>JAUJYZ010001448.1:0-375000 GCA_033675265.1 Actinostola sp. cb2023
CAGGATCCTTACTGATTAGAAACCAGAAGTGATGGAGTATGGAAGGAATGGGAATGTAGTGTAGGATGGTATGGGACAATGAAAAGGCAAGACCTGTTTATGTATGTGAGTTTCTTTGTGTTGATGGATTATGAAGTAATTGGAACTGCGTGAGGTGTAGGATTTTGCTGAAGTTGTGATTGATCAGTGAGTTAGGGTAACCCCTGGAAAGTAAAATGAGTTTCAGTCGCAGTAGTTGTTGACATAGTTTGTTATTGTCTGTTATGATGCGTCTAAATCTCAGAGCCTGGCTGTATATAGTACCTGACTTGCACTGGCGGGGGTGGTGTGAGGTATAATGTAGTAACATGCTGCTATCTGTAGGTTTAGTATATAATGTTGATTCCAGCTTTCGTTCAGGGGTTAGGTAAATGGTAGTATCCAAGAAATTGATGTCAGTAGGGGAGAATGAAAACTGGAATTTAATAGTGGGATGGAAGGTATTCATATATTGGAAATCTACGCGCGCTCTTTACTACGAGTACCACAATTCCTTGCGCGTGTGACGTCATAATGCAAATCTGCTATTGGAAATACACGAAACTCCGCCGATGGCAAAAAATGCCTCATACAAAAGTGTCGTTAGCTCAACCAGCTTTTACTTCCTTATTTGAACATTTGTACTTACCATATTTGGAAATCCCTGTAAATATTTTCGCTTAAAAGTACGATTTTTTATCGAAAAATCCATCCAAACTTACAGGAATTCGATCAAATGAATGTCAACTGATCAGCCATTTTGTTTCACGGCCATAGGGGCCTGGAAAAGCGAAACAGGGTGACCAACCAACTCGTGCCCAGTCCCCTAAGGGTAAACGACACCGATTTGTTGATATCGACTAGCTGTCAGAGTCAAAGACAGCCGATCGACAAGCAAAGCCAACGGGATAATTTGCAGTTTTGTATGATTACAGGTACAGATTTTGCTAGGTGTAAATGCATTATGCTGAATTAAATGGGACTGACTTTGTTCTTTATCTGCTGGCTTACTCTATTGGATTGTGGTTGTGTTTCATTAAGTCAGTAAGCTTATATACTTATATTGAAGCTTACTCACTCACTGAGCCGGAAATTGTATTAGACATTTCCGATTCAGCGGCATAGGCATAGTATATTCCACGCTCGATAACAATGCCCGCCATACTATATGCCTATTCCGCTCATATGCCGCTAAATCGGAAATGTCTATTTCGTTCGCCATGATTTGTTGTCGTTGTACTTCGAAGTAAAAAGTTGCCAAAGTTCTGCCAAAGTTAAAGCCTTTTTCGGCCTTTCAAAAAATTTAAAATTAAACTCAAATGTCGGGAACTGACTCTTGCAAGTGTTCGGTGCATCGATTTTAAGTATCATTCATTCAGTAGAGTATTAATTCAAGCCATGCAAGGTACGTTTTAATTGTTTTGTTTTCAATGTTGTTGTTTTACGAAAAGAGTCAACAACATCAAAAGTGCGGGCTTCCTGTATTCAGTTCATGCAATTCAGCTTTTCAAATGTCTTGATTTTAATCGCATTTTCAAAAACAAAAAATCATTATTTATGTCTGTAAATGTTTGTATTTGTTCCTTTTTTAAGCAATCTCGATGTTTATTTGTTTTCTTGATGAGACACAAAGACGAAAATCGAACTTTTAAGTTAATACAAAATTCAGCGCGGGCTTCCTGTATTTTCATGCAATTCAGCTTCAAAAACCATGCAATTCCACGCTTTATAACATGACCTAAGAAAATCCTGCAATTCGATTGGCTGAGAGGAGTAGTATTTTCAGCGTAATAGTGGTATTTCAAGCTCTCAGGAGTGGTATTTCAAAATCACCATGGTAACCATTGTTTGAGCACCAAGCATGACATTCAAATCCAAGATGGCGGGATAAACCCGACAGAATTTTTCTCGCTAAAAAAGCTGAAATATACCTAGAAACAAATCTCAAGAACAACCTTTCGTTATGTTTGGAAGAGTTGGACTGGGAGCGAATTTTAACACCAAAGCGAGGCTTGGATTCTCGTCGAGTGTAATGGACGCAGAATATTTTGCATCAAAACAAGTTCCTTGGTTAAAGGAATTCTTACAGAAAAGAGGAGTTCAAACATCAGGCAAAAGGAAAGCAGAGCTTGCAGACCTATGCTTAAAGAGTCATGAGATAAAGCTCAAGAAGCTTGACGAACTCGAACAACCACAAAGTAGCGAAACGATTATCGCCTTGAAATTACAAACTCAACACGAGGGAACACTTCCAAATCCGTTGTGCATAGCCAAAGAAGGATGGAGTCACACATTATCCGCCATACCACAGTTTGGTTTTCCAGATATGTACAACTATTTAGTTGGAAAGTGTGCCTATTCACAGGAAAGTTTAAAGTCTTACAAGAGCTTGTTGGGTTACAAACTGTACTTCGACGGTCATGTAGAAAACCTGCAATGTCATCACAAACATGGTTCAACCTACCATTTATTTAAGTTTGCAGTCCAGCCAACGGAAAGATCTAAATTAGATGGCGGTCAATCCAGTTACAAAGGATTTTTTATTCTGAAATGACGGCAGTGTGCACTCTGGTTATTGTCAGTGCAAAGGAGGGTGAGTATAGAAATGTACACAGTAATCAGTCAATTTAAAAAACTCTCTTTCACTTGACTGCATGCTCAAAATTCCCCAATTTCAAATACAAATAGATATGTGGAAAAAACAATTTAGCCAGAGTAAACACTTCAGCTGATGCTGGTATCAATGGATACATGTCCTGGCTAAATGAAAATAAATGTAACAAAAAACTTTTAAAAGCTAAATTACATGTACAGTTACAGAAATCCTATAAACTATTAAACTATCTTCTTATATAAGGACTCTTGGATTGGACTAATGTAAAGTCTGTTTGAATTGTAGTGCTGATGGAGGCTGTAGACACATTGCTGCATCCCTTTTTGATTTACTTGCAACAGTTATTGCCAATGAAATGCAGACATGTACTGGTAAAGACTGTGGTTGGGTACGTAAAGGGAAAAGAAATGAAGGATCACTTCCAATAAGCAAGCTGCAAGTTGGTCGTCCGGAGTATGGGAAGAAGTTAAAATCACCTGTCACAATAACACACTTTGAACCAAGATCTGTTAATTATGATGTTGATGATTTACGATTACAATTCAAGAGGGAGCTCCTTGATACCTGTAATAATTCTGTTGTATTGTCATATCTCCCAGCATTAAAGGAAAATGTCACCTCAGAAGAAGAACTAAACACTCATATTTCTAAAGATGAAAATATTGCAAGTGACGAAACTGTTGAGAGTGTTTTTGTATATTCTTTAAAGGAATATGCAGACATTTTTGTGTCAGAAAAAAGTATTTTAATATCAGAGTTAAATGTAAGTGAAGAACTGGCTGTTGAGTTTCTGGATTCTCTGGATCTTACCGATGAGCAAATTGAAACAATATTTGATCAAACAAAATCACAGTCAAGATCACCATTCTGGTTTGAACAACGTGCTGGCAGAGTTACTGCATCAAATTTTTACACTGTTTGTCATATGCGAGAAACAACTGATCGTACAAACATTGTGAAAAATTTAATGAACTATTGCCCAATGGAGGAAGATTGTATGCCTGAACAACTTATTTGGGGACATGAAAAAGAGGAAGTTGCCCTTCTACGCTACCTGAAGAAAATGTCAAAGCACAAATCAATTTTTGTTATGCCATCAGGTTTGGTAATACACAAATCATTGCCATACTTAGGAGCTAGTCCAGATGGTATCAGAAGCTGTGGGTGTTGCCCCAAAAAGACTTTAGTTGAAGTCAAGAGTCTTTACTCCAAAAGAAATCTGTTGCCTTTTGTTGCTGCACAATAACTTTTGAATGTCGATAGTACAGGTAAAATCACCCTTAAATCAGAAACAAAGTGGAACTATCAGATTCAAGGACAAAGGCTATTTCTGAGATTATTAACTGTGATTTAATAATTTATACAAATAAAGGTATACTAATTGTTCCTGTTACTTTTGATGAGGAACTTTGGAAGGTAATATTGAGCAAGCTCAAAATGTTTTATATTACCCATATGGTCAAAGAGCTGCTAACTAAGGAAATTTATTACAAGGTTTCTAATCTGTAAGTATAGATTGCAGATCACCATCTCATTTAGATAATTCCATTGGCTGAACAGTCTGCAAACTTGTGAACCAATATATATTACAATCATTAATTTTGTAACTGAATATTAGACAATAATAATAATAATTAATTTTATAAATAATATTAAGCAATAAAAATTGTCATATTGATTGTTATACTTATTAACTGTTATAATTAAGCTAGATAGTACACCAATCCATGAAGTATTTAATATAACACTGAATAAGACTAATTAATTCTATTATTATATTACTAGATTTTGAAAATTCAGTGTTTCACAGGTTTCATAAAATGGTGTTAATGGTGTACCATCCACTCTTATACATGTATATATGCTCTATAGAAATGGCATTTTGAAACATTGAGGCCAGTGAAATGGGGAAAACAATATTATTTATTTTGTAAGGGGTGGTAGTAAATTACAAATAGCAGCACAAACAATTAGAATGTGATCTGTTATATCCAGCAAAGTCAGAGGAACATTTCCTTGAAGAATCCTGAAATTTTTCAATCTTTCAATTGCCCTTTCAACATGTATCCTGATACTGGCAATTGTACGTGTAGACTTGACAGCCTTGGTAGATAACTGTTTTCCTTGAAAATACAGAAATACATTTATTGTATATTATAACATAATGCTTTAAGTATTCTCATATACAAAATAAACTCAAGCACTGTATTAAACCTTTTGAGTTTGTTTCTTTGATTATGAGAATTTCAGAGAAATCGTTTCATATGCTTCCCCTGAAACAATAAATTTCTCTTAAATTCTCACAATCAAGAAAAACACTCATAAGGTATAATACAGCACTTGAGTTTATTTTGTATGTGAGAATTTTGCTGCATAGGCACCTACATTGTAAGTTATAAAAGCATACTTTTATGTATTACTTTACCTTTGCATAGTGGTGGGATGTTCAATAATAC
The DNA here is from genome assembly GCA_033675265.1 of Actinostola sp. cb2023. NCBI lineage: Eukaryota > Metazoa > Cnidaria > Anthozoa > Actiniaria > Actinostolidae > Actinostola > Actinostola sp. cb2023. The sequence continues at coordinate 5,089 of JAUJYZ010001448.1, forward strand.
TTTTCTCTTTGTTAATAAGTCTCTAATATTGAAACCTTTATCAGCCATGACAGAGTCGCCAGGTTCTAATAATTCTAAAAGGCCACTTTGCTCTGTGATATGCCTGTCACTTGTATTTCCAGTCCAGAATTTTGAGACAAAACTGAACATACCATTGGGAGTAATGCCAACTAAGGTTTTCAGAGTGTTGTGATGTTTGTAGCTACTCCATGTGGCTCTTTGTGCACTTGGTGTTGAAGGTTTTTTCAATAAATACCTCAGTGCAGTCAATGACAACTCTAGTAGAGGGAAATTTTTTGAATGTTCTTGGAAGATTTTTTGTTATGTCCTGCTTTTTGGGCCAAATTAAAAGAATGTCTTTGAGTACCCTGAGCTAGAAAACAAATCCATGTCCTAAATGTTTTGCTCACTGAGCTTGGTGATATCCCATATATATGTGAAAGCTGTGTAGTTAGCAGCCCCAATCTGATTCTGACCAATGTCATAACAAATTCTTGAAATAAAGTCAAGGTTCTCTTTCTACCTGGTTTCTTTTTTAGTAGGATCATTTTGGTAGCCAACCTTAGCATCTTTTTGGTTATCCCAGTACCTCATATTGGCACAAAGCGGTTTTATAAGGTTGAATATTGACAACAAACATAATAAAGAAGGAAATCCAGTGTAAAACCTGACTGACTCGTCGTTTTTTAAAACATCATCAGTAAACATGTCACGTTTTAGTTTGGCTTTATCATTTAACTTAGATTTAAGTTCATTGTTTTCTTCCTTTAATTCTTTCAGTTCTTCTTGAACTTCAACAAGTTCATCTAAGTCAAAATTAACTTGTGTACTTTTTTCTCTGCAATTTCCATTATGACTGAAATAGTTGTGATCGAGAGCGATCAAGTCGACTTTCGTTTCAATCAGTTCACACTCACTTGCATTGTTATCGGAGTCTTGCCGCTTTCTTTTACGACTCTCTATTCTTGTCTCTCTAGCAGAAATGTGTGTATTGTTTTTCGGTCTGAATATAGTGGGCAAACACTTAGGTTTTAAATAGGATTTTCCACTTAGAGATTTGTTTACGTCGCTTTCCTGAAAATGAAGACGACAAATTCTTGGTCGTACGAAGCATCGAAAAACTTTATCAGTTCTTCCACAAAATTTTCTCCACTTATTACTTAGCCGTGTGTCTTTAGGGAATGAATAAAACGACAAGTCTGGTCTGTTTTCCGAATTATTTTTGCAATGAAACACCGAGCAAAAGTTACCAACCATGTTTATGTTTTCAAACTTTCGCGGGGTTTAATTTTTTCCCGCCAGTTGTGTACGCGCGCCGGCGAGAATCCAAGCCTCGCTTTGGTGTTAAAATTCGCTCCCAGTCCAACTCTTCCAAACATAACGAAAGTAAACTATTGAAAAAGTACATCAACATGGATATATTGTCGACAAATCAGGAAGGTTTTCTTTGGCTGAGACTGCAAAAATCAGCGAGAAACGATCGACTGTTGATCGTGCTAAAGGTTTTCCTACTTTAGATCGAGAAGTGAAATAATTATTGCTGAAAAAGGTAAAAATAAAGCTTTAGAAACCTCTTGTTTCTGTTTTCTTCATTTGTTATCTAATTTATGAACGTTTTTCTATGAAAATAATTTACTTGAGAGCATTTTCCATTAGTTCATGGTAAAACTACAAACAACTGATCGAAATTGCAGTATTTTCTTAGGTCATGTTATAAACATTTAATAGCATGTTTTGTACGTGATATTTGGGATAAATACCACGAGTGATCGCCGGAGGCTCGTGAAATTTTGTTAACAATTTTGAAATATCACTCGTGGAATTTATCCCAAATATCACTACAAACCATGCTATTACCTATACGAATACCCTCTCATCCGGTTTACTTCTCAGCCAATCAGCGCCCGAGTTTCATGTGAGCTATGCATGAGATTCTATAAGTAGTATACCCCCCCCATATGCTGTGAATGGAATGTTGTGACGTTGTAAAACGACGCTACATTCCAGCGTTAGAATGTATTTGGATGACGCGGAATTGCATCTATGGTATGTAGTTTAAACAACGACATTGTTATGACAACACGAACAATGTTTCAACGGTCACTGTTTGTAAATGGAAGGGAAACAATGTATGACGCAGAAATAAATTTTAGTAATGTAAATAACAAAAAGAAGAATGCGTAAACAAAATTAGAATGCATGAACTCGTTAATAAATACTTGCAAGTCAACTGACTTTCATCAAAACATTGAACAGAATTCACTTTGGATTTCCTCAACTAGTCATGTATTTCTTAATCGAAGATGATTTCTCCACATGTATAACGGTCAATGAGGATGGTACGAAGGAGGTGATGATTTACGATAGCGCCAACTTATCCCCCCTTGAGTTAGTCGAGAAAATGAATGGTGGTGGTCTGCACGTTTCCTTCACAAGCTTCGAGAAATTCCAGCAGCATTTCAAAAAAATCAAGACTTTCATCGATCAGATCAGTCATGGAAACCCCAAAAGGAAGAGAAAAGAAAACGAAAAAGAAGACAGACAAGAAGAAGGCTTGGCGCAAGAAAAGAAAAGGAAGACGAAGAGCAAAGACAAGAAACAAGTCTTAAATTATCCTGACACTCCCGCTCCTTTCATGAAGAGAGAAACCTGTTTATCTCAAGCTGATAATGCCACGAAGAAAAATTTTGTGCGATGATCGAATTGGAAATGTCAGACAGGCAAAAGTCCATCGAGAATGATTATCTTTGCCAAAGAAAACGACTGATCAGCTTTCTACCATATCATCGTTAAAGAAAACTGTTACGAATGTTGCCACGACAGACCAAGCCAAAAAGATCACGATCTGTGTATTGAAGCCTCGCACGTGGAACTTGTTGAACGTTTCTTTGAAAAGGCATTGTCAAACGTAAACAAGGTTAAAGTTCTAGAACAATGGTGTAAAAGCTTAAGTGACTTCGAACCACCTGTAAGCTCAGTAGAGATGAATAAGTATAACTGTTCTGAATGGATCAATGAAAAATTAACTGATAGTTTGACAGTTCAAAAAGTAAAAGAACTTCTTTTGGCGGAATCTATCAGATGACTTTTGAATGAAAGTAAACAATGTTTATTTAGCTTTTTCTCAGATCAGTTTAATTTTTGCGGCTTCTGCAGAGCTTCTCGCCCTTCTACAAGGACTGCAGCATCCACAAAGATGGACCATGGGTACTTATCCGTGAAAATCAAGAAGTAAAAAATAAAAATAAAATATAAAAAAAAATACTGTACAGACAGGAAGTTGGAGATTATGAACTCTGCATGAAATACTAGTCACAATATAGAATGTGAAGAAATTTAAATTGTGAAAGTATTTAATTCTTGTGATTTTTTTTTTCAGCAGGGGTTAAATTTAAATGTCAATAGTAACTGTAATACTGAACAATGTTTAATTGAAATAAAACTATATAAATACTTCAAAACCATAAATGTTGCGTGCTCATTTTCAGTTCCGAATCAGTTTCAATATTTAGTTACATGCGCATTGTTCACACATTATTATTTTTTAGTATGAAACAAAGATTTCAAGCCTAATGCATCTCCACATCTTGGTCAGAGACATCATCGTCATCTAACTCATTGATTAGATCGTTCAACAAAAACTTTCGTTTGTGAATGGCCACTTGCGTTGCCTCTTTCCAACCATACTCCCCTGTATCTAGTAGATCCTGTCTAGTTCTCGTGATCTTTTGATAAAATGGATCTCTTTTCATTGCATGCATCCATTCCAACTTTTCCATCAATACTTTTCTTAGTTCTTTTCTAAAAACTGGCAACATTTTATTATGTGCTTTTACTTTAGCACTCGGTTTTGTTTCACCTTGGTGTTCATACTCCTCCATAAGGCTTTCTACCTCTACTTCATGTCGTCCCATTGCTTCATCAATGAGAGTTGTCCAGCACTGTGGTAATGATTGATTGTCATCAGAGTCACTTGAGTCACTTGAGTCATTGCTCTCGCAGCTGGATTCTGATTCTTGACTATCGTCGGTGAAATTATTTGGAGAACTGTCATCACTGTATTCCTCTTCGCTACTGGTTATTTCGCTCTGATCACTGTGGTCATCCATTTTACAGGATTTATTGTCTAAATGGCGTCTCAAATTAAAGCCTCTTGAAAATATTTTACCGCAGAAAGAGCACGTTGTGGAATTAGACATGTGTAATTACTATATTCCTACCACGTACTGTTGCTGTGGAATGGTTATCAATTCAAAAACGACACACTTTATATGGACGGTAAATTACCAATTGAGCAGAATGAGCATGAAATGAGCAGTTAATGTGCAGTATGAGCATGAATTGAGCAGAATGAGCATGAAATGAGCATGACATGAGCAGTATGAGCATGAATTGAGCAGGGTGATGAGCATGAAATGAGCAGTTAATGTGCAGTATGAGCATGAATTGAGCAGAATGAGCATGAAATGAGCATGAAATGAGCAGTATGAGCATGAATTGAGCAGGGTGATGAGCATGAAATGAGTAGTTAATATGCAGTATGAGCATGAATTGAGCAGAATGAGCATGAAATGAGCATGACATGAGCAGTATGAGCATGAATTGAGCAGGGTGATGAGCATGAAATGAGCAGTTAATGTGCAGTATGAGCATGAATTGAGCAGAATGAGCATGAAATGAGTATGACATGAGCAGTATGAGCATGAATTGAGCAGGGTGATGAGCATGAAATGAGTAGTTAATGTGCAGTATGAGCTAGTATGAGCAGAAAACGAATGATATATTCTCGACTGCGTCAATTAGCAGGAGCTCGTTCAGAATACGAACGTGTACTGACAATATGTACTATGATAGAGGGTAATAAAAATAAAAAACAAAGAAGATATACACTGATTATAATATTCATTTCATTCTCAATGAACATGATGTATATTTAATATCTTAAACACTGTCTGATTGGCTGATTTTGTAAATAGTACATAATATACGCGCAAAGTCATTTCTACTTGTGGGTTCTCTTCCTCTTACAAGCGTTTGATTGCGGTTCTCATTAGCATTATATATGTGTCATCTATCCAGTTCAGTTCATCCACCCCATGCATGATGCGTACGTGTTTTACTTGGTTTTATGGTAGATGCAATTACACAGATAAAAGTTGCCTTGACAGTGCGGACATACTGTTTTTGGATATCGTTTGTAACATTCGGGCAGTAGACAATCTACGACTTCAAAGCGTCTGGTAGTACACCGGCACGTTTCCTCTGTAGGAGTGAGATCCATGAGACTGTAATGATTACAATATCGATTAACAATCACAGCATATCCTTGTTTGAAATGAAACGTAGTTTCACAGTCACAATCTTTCTCCAGAACGATGGGATCTTCACCAGTGTCAGCACGCTTTTCCAAATCAACCAAGAATCGTTTCATTTCGGCAAAGGTGCGACCGCACACCTGACAGTAATTCATTCGCGAGCAGGATCGAAGAAGTTCCTTCATACAGCATTTTTTATTTGGATCCATAGTAGAGGAACAACTCAGTAAGTTTGTTTTGTCGGGGAAACCTTGTTTATTACTGAAGGTTTTAAACTTTGCAGACCAAATCATTTTATAACATTTCAACAAGCGCGTGGTCACCAAGCTTTTTAAAAACTTCAGCGGCCAATCAGTTATTCACTATGATTAAATTAACACTGATAATAACTCATATGCGTTCATTCGTATCGTCATCTAGTAACAATTGTATATACCATAAGTATGTAATAATATATAATAAGCATTTTGATTCTTAAACTTTACCTTACAATTACAACATCGTTCACATACATTCATAAAATCTGCATCCTCTACGACTATGTAATCGGGTGAATTTCTTTTATAGCTATAATGATGAATACTTAGATGACTTATTTCTGAATACTCATACGAGTTTTTACGAGCTTTCCGCGTGCGTTTCAAAAATTCAGATAAGGGTTCATTTTTTCTGTCGATACTTTGATCTTCATCTGCAATATATATTTTCATATAATTTTTACGAAAGCGTTCAAATGGTTTCTCTCTTGGTAGTCTTTTCCGTTCAAGAAACGTTCCTGATCATCCAAGTGAAAGTCCACAATCAAACGGCGACCTCTGATTTCGTAAAGCGTTCCTTCTTCTTCGTTGTTCTGTTTCGACTTGCAATTAATTTCTTCACAGTATCGCTCCCCTTTGGCTTTGTATTTTTCCTTTTTAGCTATTCCATATTCAGATGGAAGTATAAACTTGGAGTTCAAAGCTTTACCAAATTGAAATCCATACAATAGTTTCATCCTGTAGTCGTTCACAGCCTCGTGCTCTTTTTTCACTTTAAGATACCGTTCGTTGTACATGGTTCAATCGTTTTTGGTACCAGTGGAGAAAGAGCGCGGCCTTTGTACTGAAGATAAGCTTCTCTTGGATTGTTTTTAGGACCAATGAACTTCTCTCTGGTTTCTTGGACTAGGTAGAGGTGATGGTCGGCACTAGTTCTCATTCACAGTCACAATCCTCACAGTCACTCCATCTTTCTTGATGTAACAGTGGAAGTTGATAAATTTGTCGATTTCATGGGCCCACGATGAAATAGAATACTCGGGGTAGATTAGAAGGCTGAAAAATTTACGAGACATTCGATTTGCAAAAAGGGCAATGAAGAATCCCTTTTTCAGATGGGTGCGTTGTTTGGCTGTTATCTTTTCGTCACGCATTTGAAGCAGGGAAGAAACACTGAAGGAGGAATGGATCTCGTGAATATGGTTTTCTAAGGTGTGCTGAATGTTGGCAAAGTGTGGATGGTGGTAAGGAATGCCATATTTTCCCATCAGTGTGGGTAGGAACTTGAGCATCTCCACATAGCACTCTGGACTTTTCATTAAAGGATGGATGTGGTCGAACAGCTCGGTCCAAACGGATTCTTGGTCAAAGTGCCAAACATCCCATGCTCCAAAAAGTCCATGCAGCTCGTTTTGTTCCCTCACTTTTTTTGCATCAGCAATTCTCTTGGAGGTGTAATAATAGAGACAGTTGAAAAACAATTTAAGCTCATTCACCTCCTTAGGGATGAGAACGCGACCGTTTCGTAGCATCATCATCATGAATGTCTGAAATCAGAGCAGAAAATGATCAGTTTTGATTTGAGACGTAAAGTATATAGAGTGAAACAAGGAATGGAATGTTAAAGTTATTTTACTTTTTGAACTGTCAAACTATTAGTTAATTTTTTCATTGATCCATTCAGAACAGTTATACTTATTCATCTCTACTGAGTTTACAGGTGGTTCTAAGTCACTTAAGCTTTTACACCATTGTTCTAGAACTTTAACCTTGTTTACGTTTGACAATGCCTTTTTCAGCTATATGTGATCAGCTTTCTACCATATCATCGTTAAAGAAAACTGTTACGAATGTTGCCACGACAGACCAAGCCAAATGAAATATCACGATTTGTGTATTGAAGCCTCGCACGTGGAACTTGTTGAACGTTTCTCAGTTGAAAAGGCATTGTCAAACGTAAACAAGGTTAAAGTTCTAGAACAATGGCGTAAAAGCTTAAGTGACTTAGAACCACCTGTAAACTCAGTAGAGATGAATAAGTATAACTGTTCTGAATGGATCAATGAAAAAATTAACTAATAGTTTGACAGTTCAAAAAGTAAAATAACTTTAACATTCCATTCCTTGTTTCACTCTATATACTTTACGTCTCAAATCAAAACTGATCATTTTCTGCTCTGATTTCAGACATTCATGATGATGATGCTACGAAACGGTCGCGTTCTCATCCCTAAGGAGGTGAATGAGCTTAAATTGTTTTTCAACTGTCTCTATTATTACACCTCCAAGAGAATTGCTGATGCAAAAAAAGTGAGGGAACAAAACGAGCTGCATGGACTTTTTGGAGCATGGGATGTTTGGCACTTTGACCAAGAATCCGTTTGGACCGAGCTGTTCGACCACATCCATCCTTTAATGAAAAGTCCAGAGTGCTATGTGGAGATGCTCAAGTTCCTACCCACACTGATGGGAAAATATGGCATTCCTTACCACCATCCACACTTTGCCAACATTCAGCACACCTTAGAAAACCATATTCACGAGATCCATTCCTCCTTCAGTGTTTCTTCCCTGCTTCAAATGCGTGACGAAAAGATAACAGCCAAACAACGCACCCATCTGAAAAAGGGATTCTTCATTGCCCTTTTTGCAAATCGAATGTCTCGTAAATTTTTCAGCCTTCTAATCTACCCCGAGTATTCTATTTCATCGTGGGCCCATGAAATCGACAAATTTATCAACTTCCACTGTTACATCAAGAAAGATGGAGTGACTGTGAGGATTGTGACTGTGAATGAGAACTAGTGCCGACCATCACCTCTACCTAGTCCAAGAAACCAGAGAGAAGTTCATTGGTCCTAAAAACAATCCAAGAGAAGCTTATCTTCAGTACAAAGGCCGCGCTCTTTCTCCACTGGTACCAAAAACGATTGAACCATGTACAACGAACGGTATCTTAAAGTGAAAAAAGAGCACGAGGCTGTGAACGACTACAGGATGAAACTATTGTATGGATTTCAATTTGGTAAAGCTTTGAACTCCAAGTTTATACTTCCATCTGAATATGGAATAGCTAAAAAGGAAAAATACAAAGCCAAAGGGGAGCGATACTGTGAAGAAATTAATTGCAAGTCGAAACAGAACAACGAAGAAGAAGGAACGCTTTACGAAATCAGAGGTCGCCGTTTGATTGTGGACTTTCACTTGGATGATCAGGAACGTTTCTTGAACGGAAAAGACTACCAAGAGAAACCATTTGAACGCTTTCGTAAAAATTATATGAAAATATATATTGCAGATGAAGATCAAAGTATCGACAGAAAAAATGAACCCTTATCTGAATTTTTGAAACGCACGCGGAAAGCTCGTAAAAACTCGTATGAGTATTCAGAAATAAGTCATCTAAGTATTCATCATTATAGCTATAAAAGAAATTCACCCGATTACATAGTCGTAGAGGATGCAGATTTTATGAATGTATGTGAACGATGTTGTAATTGTAAGGTAAAGTTTAAGAATCAAAATGCTTATTATATATTATTACATACTTATGGTATATACAATTGTTACTAGATGACGATACGAATGAACGCATATGAGTTATTATCAGTGTTAATTTAATCATAGTGAATAACTGATTGGCCGCTGAAGTTTTTAAAAAGCTTGGTGACCACGCGCTTGTTGAAATGTTATAAAATGATTTGGTCTGCAAAGTTTAAAACCTTCAGTAATAAACAAGGTTTCCCCGACAAAACAAACTTACTGAGTTGTTCCTCTACTATGGATCCAAATAAAAATGCTGTATGAAGGAACTTCTTCGATCCTGCTCGCGAATGAATCACTGTCAGGTGTGCGGTCGCACCTTTGCCGAAATGAAACGATTCTTGGTTGATTTGGAAAAGCGTGCTGACACTGGTGAAGATCCCATCGTTCTGGAGAAAGATTGTGACTGTGAAACTACGTTTCATTTCAAACAAGGATATGCTGTGATTGTTAATCGATATTGTAATCATTACAGTCTCATGGATCTCACTCCTACAGAGGAAACGTGCCGGTGTACTACCAGACGCTTTGAAGTCGTAGATTGTCTACTGCCCGAATGTTACAAACGATATCCAAAAACAGTATGTCCGCACTGTCAAGGCAACTTTTATCTGTGTAATTGCATCTACCATAAAACCAAGTAAAACACGTACGCATCATGCATGGGGTGGATGAACTGAACTGGATAGATGACACATATATAATGCTAATGAGAACCGCAATCAAACGCTTGTAAGAGGAAGAGAACCCACAAGTAGAAATAACTTTGCGCGTATATTATGTACTATTTACAAAATCAGCCAATCAGACAGTGTTTAAGATATTAAATATACATCATGTTCATTGAGAATGAAATGAATATTATAATCAGTGTATATCTTCTTTGTTTTATTTTTATTACCCTCTATCATAGTACATATTGTCAGTACACGTTCGTATTCTGAACGAGCTCCTGCTAATTGACGCAGTCGAGAATATATCATTCGTTTTCTGCTCATACTAGCTCATACTGCACATTAACTACTCATTTCATGCTCATCACCCTGCTCAATTCATGCTCATACTGCTCATGTCATACTCATTTCATGCTCATTCTGCTCAATTCATGCTCATACTGCACATTAACTGCTCATTTCATGCTCATCACCCTGCTCAATTCATGCTCATACTGCTCATTTCATGCTCATTCTGCTCAATTCATGCTCATACTGCATATTAACTACTCATTTCATGCTCATCACCCTGCTCAATTCATGCTCATACTGCTCATGTCATACTCATTTCATGCTCATTCTGCTCAATTCATGCTCATACTGCACATTAACTGCTCATTTCATGCTCATCACCCTGCTCAATTCATGCTCATACTGCTCATTTCATGCTCATTCTGCTCAATTCATGCTCATACTGCATATTAACTACTCATTTCATGCTCATCACCCTGCTCAATTCATGCTCATACTGCTCATTTCATGCTCATTCTGCTCAATTCATGCTCATACTGCACATTAACTGCTCATTTCATGCTCATCACCCTGCTCAATTCATGCTCATACTGCTCATTTCATGCTCATTCTGCTCAATTCATGCTCATACTGCACATTAACTGCTCATTTCATGCTCATTCTGCTCAATTGGTAATTTACCGTCCATATAAAGTGTGTCGTTTTTGAATTGATAACCATTCCACAGCAACAGTACGTGGTAGGAATATAGTAATTACACATGTCTAATTCCACAACGTGCTCTTTCTGCGGTAAAATATTTTCAAGAGGCTTTAATTTGAGACGCCATTTAGACAATAAATCCTGTAAAATGGATGACCACAGTGATCAGAGCGAAATAACCAGTAGCGAAGAGGAATACAGTGATGACAGTTCTCCAAATAATTTCACCGACGATAGTCAAGAATCAGAATCCAGCTGCGAGAGCAATGACTCAAGTGACTCAAGTGACTCTGATGACAATCAATCATTACCACAGTGCTGGACAACTCTCATTGATGAAGCAATGGGACGACATGAAGTAGAGGTAGAAAGCCTTATGGAGGAGTATGAACACCAAGGTGAAACAAAACCGAGTGCTAAAGTAAAAGCACATAATAAAATGTTGCCAGTTTTTAGAAAAGAACTAAGAAAAGTATTGATGGAAAAGTTGGAATGGATGCATGCAATGAAAAGAGATCCATTTTATCAAAAGATCACGAGAACTAGACAGGATCTACTAGATACAGGGGAGTATGGTTGGAAAGAGGCAACGCAAGTGGCCATTCACAAACGAAAGTTTTTGTTGAACGATCTAATCAATGAGTTAGATGACGATGATGTCTCTGACCAAGATGTGGAGATGCATTAGGCTTGAAATCTTTGTTTCATACTAAAAAATAATAATGTGTGAACAATGCGCATGTAACTAAATATTGAAACTGATTCGGAACTGAAAATGAGCACGCAACATTTATGGTTTTGAAGTATTTATATAGTTTTATTTCAATTAAACATTGTTCAGTATTACAGTTACTATTGACATTTAAATTTAACCCCTGCTGAAAAAAAAAATCACAAGAATTAAATACTTTCACAATTTAAATTTCTTCACATTCTATATTGTGACTAGTATTTCATGCAGAGTTCATAATCTCCAACTTCCTGTCTGTACAGTATTTTTTTTTATATTTTATTTTTATTTTTTACTTCTTGATTTTCACGGATAAGTACCCATGGTCCATCTTTGTGGATGCTGCAGTCCTTGTAGAAGGGCGAGAAGCTCTGCAGAAGCCGCAAAAATTAAACTGATCTGAGAAAAAGCTAAATAAACATTGTTTACTTTCATTCAAAAGTCATCTGATAGATTCCGCCAAAAGAAGTTCTTTTACTTTTTGAACTGTCAAACTATCAGTTAATTTTTCATTGATCCATTCAGAACAGTTATACTTATTCATCTCTACTGAGCTTACAGGTGGTTCGAAGTCACTTAAGCTTTTACACCATTGTTCTAGAACTTTAACCTTGTTTACGTTTGACAATGCCTTTTCAAAGAAACGTTCAACAAGTTCCACGTGCGAGGCTTCAATACACAGATCGTGATCTTTTTGGCTTGGTCTGTCGTGGCAACATTCGTAACAGTTTTCTTTAACGATGATATGGTAGAAAGCTGATCAGTCGTTTTCTTTGGCAAAGATAATCATTCTCGATGGACTTTTGCCTGTCTGACATTTCCAATTCGATCATCGCACAAAATTTTTCTTCGTGGCATTATCAGCTTGAGATAAACAGGTTTCTCTCTTCATGAAAGGAGCGGGAGTGTCAGGATAATTTAAGACTTGTTTCTTGTCTTTGCTCTTCGTCTTCCTTTTCTTTTCTTGCGCCAAGCCTTCTTCTTGTCTGTCTTCTTTTTCGTTTTCTTTTCTCTTCCTTTTGGGGTTTCCATGACTGATCTGATCGATGAAAGTCTTGATTTTTTTGAAATGCTGCTGGAATTTCTCGAAGCTTGTGAAGGAAACGTGCAGACCACCACCATTCATTTTCTCGACTAACTCAAGGGGGGATAAGTTGGCGCTATCGTAAATCATCACCTCCTTCGTACCATCCTCATTGACCGTTATACATGTGGAGAAATCATCTTCGATTAAGAAATACATGACTAGTTGAGGAAATCCAAAGTGAATTCTGTTCAATGTTTTGATGAAAGTCAGTTGACTTGCAAGTATTTATTAACGAGTTCATGCATTCTAATTTTGTTTACGCATTCTTCTTTTTGTTATTTACATTACTAAAATTTATTTCTGCGTCATACATTGTTTCCCTTCCATTTACAAACAGTGACCGTTGAAACATTGTTCGTGTTCTAACGCTGGAATGTAGCGTCGTTTTACAACGTCACAACTTTCCATTCACAGCATATGGGGGGGGGGGGGGGGGGGGGGGGGTATACTACTACTTCTATAGGTAAATTCATTATATTGGCTGACGAGGGAATTCCACGTTGAATTCACGAGTCATCCAATGAATTTTCCTTGAATCCCATAGCGTTCTCTTTGTTTTAGAAAAATATAGTTTTTAGACAATTTTCAGTCGCTTATATCGCGCGTCGCAAAGAAAGCCAGTGCAGTTCAGTATTTCGCTACGCTAGCCAATAGGAATCAAGCAAAATTGAATACTCAAATCAGTTTATTTGAAGGACAAAAGTTGTTTTCTTCAGTCTTTTTAACGTCTACATTTACGGACAATCTACAACAGAAACACAGCTATAGATCTAGATATGGCATGGCCAGAAATTCCGGTCATCCTGATCGGCAGCCAGTCAGCGGTTTCACCCAAGTGAGCATCAAATTCACGAATAATTTTTACAAAGAAATGTATATGTTTGCTCAAACCATAGCAAATATAATCGTACCCGTTCAATATTTCTAATTTTCCCAGGTGGATATAGTTTCTTCGATATCTTTTTAACGTATATGAAGACAAATAATAGACATATTAGTACTTCTAGATCCATTAAATTGAACTGGTTTGCTGCTCTATAAACCTTTCCTTTTTGACTTCAAACTTTACACTTTTTGTGGCTACTGTTGCTTAGCAACGAAGCCACTATGCCATCGAGTGTGTAAGTCCGTAATGTAACAATAGAATCTTCGGATAGAGTTCGGGGCCAATCATGAATCGAGGGTTATTAGTCGAGCGGAATCGAGCGAGCGGATGTAGGCGGTCGACAATCGATCGACGTACAACTTCGACAATTCGGATTGTCGACATTCTATTGATTGATGGAAACGTCGAAGCTCCGTTTCGGAGTTTCCATGTGTTCGCCATTACTCCAGAACATACCAAAGACCAGTGACAAACAGGATGACGTTCATTGACGAAGCGTTTTGCCTTGCAGCGAAATAATTTCATTTCAACGAATATCAAAGAGTTTAACTGGGCAATACACTAAACCAAGACTAAACCAATACACTAAACACGGCTGCCAGGAAGACTAATAAATCGTGTATGTGAATTCATTTCCTAACTTATGTTCTTACGTAAATAAACAACGAAACATGAGCCTGAGAGTGTCGGCGAGTCGTTGACAACCAGTGAACATGAATAACGAATAACTTTATATGAATGTACAGCTTGGGTAAGCAGCCGTGTCTGAGGGGAGAGAGCGTTTATCCATGCTTTTCACCAACATCCTAAAGGATAGTGAGATTGTAGTACGACGAGGTTTTCACTGGCACTGATCTCAGTACACTTTAATAATAATAACAGTTTTATCTTGACTACTAGACAAGGTCAATCAAAAACACCTCTGCAGTTCTCTTTTTACTCCTTGTATTATTAATATGAGCATGTGATATTTAATATAATTCTGAACTTTATTACTAACAGTAGCCACATGCAGTCCTAGACTGCCTATTTTTGGGAGTTGTAATAGAGTCATCTTGTGAAGTAATGAACCTTGAAACTTGGACATTTTAACCGAACTGCTGCATATTTGGCATCAAACTAAAGCTTTCATGTGCCGTAAAGATCCATGGGATAGCTGTTAAAGCACAGGCATACCGTCGCATATTAGTTTGATTTCTCCGAGTCCGGGCCTGATGGCGCTTGGGCTCCCTGTGCTATTCATTGAGTTAGTATTTCGCTTCTAAAATATTTATTCGATAACATTGAGCTCTAAATATACCTTACACATACAGTTTGCTAGTTGTTTTCAATTCGAATGGTGTTTAATTCACTAAAGGAGCCTTCTTGAACGTGTTTAGGAGCGAATTTGACTGACACTCGAAGTATACTTCCAAATAAAAACCGTTGCGTGACTTCCGGCTCAGGATGACCGGAATTTCTGGCGATGGATAACAATCATAGTTAACGAAAACTTACAACCAGAAAGACTAAAAGCGATGACACGCTGACTTACACGGGAGAGAAGTTCTCAAGTTTTCACAATCACTGAATCAGTCTTGACAAACTTGTAAGTAAGCTTATACTTTTCTGATACTTTTCTGTTTAACAAAGAAGTTAATCGGAAAGATATAAAACTACGGACTTATTCTATCCTCACACTGACTTTAATAAATCGTTCAAATTTTCTAAACTGACGTTTCAGAGAGCTGCCGCTTGCACGAGAAGCTGAACTTCAACTTTTCACAGGACGTCGACATTGATGGATTTGACTACGTTCAATGAATGCTAATGATTCTCAGGCAAAAGATTTCCGACAAAGACATATTTATCGATAAACAGAGCCAGAGGCGATCGCTCTGATTCAGTAATTGTGAAGCTACATCCAGTACATGTACAACTACAACAACTGAACAAGTCAAAGCCGGCAGCCGAGCGAGAAGCAAACGAGCCAACTGGATAATTTGCAGTTTTGTATGATTTTGGCCATATTACAGGTACATATTTTACTAGGTGTAAATTCTGTATTAAATTGGACTATTGTTGTTGTTTATCTATTGGCTTCTATTAGATTGTAGTTGTTGCTGGAGCCGGTTTGATTAAGCTTACGGCAGTGACTGCCATCAACTTGTACTTCGTGGTCTCTTTCTCAAACTTAGGTGAAAGTTTTGTAAATAAATAAATTATTATCTCGCTGAGAAATTTCAATAATTATCAGTGCATCGATCTGGAGTATCATTCATTCAGAAGAGTATTAATTTAAGTTTGCAAGGTATACGTTTTACAATTGTATTGTTTGTTGTTGTTTTGCGAAAAGCTAACAACATCAAAAGTGCGGGCTTCCTGTTTTTTCATTGAATTCAGCTTTTCAAATGTCTTGATTTTAATCTCATTTGCAAAACAAAAATTCATTATTTCTGTCTGTAAATGTTTTTGTTTGTTCCTTTTGTAAGCAATCTCAATGTTGACTTGTTCTCTTGGTGAGAAACAAAGACGAAAATCGAACTTAAATACAAAATTCAGCGCGGGATCCCTATATATCGTTGAATTCAGCTTTTCAAAGTGTTGAATTCCACGCTGAATTCCCTCTCATCCGGTTTGCTTCTCAGCCAATCAGCGCGCGAGTTTCATATGAGCTATGGGATTCTACATGAAATCTCTTCATATAACACCGCAAGGGATTTATTTCTTTGAAATGGAGCTGTTTCAAACTTGAAGTTTGAAAAGAGTTAAAAAACTTCACCTGGTGAGTCGGACTGACTCAACTCAACATGGAGACCGAAAACTACAACTAAAAGCCTGCTGATTGTCGATACTGATTTGTACTTCTAGCTCTTCGTTTATTGCTTTGAACAATTAGGGAGTATTCCCAGGAAAGATGGAATCGATTGATGTAGATTGAAAGTACTGAATTCGACGAAAAAAAGAGGATACGTCGGCCTCGCTTCACAAATAAATGTGCTTGCTTTTGGCCTTGATATTTCGCAGTTTAGCAAGATAAACAGTGTCGAAACAGTGCTTCAAAAACACGTTCAAAGACGAAATCTCTTCTAAACCATTCCTTCAAACACATATGAATCTAATGATTTTTTAAATGTCGAAACGTCTTAATAAAAAAAGCTAAAGTCAGAGATAAAAGTATATCTTCAATCTAAAACATATGAATCTCTTTGGATCAATTTGGTGGCTCGTATTTATCACGATCACGAGTGTTTTAGGAGTTAAAAAATAAAACAGAACAACAACAACCTGAGAGTGAAACTAAGTCAACACGTACGCTTACTACGACTTACAAAGGCGATTCAAACAAGATTGGTGAAGGACAGACTAAATTAAGTTTTTTTTTTTGGCCAACGACTGCAAAGTGTGGCCGGGTTATTTCTATTTAGCGATGTTTACATTCATTCCATCCTTGAACTGTCTCTTGTTTAACGGGTTTCCCTCCTGGGCGAGTAGAAAAAAACCCTCTGCTCGCAATATGAAAACCGAAGAGTCGTATAGTTAGGCCGACTTAAATTCAGTTTTGGTTGGCATAGATTTGTGTGTTTGTACTTCTAGTCTTGTGCTTTGTTGCCGAGTGTGTTCGTAAAATCAATTTTCAAATGAATTTTAAAGATGTGACCGGAATTCTGAGTCGTCGTTCATTTCTTCGAAATTTTTCTCACTATATTTTAATATTTCCTATATTTCCTATATAAGGAATGTATTTATTGATTGAATTTTATAATTTATTAGTAATATTTTTATTGTATATAATTTGTACATGCATACATTTGTTTTGTTATTATTACTTTAAGGCGCATTTGAAAACGTATGTTGAATTTGCGCCATATAAATAAATGTTATTATTATTATTATTTTAAAAAACGAAACGAAATGAAAGTTTATAGTAAGTTTGTCAGTAAGGTTTTGTAAAGCGTAAAAAGAAATGAAAGTTGTTTTGAATTTCCCGGTCCGTATAAAATATGGAAGTTGGACCATTGTCATAGTAACGGTCCAAACTTGCAAAATACGCCTTTGGACAGACCGCGCGTGGACCAATCAGAATCCAGGAAATTATCAAGCCATATAATAATGTGTGATATTACATTGCTTTTATTTTTGTCTATTGTTTAATATTATAGCAGATTAGCATATTTCGGAAGAGCGTTCGGAAGGTGGAATGCACAAGAGAAGGTGACAAACTAGAACAAAAGAGCTGCATAATGAATCAACAACTTACAACTACTGAAACCACAGGTAGCCCAAGCTCAGTATCAGTGGCGTAAATACAGTAAATGTATGGACTTTCTTGTTCTGGTGTACTTTAATAAAAAAAGAAAAAATCGTTTGCCTTTATTCGACTTATTTCTTGTGTTGTCCTTTACCTCTGTAGGAATTTCTAGGCCATTCCGCTTGAAATTGAGAGAGTTACGGCGGTTTAAAAAAAAATTCCCTACCAGTAAGAAAATATAGAAGGTAGGTCACTCATGGCCGCCAGCGAACTCACATGGTCCCACTCAAATGCTCGTAAATCTCTCGAAACTAGACATAACGCCAAATTGCTTTCGGTAAACTGTAGTCCAATACAAGTCCGATAAATCACACTACCATTCCTTTCTCTTACTAATCGCTATCTGCATCCATGAGGAAGGTTTTTGTGACTTTCATCGGCAACATGAACCTCTGTACCTTCAAGTCTGACACGGAATTTGAACGGCCGTACAAAAATGCACACACCGGGGAGGGACAGAGGTACATTTGACACTTGAATAAAATTTCCGTACCCTCCCGTGAGGATTGCAACCATATCTTGTCAGAGATTATAACAAAATCTTTTCTTCGAATTCGTGTTGATTTTCAATACCCCATTTGGAATTTGCTCCAAAGGCCTTTTCCTTGAAATCAGAAGCATTAATTTGACAGAAGAAATACTGTAATCTATGATAGAACGAAATTTTATTCAAGTGTCAACTTGATTAGATTATTATATACTGCACGTTCGTATTTTGAACGAGCTTCACGCTCCTGGACGACACGTGTTGAAATAAACTATTGTATTGTATTGTACCTCTGTCCCTCCCCGGTGTGTGCATTTTTGTACGGCCGTTCAAAATCTGTGTCAGACTTGAAGGTACAGAGGTTCATGTTGCCGATGAAAGCCACAAAAACCTTCCTCTTGGATGCAGATAGCGATGAGTAACAGAAGGGAATGGCAGTGTGATTTATCGGACTTGCATTGGACTACAGTTTACCGAAATAAATTTGGCGTTATGTCTAGTTTCGAGAGATTTACGAGCATTTGAGTGGGACCATGTGAGTTCGCTGGTGGCCATGAGTGACCTACCTTCTATATTTTCTTACTGGTAGGGAATTTTTTTTTAAACCGCCGTAACTCTCTCAATTTCAAGTGGAATGGCCTAGAAATTCCTACAGAGGTAAAGGACAACACAAGGAACAAGTACGAGTCGAATAAAGGCAAACGATTTTTTATTTATTTATTCAAGTACACCAGAACAAGAAAGCCCATACATTTACTGTATTTACGCCACTGATACTGAGCTTGGGCTACCTGTGCTGAAACTGGTTGAAAAATGTTCTGATTTGAAGCTTATGTTTGGCGGCCTTAAAATGTTTGAATGAGCTTGATTTTACAAGAACATGTCATAATCTAAATTTGAGCATAATCAATTTTAAACAAAATTTTTGAAGGCATTTTTGATTATCACTTTTTTAGTAAAAAAAGAACGAATGGTGGACAACAAGAGCAAAGTAAACACCTCATCGTGTATGACTTGAGCTCACATTTTTCGATATTATTCCAAGCGATTTTTCTCAGCTTTTCCATAAAAGTAGTTCAATACCATTGCAACAATTCAAGTCTAAAATTGAGTGTTAATACGCTATATTTACTTGGATTTAAGGAGATTGATTTAATTGCTTTGTTTACGCTTGATTTATATACTCAAAAACTTTAATCGAAGATATCTCAAAAACGCTCTCACAGAATTTGATTCACTAGAACTAGAGACAATTATGCCTACAATAAGATCACAAGAGCATTCTCCAAAAATAACCTTAGAATCTATATAAATCGAGAAAATATAAAAAGAGGAATTCTCTCTCAGCGTTGCCATAGTAACGCCGATCTCCATAAAACATACTTCATCAGAAACTTTGATCTTTCTGTAATAAGGTTGTAATACTCAATTTACCATTAGATCGTTCACAAATGCACAATTGTGTTTCAAACGCAAGAGGTATCGCTACGGAAAAGCCCAATCGAGTCACCTTTTAAAGGAGAACTGAAGACAAAATTTATTTTCTCAAGAAAGTTAGATATGTCTTGCATTAGCATTACTTGAGTATTATTTTTTGTAAATCTTTCTTAGATATCAAGATAATTTACGCTCAATATGGAATATCATCCGCCATTTTACCGTCGGCTCAGATCTTTTTTATTGTTTCGTTTTAGGGGAATATTAAAATCCGTTCACAACATTCTCTCAGGTACAAGAAAATACAATGCACTTATAATTACTTTCCCTTGGAATAGGTGATGTTATTAAATTAAAATTGAAAATTAAATATATGTCTTTTTAAATTCAAAAATTTCTTCTCCTATAATGTTAAAATTAAAACCATATCCGTGAAGTGATACGATATCATTTCGTTTTGTGAAATTAATTAATATATTTTATTATTTCATGCAAAAAATAACCTCTGTAATTTAAACTTTCATAAATAAGTTAGTTCTATTAGCTCAATGATTCTTGTGGTTATTTTTTTACAATATATACATTGCACACATTTAGTTCACTATAATTTCACGTCTTCAATCAAACCGTTTGTTACAGCTATTTGATAAGATTAAGTATTAAGACAAAAAAAATACCAACACCGTGCAACGGTGTACATTAAATAGCACTAATCAAACAATCGAAAACAATAGAAATATCACACTAAATTTCCGGTACAATTTTTAACCGTTCAAAAAGTTGTACGTTGAGGCGTTCACAGGAACTGTGCTATCGGGACAAAAATTATATACAACATTTTATACGATTAAAAAGACGGTTCCGTGTAAACGGTGTGTACTGGTCAAATTTTTGAACGGTTAAAAATTCGTCCGGTACCGTGTGAACTTAATGTGCAATAGTCCAATGAAATGTATACTAATGTGCATAATTTCACGGGGTTATGAAAACCACTCGAGTGTTTGCACTCGATTTGGTACAAATAGGTATTCGCCGGTTGCATTGTCCAAGCCACGTGTTCCTACACTATCTTACTTTGGTTTTCTATTCATCTTGACTTTCTACGAAACACTTATCTATCCAAGCCGGTCTTTGGCTGTGGTTTTTGCTTTTGTTGTGGTCTAGTCCATTATCCACTTTCAGGTCATTGCTTTATTAGGTTCAAAACTATTTTGATTTCTTATTCATTTGTTATGGGCTTGGTTTCTGTGCCACGCTGTCTGCAGTAAAACGTTTTGTATAACGAAGTTTCCTGCACATTGTGTAGCAAAGGTGGTATTCAATCCAACAGAGATTACATCCGTTTTGATTACACTTCAGGCTAGAATGAAGACAAGTCACGTGCTTCTCAAAACAGTTCATTCTACATTTTTGCTTGGCGTTTAGGTACATGCTGTGTGTATAGGAGATGACGTGGACTACCAATAATATAAACAGCAAATATTTCAGGTTCATCTGTTGATAAAAGTGGAAAAATATTTAGTTCAGTAAAACCTATCAGCCTTTTAGGCCGCAAACGCTTTCAGATCGAGTACTCTCAGCTAGACACACTGTTATAGCCATTATAACCGCTAGGTTGCCAGTAAAATGACGACAAGCTTTGTTTTGTAATTCAAATCATTTTCCATGCTCGCCTAGTTTGATCTAGTTTGATCTAGTTACTAATGGCATTAAAGTTACCGTACCGTATATGCATCGAGTATAAATCGTAATTTTTAGTTTTCACATAGAAATATAGATTTTCACCAAACACGGTAACGTTTTAAAAATGACACATTACGTACATTTGCATAGCCCACCTTGAAGTTTGCGTTCTTGTTCTTCTTGTAATTCGCCGATAAAAATGGATATGATCGTCGAGTTGTGATCTGTAACAGCAGCATATGGTTTTATAACGACACTAGCTACCCACGAGTATACCGGTACATTCCAGAGTATTCGTTACTGATCTGTGATTGGCTGACAAACTCCACACCCTCAGTGGAACACGTTTAAAATAAAATAACGGAAGATACAACCGTTATTATCGATATTCAGTCGCGTGGGTTTGCTTCCTTGAACAATATTTCCACACTTTTTATGCAGTTTGAATATTTTTTACGCATGAAATGCTGTCATAAACACGGACAATTATTAGGGTTTTATCCTTGCTTTACCATAGTGATCATTATTTAGGCTTGTTTGCGGTTTTTGTTGGCTTCAAATCTTTTGTTTGCATTCCAATTACTCGAATCATTGTAAATAAACCGATTGATATTGTCGGGTGATTTTGTGAAGCAATTACACGTAACACATTCTTAGCATAGCAAAGAAATAACGTCAGATTCATTCATGTAATTAGAAGTACAGCTGTGACGCAGGTAGCGTGACGTGATCTGTTTCCAAAGAAACACAATCAAAACACGATTAAAATAGCACAACTGAATCATTGTTTAATATTGCTCGTCATTGCACGTTATACTTTGGTTACAGACAAGTCTTGAATGCAATTTGTGTGAATTGGAGTGACGGTTTCGGTAGAATAAGGTGAACAAGAAATGATTCGTAAAACCTTTTTACTGTAATCGAGCCTAGTTGGGTAGAGTAAAAACCCGCGTATATAAATAACCTATAGCCCCCTCTCCCGTTTTTCTAGGTTAGCCTGAAAAGCTAGCTTCCTTTGCAGACGTTTCAGTTGGTTCGCTTATCTCCTGGGAGAAAAGTGAACCAACTGAAACGTCTGCAAAGGAGGCTAGTGAAAAGCCGGTTCTTTATATATAGTAAAACGAAAGCAAACGACCATGTACAGCAATCCTGTCTTGTATAATTGGTGGGGGGGGGGGGGGGGGGGGGGGGGGGGGGGGGGGGGGGGGCCTGCACCTTCGGTCTTCATCGGTAAAAAAATATCAACATTCAAAAAATGGCTAGGGGCAAAATATATTCATAAATTCATGCTGCACTTCGTA
This sequence comes from Actinostola sp. cb2023, assembly GCA_033675265.1. NCBI lineage: Eukaryota > Metazoa > Cnidaria > Anthozoa > Actiniaria > Actinostolidae > Actinostola > Actinostola sp. cb2023. Next base: position 27,773 of record JAUJYZ010001448.1, read on the forward strand.
GTTTTCACGACTGAGATCTGCAGCTCAATCGAAGCGGACTCTGTTCTTGATAAGCTTTCCAAATCAAGTTTATGATTCTGAACAAATGCGCGGTTACAAACTAGATCAGTTACATCAGTTGGCAATTCCAAATCAACATCTAAAAGCTGATTTATGGTGTTGATTGTATACCATTTTGTTGCCATAGAAACTAGTGCGAACTGATTGGTCCGGTAAAATCGTTGGATTGTTTTTTGCCAATTTACCTATTCGTACATTTAAAGCACAATAAAATCCAAGCAATATTGACGCGGAGCGAGCGAGTTAAAAAATACGGCAAACCGGTCATTCATTATGCGGGAACCACCTTAACTGCCGCTACGCATTTTAAAACAACCATTTATTCGGTATTCTGTTACTTTGCAACTACATTCAACCAATACGATAAACTTTTGAGATACTTACAACTGACTTCTGTAACTGCATGAGTAGGCCACTCACTAAACATAATGGACTCACCGTACATTTAGGCCAAGACTTGTCACGGTATAATTGTTTGTATCCTGTTTGTAGCAGTTTTTGTATCCTAAAATAGCTTACATTGGCCTTTGATCTTCCCTGAATAACATACTTTTGCGATACTGCCAACCTGTTGCACATATTCTAACGACAAACTGCAGGCCTAGCAGTGATATATGCAATGTTCAGTTAATCCAGTTATCCAGTTAAATTTTGAATAAATTATCTCTGGATCTTTGCACGATGTTTCGTAATTTGAAGTGACATTGCTCAATCCAGTACTGCACTAGTTGGAAATGGCGTTGTGTAGCTTTTCGGCTCGTGTAAAAAGCAACGTGTCTTGTGGAGTTTATAGTCCAGAATATCCAGACCAGTTTCAACCCAGGGGGGTGCTCAGGGGTATCAGTGACGGGGAGGTGCGAAGACCTTTTTGGGTTTGAAATCTGCGGCTTGGGACTTTTTGGGGGTTAGCAATTTTCCGGTGGAAACACCATTTTTCAGAAATAAAGATTCTGGCAAGGACTTTTTTGGGGTTGATAAAATTGATATCCTACCGTTCTCGATTCGATTCAGTATGTGGAGAAAAATGGATGTTGGACTTTTTTGGGGTCTTGTTTTTGCGTAATAGACTTTTTTGGGTTAAAACGTTTGGCCTCATTCGCACCTCCCCGTCACTGATACCCCTGAGTACCCCCCTGGGAGTTTCAATGTGTTACTCTGGCAGAATGCAATAGAGATGTGTCGAGACATCTAGAAATGAATGGGATTAGCGAAGATTTGTCCCTGAACAACGAAATGAAGTTGCTGCTTGCAAGAGGTATTGTTTCTTTGTATCGTTTATACAGTACCATTTCACTGATCATGTAGCTGATGAGTCCCATTCGTTGCTGACTATATGTCCTCGACATCGAGCCGAGTATACCCTGGTTCCAGAGGCTACTATTAGTGGGGAGGCGAGCAAAGAACGTCTCGTCCTTCGGACTCGACTTCGTAGACCCGACTTTGGAGACTCTGGAATCAGGGTAAGCCGAGTATGGCATTAGATGGCGAACACGCAAAGTCAGATGTTCAGTACCGCAACCCTTAATTGCGCACAAATCTGCTACTGTGAAAGGGTTACGCAGAATAAACAGAATGCACTCACGTTTGATTCTCGAGAAAACGGGACAACTTATTGCAGTTGGATCGCGTAAGTAACAACGAGAAAATTTACGTGAATCATTTCATGTTTGCCTGAGACAGCAGCTACCTAAATTGCTGAGATCCATGTTTTCTTATTTGATCTAGCAATATGCTATATGTGCTCAGAGTATTTGAAGGTAATTCAACAACAAGAAGAAACAAGGAAATTGGAAGAAGAAGAACGGAGAGTAGTGGAGATACCGCTAGGTAGCGCACGTGGTGGTAATTATAACCTGAGTTTCAGGTCCAAAGCCCCTTTCCCCTCCCCTCCTTTCCCCTACCTAGGCCTCTCCTTTTCCTCCCCTCTCCTTTCCCTCTCCCCTCTCCTATCCTTTTCCTCCCCTCTCCTTTCCCCTGCCCTCCCCTCCCCCATCCCCTATCCTTTATTCCCCTTTCCTATCCTTTAATTCCTCCCCTCTCCTCACCTTTTCCTCTCCTATCCTTTCGCTCTTCCCTCTCCTTTCCCTTCCCTATCATTTTCCTCCCCGCCTGTCCTATACTTTCCCTCTCCCCTCTCCTTTCCTCTCCCCTCAGCCTTTTCCTCCCCTCCCCTCTCCTATATCCCTCTCCCCCTCTCCTTTCCCCTCCCCTCTCCTTTCCCCTTCCCTTATCCTTTACCTCTCCTATCCTTTCCCTCTCCTATCCTTTCCCTCTCCTATCCTTTCCCTCTCCTATCCTTTCCCTCTCATATCCTTTCCCTCTCCTCTCTCCTTATTTCCCATCCCCTCCCCTTTGAGCCTGAAAGTTAGGTTAAACTTCTCAACTGCAATAAGTTGTCCCGTTTTCTCGAGAATCAAACGTGAGTGCATTCTGTTTATTCTGCGTAACCCTTTCACAGTAGCAGATTTGTGCGCAATTAAGGGTTGCGGTACTGAACATCTGACTTTGCGTGTTCGCCATCTAATGCCATACTCGGCTTACCCTGATTCCAGAGTCTCCAAAGTCGGGTCTACGAAGTCGAGTCCGAAGGACGAGACGTTCTTTGCTCGCCTCCCCACTAATAGTAGCCTCTGGAACCAGGGTATACTCGGCTCGATGTCGAGGACATATAGTCAGCAACGAATGGGACTCATCAGCTACATGATCAGTGAAATGGTACTGTATAAACGATACAAAGAAACAATACCTTGCAAGCAGCAACTTCATTTCGTTGTTCAGGGACAAATCTTCGCTAATCCCATTCATTTCTAGATGTCTCGACACATCTCTATTGCATTCTGCCAGAGTAACACATTGAAACTCCCAGGGGGGTACTCAGGGGTATCAGTGACGGGGAGGTGCGAATGAGGCCAAACGTTTTAACCCAAAAAAAAGTCTATTACGCAAAAACAAGACCCCAAAAAAGTCCAACATCCATTTTTCTCCACATACTGAATCGAATCGAGAACGGTAGGATATCAATTTTATCAACCCCAAAAAAGTCCTTGCCAGAATCTTTATTTCTGAAAAATGGTGTTTCCACCGGAAAATTGCTAACCCCCAAAAAGTCCCAAGCCGCAGATTTCAAACCCAAAAAGGTCTTCGCACCTCCCCGTCACTGATACCCCTGAGCACCCCCCTGGGTTGAAACTGGTCTGGATATTCTGGACTATAAACTCCACAAGACACGTTGCTTTTTACACGAGCCGAAAAGCTACACAACGCCATTTCCAACTAGTGCAGTACTGGATTGAGCAATGTCACTTCAAATTACGAAACATCGTGCAAAGATCCAGAGATAATTTATTCAAAATTTAACTGGATAACTGGATTAACTGAACATTGCATATATCACTGCTAGGCCTGCAGTTTGTCGTTAGAATATGTGCAACAGGTTGGCAGTATCGCAAAAGTATGTTATTCAGGGAAGATCAAAGGCCAATGTAAGCTATTTTAGGATACAAAAACTGCTACAAACAGGATACAAACAATTATACCGTGACAAGTCTTGGCCTAAATGTACGGTGAGTCCATTATGTTTAGTGAGTGGCCTACTCATGCAGTTACAGAAGTCAGTTGTAAGTATCTCAAAAGTTTATCGTATTGGTTGAATGTAGTTGCAAAGTAACAGAATACCGAATAAATGGTTGTTTTAAAATGCGTAGCGGCAGTTAAGGTGGTTCCCGCATAATGAATGACCGGTTTGCCGTATTTTTTAACTCGCTCGCTCCGCGTCAATATTGCTTGGATTTTATTGTGCTTAACACAAATACTGACTCAACTATTCTGCCTTTGGAAGGTGTATTCAAAATTATCATTGTAACCCGTGTTTGTGAATGCCAGCCGATATTCAAACGACACTATTTTCACTAAAACTGCTGCCAATCGTTTTTCCCTCGTACGATTTTTTTTGAACTTCGTGAATGGCCTTTTGAGGTCCATAGTGATGTTCTGACGAGGTAAGAAGGAAATTTATCGAGCCAAAGTCACGTAACAACCGAACGGTCCAAATTTTGACAACAAAAGTATGAACTGGTGATTTCGGCTCGATCAATTTTCTTCTTACCTCGTCAGAACATTACTAGGGACCTCAAAAGGCCATTCGCGAAGTTTAAAAAAATTCGTACGAAGGAAAAACGCTTGGCAGCAGTTTTAGTGAAAATAGTGTCGTTTGAATATCGGCTGGCATTCACAAACACGGGTTACAATGATAATTTTGAATACACCTTCCAAAGGCAGAATAGTTGAGTCAGTATTTGTGTTAAGCACAATAAAATCCAAGCAATATTGACGCGGAGCGAGCGAATTAAAAAATACGGCAAACCGGTCATTCATTATGCGGGAACCACCTTAAACGGCTCGTGATCAATTTCATTAACTAGACGCTCTACTAGCGTGAACTTGTGCTTCTTAATAAAGCTGTTTTGATAGATTTTAAATGTGAAACCTAATAGCTTGTATCATCATACAGAAGTAGTTTTAGCCTACATGTATTACTTGCAGAATTTAAGTCACTCGTTGCGTGACTCAGTAGAGCATACATACGTAATTAGCTTCAACACTCACACTCCTAGCTGACAGCTGCATGGCGAAGCACATTTCGATTACCTTGCAAGAAACGATTTCACAAACTCAATAAAATTACGGTCGAGTTCTTACTATTAAGCCACGTACAGACATCCGTTAGAAATACACTTTCAGACAGAATTGCAAGGCCAAAAAGTATTCTCTAGGATATTTGCATATTTACTAAGCAGTATTAATGAACGACTCGACTGGCTCGAGCAAGGGAGCACGGCAAAATCCTTTTTGAATGCTGTGATTTGATTTATCGTTACGTACGTCTGCCATCTTGAATTTCGTTGATAAGCTGCTGACCACAACTTCTGTATACTCAAAAATTGGAACGATACAGAGAAGATTAGCATGCGCATGCGCTATGGTCACTTGCAGATTTGGCGTAGAACACGACCAAAAAGAAAAACCGTCTGTAATCTTAGACTTGGGCATTCCACAGGAAGCCCAAGTAATTAACCGGTTACTTCCGATTGTCTTTGAAAGGTCGACAATGTTTTCACTCTTTTATCATGCGATATTCTCAACATTGTAGATCTTTTCAAATATCAGAAATCTACCTATCTAGAGCCGATAGTGGCAAACTAGAACTTGCAAGCCTCGTCTAACAACATTGTCACTGATGTTTTTAATCGGTTTTTGTAGCGTGACCGTCCGTTGTTTATCTGATACGGTTTCGGCACAGAGAACAACTTCCGTTTTCTTAGTTTATCAACTAAAAGCATAGCTAGAAGGTATTACAAACGATTTTTGGGTTCTCTCGTACTTTACTTCGCTTTGGGGTTAGTTTGGACCCCGGTATGGACATTTCGTTGCGTATCGCATATCTCGTTGAAGACGTTCAAATGGCACGAGTTAATATTTCACTGCGCAGTCGCGTTTTAATTTGCAGAGCTGACTTTTTGCCTGTCAAAACTAGAATAAGCGTGCTTTCATGCAGTGTAATTTGTTTACCCATTTATTAGGTACCAGGATCGATTTTGGAAGGTTGAACGTTGGTCCTTATTTTGGCCGTTGCAAGAACGTAAAATAAAACGGTGTAGATCAAGGTCAAAACCACATATTCATAAAGGATTTTGTTCAAAGCTTTGTAGCAATTCTTGAAGCTAGTGAGTTGTTTGCAATGTGTGAGCAACACCAATTTGATTGAAACATTTGCGAGCTCTCGCCATCGCTTTAAAGTTGGCTCATAATTCGTGCATATTAATGAGGTAAAATCGGAAATTTAATTGATTTGTTAAACTTTTGCGCTGGGATTTTTTAGTATGATTTCATAAAACAGTTCACCCAAAGGGATGTTTCGGTGAAATAAAAACAAATTCTAAATTTCATAACTGATTTGAAATTCTCGATTCTAACAGGCACGCTCTCTTAATACTGTCCTAGCAGATTAGCATATTTCGGAAAAGCGTTCGGAAGATGGAATGCACAAGGTGCCAAACTAGATCAAAAGAGCTGCATAACGAATCAACAACTTACAACTACTGAAACTGGTTGAAAAATGTTCTGATTCGATTTGGCAGCCTTAAAATGTTTCAATGAACTTGATTTTACAAGAACATATCAGCTACAATCTAAATTTGAGCATAATCAATTTTAAACAAAATTTATCGACGGCATTTTTAATTGTGACTTTTTTAGTAAAAATAGATGGTGGACAACAAGAGCAAAGTAAACACCTCATCGTGTATGAGTTGAGCTCACATTTTCCGATCAGTCATTGCAAGCGATTTCTCTCAACTTTTCCAGAAAAGTAGTTCAATATCATTGCAACAATTCAAGTCTAAAATTGAGTGTTAATACGCTATATTTAATTGCTTTATTTACGCTTGAATTATTTATTTATTTAATTTAATCAAATTCCAAATGTATTACATTCACAGTGAATCTCTAATGAATCTGAGGTGGACCTAAACAGAATTCAAGATTCCCTACTATAGGCCACCTAAGATATAATATATAAAATTTACTATAATTACTTACTCGTTTTGAATCTGGGGGGGGGGGGGGGGGGGGGGGGGGGGGGGGGGGGGGGGGGGGGGGGGGGGGGGGGGATTTGAATCTGGGGGGGGGGGGGGGGGGGGGGGGGGGGGGGGGGGGGGGGGGGGGGGGATCTGAGGTGGACCTAAACAGAATTCAAGATTCCCTACTATAGGCCACCTAAGATATAATATATAAAATTTACTATAATTACTTACTCGGGCCCTTCCGAAGGAAGCCCGAGTTAGAAAATGCGTTTTTCGGTAGTAGTAGTAGTCGTAGTTTTTTTATTCGGCTAAAGAATGACGAAAGTATGCGACGTATTTTAAAATCGTATCCGGAGTTTCAAGTTTAACAAAAACAAACGTGAGTGCGTTATCAGAACCATCTGACCTATGCAACCTCAAGACGTATCATTTTCAATAACTCACGATGAATGTTTATTTTATTCCACGTTTGAAAAATTCACAAGGAAAAGGAATCGTAAAAATCGTACTTCAAAACTACATCAAAGCAAAGGCGAGAAAGGTCAATGTTCGAAAATCCGTGTTCTTTTCAGTACGATGACAGTTGTATGATCCTTGTCTGAGTCATACATTTATTACGCGATCTAATTTTAGAACCGCCACGTTAAGCGCTATTTAAAACAGAATTTCCACGCTCAAAACAGGTCAGTGAACGGCAAAAATACAATCGAAATCAAAACGTCCTTAGATTTTAGGGATCTATTACAGAAGAAGACGCTCAGTGACAAGGGAGAATATTTGTGTCGGTGACTCATTGAGGTCACATCTTAAATCTAACAGAAGCAGCTTTTGATTTTTAGTCCTTGTTTTATTCGACGTTCGAACCGTAACTCGAACCCGAACTCGAACTCGATTCCAAACTCGACGTTTCGGGATCTGAAGCTAGAGGGGGCCTTTACACGAACTCATCAAAATCAAATCAATTGAACTCAAAGTCAAAAGGTAATCAAATGAACTCAAAGTCAAAAGGTAATCAAATGAACTCAAAGTCAAAGGCAAATCAAATGAACTCGACACATACATGTATATACAGTCTCCCTCGTCACGCAACTGTCAGTCATTGTCAGGTCTCTCCTCACGCAACTGACATTGTCCTTGTCATAAGCCCGAGTGTACGCTCATTGAGCGTCTTGTTTAATACTATAATCAAACATTTGAATCGAAGATATCTCAGAAACGTTCTCACAGAATTTGCTTGTATTCACTAGAACTAGAGACAATTATGCCCACTATAAGATCACAAGACCATTTCCCCAAAATAACCCTAGAATCTATAGAAATCGGGAATATGTAAAAAGTGGAATTCTCTCTCAGCGTTGCCATAGTAACGCCGATCTCCATAAAACATACTTCATCAGAAACTTTGATCTTTCTGTAACAAGGTCGTAATACTCAATTTACCATTAGATCGTTCACAAATGCACAATTGTGTTTCAAACGCAAGAGGTATCGCTACGGAAAAACCCAATCGAGTCACCTAATACCACCAAACTATCAACTAAATTAATATCAACTAATTTCACCATTTCACCATAAAAACAATAAGAGGCTGTGAGGAATGTTACAGTTCAATGATATCAGCTACTTGTCTATAAATAAATACAATTAAACAATAGAGTACAGACAATAGCGTGAAACATTACTAACTAAATAGTACTAAATAGTGTGATGAAACCAAAGGATATTTCACCAATGAGTACTATTTAGATTTAGTACTATTTCACGCTTTTAGTGTTTATTCTTTGATTTTTGTTTCACGGATATAATGACTGCGTTCTATTAATCCTATATTTTACATTAAACATTTAAGGCCTAGGGCAAACGTCGAACTAACCATGAGATTAATTCAGTCGAACCTATTAATTTTGAAATTGGCTCATGGTTAGAACGACGTTTTGTGTTTGAAAAGGCGTTTGTGCGTTGTCGCTCCAGAGTCGTAATTTCCGACTTCGATTGAATTTATTTCAAAATTAATAAGTTCGTAGGCCTTAGTCGATTAGGCGTAGTTCAAACCCCGTACTTTCCGGCCAAGAGCCGTTCTCAATTACTTCAACGAGAACGGCTCATGATTAGCACTACGTCTGAACTGGGCCTTAAAGGGGAACTCTGATGAAAATCGTTCGCAATTTAATTTAGCTGAAACTTCACTGAAGAAATCTCAAAGAGCCATACAATTACTGGTTAATGTGTTCTCTCAAAATTCGTAAGGGAAGTATTACATTTTTTTGAATCTTTAGAAGTGTCAGTTACGTCATCTACTCAACCCTAACAATCAACACGGCTTCGCTCCATATATTTCTTTGTAATTAGTTTCTTGAATTATTTTATTTCTAGGAAGCTAAAAGTTTGGGTGAAGTAGTTTTCTTACATTATTTGTGCGTAGGATTGATTGTCTGACCAGTTTTCTTCAGTGCAGAGCTGTTATCTGAACAAAACATTGATATATTTTGACTCACAAAATACAAAGAAATGTATGGAGCTGAATGTTTGGTTGAGTAGATGACGTCACTGACTCCTCTAAAGATTCATAAAAATATAGCACTTCCCTCTGGAATATCGAAAAAAGATTTTAACTAGTGATTATTGTACCCTTGAAGAATTATTCAATGAAGTTTCAGCTAAATTAAATGTCAAACAATTTTCATCAGAGTCCCCCTTTAAAAGCGACTCCATCTAAATAAGATTACGATTGAAACAATGTCAAATATATACAACCCTTTTTATATCAAAGCAACTCGGCCTTTTGTTAAAGTATCTTAGTCCTAGGGCAAACATCGAACCAACCTTCTCATTAATTATTCATGAGGTAACCAGCCAATCAAATGCGCAGAATAATACCACGTGATGTACTTTGAAACTAGCGAAAGTACTGGCAAGAGTAACTTGAAATTTTTTCCAGTAACTGGTAAAAAAGATTTCCAGTTACTCTCCCCAGTACTTATCATGAGGGACGATTAGAACTCGATTCGTCCCTCATGACTGTACATGAGTTCTTATCCCTCATATAACAATCATCGGGACTTTGAACAGAGTAGAGGCAATACCACTGTTCGAATTCGCTTTAATCTGAAAGCAGGATCTACTCCATGCTACTCAACACATGTGGGATACGCTGTCCTCGACTCTACGCATGAGCAGAGCATATGCAAAGACTCAAATTATTGGTTTCCGGGCTAAAATCTTGGAACTCTTTATTTATTGCCTTTAGGCCATTGCATGTAATAATTAATGAGTATGAGAAGTCGTTCCAAAGCCTTGAATTCGGACTAGACGGGATTTCCAGTCCTCGGCTTCGTCTCGGACTCAGTCGAACCTCAGTATTAATAAGCCAAGTCAGAGTTTAAGGGGCGCGCGGGGCCTGGTAACTATACGGGATAAAATGTGTCCGAAGTGTATTTTTCTCCCATGTCTCTTGTATTTTTGCCGAGTTTTCTAGGAGCATTTTGCACTACTTTTTCTGTGTTAATAAAGTATTTTCCCTGTTTACTAGTCACACACAACTGCAAGGTACCTCTAACAGCGCATATACGTTCATTTGAATACGATAGTCAACTGAAAAACGTATATTTCTGAATCGCCCACAGGCTTACCAATCTCTGTACTCGTGGAAGCGGATTGGGCTTCCTGTGTCAACTGAACGATCGTCAGTTTCACAACGTTTGGATTTCGCTTTTAAATCATGTCTTTGTTTCGATTCTTTGTAATTTTTTGAGAAAATAATAAGCAATTATTGGACGAGGTTGAGCAAAATATCGTGATTTCACGATATTTTGCGATAACCGCGGAGTTCAATAATTGTTTTATCATTCGACTCATTTCTATCAATAAGGAATTTATTGAATATAACCATCAAGAAAAAATATTGTAAAACGAGCTGCCATGTTTACACTGTGAATGATCGATTAAGTGCGCATGCTCAGACTGTTATTTGCAGCGAACATTGCTTAATCTTCACTGCGCATGCTCAGACCGTTATTTGTACGCAGTTATTTGCAGGTCTTTCAGCCAATCAGAACTGCGGATAGAAATGAGTCGAATGATAATAAAGATTATGAGTTGTTTATCACTTTGTGCTATTAATTGTCTCAAAAAAGTATCAAAAAGTTGTTTTGGGGCTTCTAGATTGGCCGTAGTTCTCACGGCCTCACTACGTCCCGACTACGTGTATAACGAAGGGCATTTTTTATCGTAAAATCGAATTTGATGAACAAAACACACACGCGGTTGATATAAGAAGACCTTTATGAATACCTTGGAGGATTTTCTCGGCAAAAATCGTATTCTAAGAGATGAAAATTGCTCCTAAGAAAACTCGGCAAAAAGACACATGGGAGAAAAATTCACTTCGGACAGATTTTATCCCGAATCGTTACCAGGCCCCGCGCGCCCCTTAAACTCTGACTTGGCTTATTGTGAAATTGGCTCATGGTTAGAACGACGTTTTGTGATTGAAAAGGCAAATAGGTTATTAATAGGTTCGACTGAATGAGGGTTTATCATGTAATTTCAAAACTCATAGGACAAAAAATGATTATCATAGCTGGAAAGAGCTCGTTGAAATTAGTAAAAATGTGAAGTTTGGAAAAGATCGCTCCACAAATTACGAATATATGAATTTTCAAAAATCGAAATTTTATATGAAAACCTTTGGAAATTACGCTTGGAGGCAAACAAAGGTTTTCATACAAAATTTTTGAAAATTCATATCTTCGTAAGTTGTGAAGCGATCTTTTCCAAACTTCACATTTTTACTAATTTCAACGAGCTCTTTCCAGCTATGATAATCATTTTTTTGTCCTATGAGTTTTGAAATTATGTGATAAACCCTCATTAAGTTCATGGTTAGAGTTCGATATTTGCAGTAGGCCTAAGGGTTATTTGACTAGGGTATACAAGGCTTAGCATTATATTTCTAACACGTAGCGGGCAATAAGATTTCTAAGCTCAGTCAATGCACAATCTTCAGGTAGTGGTAGTTGACTGACAACAACAATGTGACTAGTGGGAAGGTCTTCGGTCACACATAAGTCGCCCTAAAAGGAATATAATTGACAGGTTTTTACACAATTATTAAACAGTTTATTTGTATTTTTTCTTGTATCGTAAAAACCCGCGTATAAGGCGCACCCTGAGTGTGACAACTCAAATTTTGGTAAACAGTAATTCGAAATAGTACCATGATCGGTTTCCTTTGTCCTTCTAGGGAGATATACAAACTAACTCAACAACATCCTATACATGCTTCTTACCAATTCTAAAGTTGCCACTTTAAGGTAGTTAGCACATCGCTGAGCCAATTCATACTGACATAATCTGTACACAAACAACACTATTGTTACGAAAGCTACAGTAATTGAGAAGCAGGTAAACATATTCCAACCTGTCTTGAGCTGTCACAGAAGGTAAGCCCTCGATTCGAGTACACAAAGACGACAGTTGCATGTGTATTTCTTCAAAGTTATATTTAGTTGGCTCAAGTGAACCCTGAAAAAAAAATAACACAGCAAATGTACATTAGCAACAGAATCATGACTTTTGTACAAAATCAAGTTATGCTTTTCTCTCGGTGTACATGAAAGTGCACCAATATTTTCATGAATCTTTTCGGGTGTTGGTAAATTTGTTGAATTGAAGCTGTAATAATAATAGCTGTAACTCAAACCTTAGATTTGCAATTGAAAAACAGATAATTTGCTCAGTTATGTTTAATGTTTCTTTGATTATAAAACAAAATGTATTAAAAAAAAACACACAATAATTTGGTATAAAATATAATCTTTGTCATGCTCGTCTTTTTTCTTCTTTTTGATTCTTCTACAAAAACTCGTTTTGTGGTCACTTTGATGATATTTCTTCGCGAAAAGAGTTCTCAGGAGCTTGTGAGCAAACAATCGGTTTTTAAGATTTCCCAGGTCCGGAAAGCTTACGCACTTTGCGAAACACCAAAACTACTTTTCGGGACCGTTTTGGGCAAATTTTCGAAAATATTTTTGAGCCTTCGAGAAATACACACCAGAAGTCTCACCTCAGACAGGTATTTGAATTTTCTGGTCACTTTAAGGAAATCTAAAAGCACCTGGAGGACAGAAGAACAGCATTTAAACAACACGAGCCAAATAATTAAATGGATATCATGATCAAAATCATGAATAATTAATGAGCAAAATACAATAGAAATCATAAGCGGAATGAGTAACTTTAAAGGGGCACTGTCACGACGCGCGCATGCGCCAATTTTAATGATAAGCAGAGATTTTAATGATATGCAGAGGTCAGCGAAGTCGTTTGTTTACGAAGAGAATCGCGCTGGTAAATTTCAATGTTGTGCTTTGAAAGTGTTTTACGATCAAGCTTTCGTAGAGTGATTCCAAGTTATTCGGAATATACAACCTTTACAGCGTGTGACCTAAAAGATTGCATGAAATAAGTACTTATTATAGCGACTTCTGGTGAAGTACAGGCGATAAATAGCAGACATTTCGGAGGTGACAACTCATGTCTCAGATGAAGTTTATATTCACATCGCTGAAAAGCAGGTCCATATTATTTCTTTGCTTCAAAAAAAGACTAACGAAGATTTCAGTACTATATAGGGTACTTGTGTTTCCTTTAATTGTAAGAGTACGCGCTCTACAAAAAGAACTGCACAAGATAATGTAAAAGTATGAAGGTCAAAATCGCGATTGTTGTCAGTTCGCTATGCCGTTGTGTCACTACTTCTACAGCTTGATAAATGATAATTCGAGTGAATAAGTCAATGAACGCTACTGTCAAACATTGTTGTTGTCGTTCGGCTTTACATATAATACTTCCCTACGTCCTTTGGTACTCCAGAGCTGTTAAAGAGAAGCATAGCGAACTCAGAATCTGTAGTATAACCGTATTCTATCTTCCCAGTAAACCAAAACTTATAAACCTGTCGCCTGAATACATTCGTTGTCAACCACTACATCCCGGCGGCCGCCATGAGAAGCTGGCCTTCAAACCAAAAATAACTACTTACAAATACGAGTGGTTTTCATTAACCCATGAAACAAAGTGTACTAATTAGAGTGTGATAGTCAAATCAACACAATAGAAAACAAAAGAATTAGAGTGAAGTAGTGCTAAATAGGCTAAGGTGTATTTCACGGGTTTATGAAAACCAGTCTAAATAACTAAACAAGTATAATCTTCTAGAGTGCAAGGATTACAATGATATCATTCTATATATTAACACACTGAATTTGAATTTTCCACGGGTCTCTTGAAAGCGTTGGTCAACGATGTCAAGATTGAAGCCAAGATTCGCGCATGCGCATGCGCGTGTCGTGACAGTGCCCCTTTAAATCGGCAAGAGATTCGTCCTGATTTGCATTAAACTTTAACTTGATTTTCTCAGTCAAATATATCAATTTGTTTCTTCAAAATTTGATATTGTTGGATTTAAGGCGACTCAAAGTAGTTTTTTTACTGACCACACTTCCACTTTTTATTCGGCGATCAAAACGATATTGAAAAATCAAAATTGTTTATGCGAATTATTCAAAATCGCTCCGATCAAAAAGTTTGAATACTGTCTCAGCTACTTTGCCTTAGTATTTAGTTTATCACGCACATAATCGCTTGTCTAGAGCTCATCGAAATCTTGAGATGTCTTAGAAAAACTGATTTCAACGAGCTGAAATTGACATAATTCTAAATTTCCATCTTTGCCCGATAACTGGTGCAAAAGTCGTTTTGATCGGTCTAGGATAAGTCTATCAATTCGCCGAAAGAAAAGTAGAAGTGTGGTCAGTAAAAAACTTTGAGCCACCTTAATAAGCGAGTTACCGGTAAAATATTCGCGTCCCATCTTAATGGGCATCAAAAGGGCTCGCTTGTAAATGCCCATAAAGTCCTCCCGTTCATATCTATCACATAATACCTGTCCACCACTTGACCAGTCCTTCACAGTGCAACACCTCTCTCTTGGTTCCAGTTCAGACAAAAGAGAATACAGAGTATCAAATTCCTCTGAAAAACATAACACATTACTTTAACATCCAGTCACTGAAACCATAATGAACCTATTCAGGTACAGAAGCCATCGCTAGTTCATCACTTTCACCACAATCACAATTCATTTCACGTGAATTTTCTATTTCTCATAATTTTAAATATTATAATACAATTCTCTTGAAGATATTTAGTGTGATAATAATAGTAATCTATTCCCACTGAGAACCATCACACACAATGCCTGGAGGAATCAGTGTTTAACCTTGTTTAAAGTGCCTATCACTCCTATGAGATTGTTTTAAAAATCTTTATAAAATAACTTTTATATAACGCGCGCTCTGATTGGCTGATTAGCCGTGTTTCATGAGGCTATGCAAACACGGTTTTCGGCCAAGACATGTCAAAGAGCGATTCAGTGAATTTGAACGACATTTGTTTATTGTCAAAAATCATTTTATTTACTAAATACATGTCTCAGGAACGTCCAGCATTGACTTATTCTAGTCGAACAAAGCGAGGAAATCATAGAAAATACGACAAAGACTGCATTTCGGCTACTTGACTTCGGCTACTTCTCCATTCATCAAATTCACAACTATTTCAGATTGTTTTGGCGATTCATTGTCAGTAAATCGGCTTTTCTCACTTTGCTTCCTTTTTAAGTGTACAGAATTCACATAAGAAGCCCAGAAAATACATATCTCTGTAGTTTTCTATCAAATTATGAGTCGCTTTGTCTAAACTTGATTTCTTTCGTGAAATTTCATTGGATATCACGCGATTTCTGACGCTTTTCAGGAGAATCGCACATTTGATCACTGAAAACTTGCGTTAATAAATATAATATTCCTAAATAACCTTGTAGTTATTTTATAAAAGAAATAAAAAACGTTTTTCCGTGTTTGCACAGGCTTATGCAAACCTCAGGAAAGTTTGGGAGAACTCTCGAGCAGGTGAAAACCCTCGACCTGCGGTTTCGGGTTTTCACTGTCTGCTCTCGAGTTCTCCCAAACTTCCCCTCGGTTTGCATAAGCCTGTGCAAAACACGGAAAACGTTTCTTATTTCTTAAATTCAATATAAGCTGAATAGTTGGTGGGTTCAGTATTTTGTGATTTGAACCTTGCGTTTATGAGTTATAGAGGTTTGAAATCTCAATATGCAAATTTGATGACGTCTACTAAGGAATTTGCCATAACTTATTTAGACGGTGCATGTCTTACAAGTAACGTCATCTACAAAGCTACGGTCACAGCAACATCCGGCGACAAAAAAACCTACATCGGAATGACGGAGCATGATTTCAAAAAACAAGATACAACAACCACAAGCTCTCCTTCAGAAATCACAAGCATTCACACAGCACTGTGCTTTCTAAGTACATCTGGGACTTAAAAGACAATGACACTAATAGAGTACTAAAGTCATGACGTCATAAAAAATAATTTTTGCTTTTAAACTTTTTTGATTTCCAGTTCAGATAGAATATCATGAAAGAAGTTCACACACCAATTTTTATGACAATCGGTTAAATAGCGGTCAAGATATGGCCAGTTGAATATATAATTTGCCTTAACAAATCACTGTATTTTCGGCTCCGTTCCTAAAGTTAAGAACGGAGCCGAAATTACAGTGATTTATTAAGGTAAATTATATATTCAACTGGCCATATCTTGACCGCTATTTAACCGATTGTCAAAAACCGATTGTTTATAAAAGCAAAATTAATTGTTTCGTGACGTCACACTTTAGTACTCTAGTACAACATTAAATGGAGTATCATCAAACAAGCGAACTCATACAAAGGAAACCCTTCTCGATGTAAGCTATGCCTGTCAGAAAAATTCTGCATCCTAACGGATCACGATGCTTCACTTCTTAACAAAAGATCTGAATTAGTTACAAAATGCCGTGATGAGAACAAATTATATGCAGCCAATCAGAAGAAACGCCACAACCGCAAAGCAAATATGGAACCTACATGAACTTTAGGGTGCGTTCGATTGACCTTATTCCGGAATAGGAATACTTGGAATAATACGGAATGTCCGTTCAATTGAGTCTGTTCCGATTCCGGAATAAGCGGAATATATTCCAAACATTCTGCTCATCATAGCAGAATATAAGTTGTACTATGATATTACATGTAATTTATAATATATGATTTAAGAAATATAAAACGGTTTTCCGTGTTATATAGCCTGAGGTAAGGTACACGCATGATGTTGGGAGAACACGAGAGAAGCGTGGATTTCTTTTTGAAAAAATCCTTTATTTACGCGAGATTTTACCGATTAAATTTGCAATTCTCCTGAAAAGCGTCAGAAATCGCCCATCGTCCAATCAAATCTCGCGAAAGAAATCAAAATGGTAAGCGACTCGACAACTTTTATCTTAACCTGAGTATCCATACATGTCCAATACACACGACCTGATACGGGCCGTGAAAGCTCCTTTACGGCCCGTATCAGGTCGTGAAGTAATTACTATTCATATATCGTATTAATATGCGTAAACAAAGCATGTCATTATTTTGAGTTATTCAAAATTGATGATTCATACCCACAATACCGTTCGCCATGCGTAAACAAAGCATGTCATTATTTTGAGTTATTTAAAATTGATGAATTTTTTAAATGATTCATACCCATAATACCGTTCGCCATCGAATATTCAATTCGGTCACTCGTGAATTGGTCACCCTGTGTCGCCCATAATTAATTTGGCTACAGGGTCAGCCACATTGCTCACGGGCCGATACCGGCCGTACCGCCGGTAAAGACCTTTTACGGGCCGTGCATCTCATTTGCAGGTCGTGAATTCGACACTTACTCGCCGTCTATTTCACTCTTTACGGACAATATAATCACTTCCACTGAAATGATCGGTGTTTCGTCATTTTCAAAGCCCTCATTTTGCCGATATTTTAAACATATATCTTCACAAATAACAAACATCTCCCACAGTCAAGCTAAAATCGCGGTAGACTCTATGAATGGAGCGAATCCAATGGAGCTAGTTTCGTCGTTTTCAAAGCCCTCGATCGATATCCTGATATACAAACATATGCAATGATACTGGTAGATTCTAAGAATGGAGTTTCGTCGTTTTCAAAGCCCTCGATCGACTGGTAGATTCTATGAATGGAGTTTCGTCGTTTTGAAAGCCCTCGATCGATCATCCTGATTTTTATACAAACATCTCCAACAGTCAAGCTAAATTCGCGCTAGACTATGAATGGAGTTTCGTCGTTTTCAAAGCCCTCGATCGATATCCTGATTTTATACAAACATCTCCATCATTAGATCTCCAACACTGTCAAGCTAAATTCGCGCTAGACTCTATGAATGGAGTTTCGTCATTTTCAAAGCCCTCGAATTCGAATCGATATCCTGATTTTATACAAATAACATCTCCAACGATACGGGTACATTCTATGAATGGAGATTCGTCGTTTTCAAAGCCCTCGAATTCGATATCCTGGTCTACAAACTTCTGCAATCAAAGTTGCGTACGCGTCGTTTTTGACTCTATATAAAAGTTACTATATCTATGATACTCTAGATATGAATGGAATTTCGTAGTGATAATCTTCTGATATAGTGATACACTCCACTGTCACTCAGTACCCCTTGATCCTATACCTTCTCAATGCCGAAGTTAAACTACTTTTACAATCGAAACGGATATACAAACAATAATGTAAACAAACGATCGCACGTATACGTACTGCATGGAGCATGGAATTTCGATCGTCAGCTCTTCTGTTTAATAGTGCGCCAATTAGTTTATTACAAACTAATTTTACGATATTTTCGACCCATATACATTTACTGTCTTCTACTATAAACTAGTGTATACAAGCTATGAGAATGCTTGGGTTGCCTGTGACCAAACTAATATATTATTGGTACTTGCCAAACTACATAATATTAATTTCAAAATGGGATACAACAATAAGTTTATTTTTATAAGAGTTGTGTACCATTGTATATCTATTGATTAAAACGCTATATAAATTTTATTTATTATTATTAAATTATTTCTCCACAATATTTCATAGGAAAAAAATTGTTTGAAGGCACTCGGGAACTACAAAAATACCCACATGACTTGGTACATTGTGCAAGCATGCACCCAATGTGCTGGACTAGTGATATGTTTCCCCCCTCTGCTTCTAGGGGAAATGGCTGCCCCCCTCATAATCAACATAAATGTCCCCTCCCTCCCCCCACCCGGCCAGTAGATATATTATCAATGGTCCCTTTAATTAGCTAGGATTCAATGCTTCCTGACATAAAAATGATTCCTAAATTATTGGCTCTTACTTGGTGTTGCAAGGCACCAAACCTGAACCTGCTTGATCTACATTTACATAACTGGCACCAAACCTATTCTTCCTATCTGGTACATCCACACCGGCTTGTATGGCACCAAACATATCCTCTTTTTAAAGACCTATATTCACATAGATGACATAGATGACATCTTTTTTATTGAAAGTTTTTGAGGACACACTATATACTTCTCTCAGTATCTTGACTCTCAATCTGTTATACCAAGTGGGACACGCAGACACCGGGTCACCTAACATACTGTCCCACTCGGGCCAACCCGGGCCACCTCTACATACATTGTACTTAGCACACTTACATGTATATCTCAGTCTGTTTTACCTTTTACCAAGTGGGACACCGGGTCACTGGGACACCCTAACATACTGTCCTGTCCCCGCCGGACCGACCCGGGACCCCAGGGGGGGGGGGGGGGGGGGGGTATGGTATCAGTGACGGGGAGGTGCGAAGACCTTTTTTGGGTTTGAAATTCGCGGCTTGGGACTTTTTGGGGGTTAGCAATTTTCTGGGCCTTTTTTTGATATAAAGATTTTGACAAGGACTTTTTTGGGGTTGATAAAAATGATATCCTACCGTTCTTGATTGGGTTACGTTGTGGGCCGTTGGACTTTTTTGGGGTCTTGTTTTTGCGTAATGAACTTTTTTGGGGTTAAAAAGTTTGGCCTCATTCGCACCTCCCCGTCACTGATACCCCTGAGTCCCCCCCCCCCCCCCCCCCCCCTGGGCCCGGGACACCTCCATATACATTGTACTTAGCACCTTAGCACACTTACATGTATATACACGGCAATCATGTAAATCAGTATGCAGTAATAGTACGCATATATTTATAATTTTTATTTGTATATCAACTTATATTGTTATGTTACTGATGATTTTACCGTGTTTAAATAAACTATATGTATGTATGTATCTCAGTCTGTTTTACCAAGTGGGACACCGGGTCACTAGGACACCTAACATACTGTCCCGGGTCGGCAGATTGAGAGTCAAGATACTGAGAGAAGCATATAGTGTGTCCCGGGTCACTGGGACACCTAACATACTGCCCCACTGTCCCGGGCCGACCCGGGACATACTTTTATCTGTGCCGTTTAGTGTTTTGACAAGAAAAACGTTTTGTAGAATGCTATTTTCTGTCAGAAAATTACAGAAGAATGCTTCCTTTGTTAGTTTATGTGAACACGAAACACAAAAAAAAGTGAGCTGAGCTGACTCAATGAAGACGAATCATCAAACTCTCTGAAATATCTAACAACTTGATGAATTGAGCACGAAGTCAGGTAGCCAAATACAGTTTTTGTCGTATTTTTGAATCTTTTCATAGTTTTTCTCAACAAGAATGTATAAACGATGGACGTTTTTGAGACATACGACGACATTTTTTCTCTATGGCATATTTTACTAAAATCAAGCTTAAGTTATAGTCAATCTGATTTTGAATTTAGTTACAAGAATCGAGGATTGCTCTGTTTTGTGAGTATAAATACGGCTATTGTCTCTTGTTGATAAAATATTTGTAGCTATAGAATTCTAAGAACGGTTAGCATGTGAGTTATATTTAGTTTTCTTCGTTATTCAATGTTCAGTGGACAAAATCAGACGACTCATCTGTCACTCGTCGTTTCGTGTGTTAATTATCAAGCTCAATTCTTGCACATTTCCGGTTTCAAAACAACAAAATCACATTTAGATAGAAGTTGAACTTGAGAAAATAAGAAATTTAACAAATTTACGATAGTTTCGCGTGGTATGTCCTCTTATTTACCACGGTTGGCGTCATCGAATCGTCAAAATTGTTGTGGATTCACGAGGCGTAGCCGAGTGGATCCACTTAACAATGTTGACGATGAGATGGCGCCAACCGTGGTAAATAAGAGGACATACCACAAGAAACTATCGTAGATTTGTTTTTTACCACAACAGACGGAGAAAACATCCGAAAACGTCGAGAAATGTTGAAAGAAAAACTAATTCAAGCGCGCGCTAGCTCCGTGCGCGAGCGAACACGCAATTTCCGTGGTATGTACTCTTATTTACCACGGCTCTAAGCCAATCAGAGAGCGAGAAACTGACTAGTTGTGGTAAAAACTGTAATTGTGTGGCTTTTGTTTAGTAAATAAAACATGTTTGACAACAGAACAAATCTATTTGTCGAATTGAATCCACTGCATCGCTTCAAGGTCTGTCAAGGTCATGGAAACCATGTTTATATTCACTTTTACAAACACGGTTTTTGGGAGCTTCTAGCCAATCAGAGCGCGCGTTATATATATGTTGAACCCCCGTACAGATCTGCCAGGTTTTAGTTATAGAACTGATTAATAAAACATGAGTGTTATACGGTAGCTAAAAAGTTGAAACATGAGTGTTATAACTAAAAGTGATAGAACTGACTGGTGTTATGTGATATTTATAAAACGAGAGGCTGTGTTGTATCGGTGGATATAGATACGAGGCGAAATATCTATATACCCGATACAACACGTCATCAAGTTTTATAAATCACTTCTAAAACCCAACATTCATTTAAACTCATATTTAATAATTTCCGATGGAAAAAGTTAAAGAAAATCACAAATTTGTAGGTAAGAGATGACTGTTACACTGCGATCATGCGCACTGAACACCACAACTCGTCCCACATTTGAAAGAGAAGGAACCGAGTAATATTATTCCAAAAATGCCTATGTGAAGATCAGTGATGCGATACTAAAACTGAGACCTTTGCATACAGGCCTGTGTTTCGGGTAGTCAGTTCTAGAACTGATTAACGAAACAGGAGTGTTCTATCACTTTTAGTTATAACACTCATGTTTATACATGAGACAGTGTTATAACTAAAAAGTTATAACACTCATGTTTTATTAATCAGTTCTATAACTAAAACCTGGCAGGTCTGTACGGGGGTATAAAGGTCCATGCACCTGACCAAATGCACAGCTCCCATTGGCCTAATAGCTCATGAATTATTAATGAGTTTTAGAAACAAAGATCTCAGTTTTAGTATCGCATCACTGATCTTCAAATAGGCATTTTTGGAATAATATTACTCGGTTCCTTCTGACACCTACAATATCTCTTTCAAATGTGGGACGAGTTGTGATGTTCATTGCGCATGATCGCAGTGTCACAGACATCTCTTACCTACAAATACATAATTTTATATAAATAATCAAACGATAAGTATAGATTCCATAAAAAGTCTTGCTAAGTTGCACACAATTCAAGGCATCCTAAGCGACTTGCTTTGTTTGTATAAACTATTTTCAGCACTACATATCGAAAATTAATCTACCAGGTATGCAGAACGTTTCATAATCTATAAGTCCCCTATTACGCCATGAACATCTGATAGAAATACACTTTCAGAAAGAAAAAATGCGTTGCCTTAACAATTCGAGATTTTGAGCCCCGTACAGCTTCGCTCGCTCAGCCTCGATACGCTACGGTAGCAGTAATTATCAGGCTTCACTAGCTGTTCAACAGAAATACATTACACAGGCAAACTCCGCGTATAGTTCAATATAATTCAACAATAAATTTTCCTTCGCTCTTATTGGAAAAGAAGTGATCACGTGACGCGATAGTGTCGCTCCTCAGTGGACAACTATCAGGTGATAGTGCCCGCTCAGCGAAAAAAAGGGACAGTTTTCAAATGGATTAGATTTCCGGAGACTATCGAGAAGCTAATGGTAGATGAAATACACAAGATAACATGCGGTGAATGTTTAATTCGGAGTTACGAAACGAAAACATTGACAATTTGTTGCAATGCTTTGTTTTGTATTTTACGATTTTTCGTTTAGTTTACACTGTAGTTATTTGTAATTTCATCACTGAAAACAAACATTTTACAATAACCTAGCGTAATCTCGCAATCTGATTGGCTCTCAGCCATTGTCAATAAGAGTACAGACAATGGAAAACCCCTTGCGATTTGTTAAACTCTTAATTAAATTAAGAGTGTCGTTGTACGTGGGTATCAATATTTTACCCCAGGAGCTTCCTAAGGACTCATATGCGGGAAGTGAAACGGCGAGAACGTGATGAGGAAGAGTGCAACGGCTACGTTACCGTACGTTCATGGTGTGACGGAAAGAGTGAAGAGGGTTCTGGAGGACCATGGAATAAAAACATCTGTCAAGCCCTTATGTACACTGCGTCAATCGCTATCAAAGCCGAAGGATACCATCCCGTGTAATAAGAAGACCGGAGTTGTCTACCAGATTCCTTGCGGAGAATCTGAGGCAGTTTACATAGGAGAGACTGGACGATCATTGGGAACCAGGAAGAAGGAACATATGGCGAGTGTCAGGTTGACCAAAACACAGGCGTCTGCATTGGCAGAACACGCCACGAAAGAAGGCCATGACATCTCATGGGACGACACAAAGATCCTTGCAACTGAATCTTCCTGGGTCAGAAGGAAATGGACGGAGGCATGGGAAATAGCAAAGAACAAGAATGCTTTATTTAATAGAGACTCTGGGATGGTAGTTCCAGGAAATTATATTCATCTTGTGGACAAGTAGAACTTTGCCAAGAACTGTCTTGTTGCGCGCGTAGCCGCCTATTAATTAGCTCGCTCTACAATCACGTTTGTTTTGTTTGTTTTCTACGTAATCTCAGTTCTAACTGAATTTTTAAAAATCCATTCAGTTCCTGATGATGGGCCAGGGACCCGAAAGCTCGGATATTAAAATATCCATTTACGTGGAAGAAACATCTTTTAAAGTGAAATAACTCTTAATTATGTCAATTATACAATTAGTCGTTTCAAATAAAAAGTCCTTAGAGGCCTTGCAATTGTTCTAATAATTATACACACTATTTTTCCCAGGAAGACTAGTGAAAGTACACGCTAAGTTAAAGTTAATGTCGCTAAGGAAAATATTATTGTAATAGTCCCTCGATGGGATTACTATGCTATCCTCAAGTAATATTATTATTATAACAATATTGTCAAGTTAACCCACCTTTAATGATGGCATCACTTGTCAGTTTGGTGAGTATAAGCTGATGACATCGATTCCACTGGTGGGACTTCAGAAGATGAACTGCTTCTTTATCAGGGAGGTTCAGATACAAAGCACGAATAGCCTAATGGACAAACAGGTTGAACACTATGGTTCCTAAAACCTTCAGAGAAAAACTCGAGGGATTCCTGTGACATTCCACAGCTTTCTTCATGATCAGTACTTTGGAAGGGATGTACCCAATCCAAAGTAATCACAGAATACTAATGAGTAATTATGAATAAATTTACCTTTGATTCATGGATCCACTCCGGAGGAATAAGGAGCTTTTCCTTCAAAAACAGTTCTTTTTTCATATATTCTGTTGTTGTGGACAACTGACAATAGCGACACAACAATGAACGAACAGCATGCTCACGTCTAATTCCATAAAACATAGAGATCATTGTTAAAACTCACTCTCCCTCAATATCTAATATTATATCCATTTAATATTTTACTTGTTTTGTATTTGGTATTGCTGGTTTGCAATACACGTCACGGCGGCCATCTTGGTTGAACTTCAACAAAAGATCGCTCATTAGTGTCTATTGTTTGTTCAACCAACATGGCCGCCGTGTCTTCATCTCTTGATTCTCAAGGGATCGATTGAAAACCAAGAATAGAAGCTGAATAAACAAGTGTTCGTACTATTTACAAATTGAGAGAGGGCTGTAGATCCAATAGAAACCGGACAAATGACTTATCAAACTATACCCTTAATTAAACTATTATTATATAAATTTAATGAATTTCTTAATTTCTCATTTTCTGCTCAATTCATTCTCTTCTATGTCCACTACATTTACAAGTGAATAATTGGAAGGATTCCTTTTCATCGGTGCCTCGTACATGTACATGCAGTTTCGAAGTTCCAACATCAAACCAATCAAAGTGGAATATAGTTTGGACTACTAATGGCACCAATCATCTGGTACAATTTACGACTCTGAGTGAGGGTCCGTTCAGGGTTCAACCTAGACTTTCTCAAAGTCCGTTTTCCCTCCTTTTCTTATCTCTCGGGTAATCTTCAAACACGCGGCAACATTACGCCATAAAAAAGTTCGCGCCAGTTTAAAGGCCCAGCTTAGACCGTGATGCTTTTCGCGCTTCTATTTTTTATTTTGAATCGGTTTGATAGTTGAGTAAGATCTTTGTAATAACTCTCGATCTTTCAAAGTGGAAACAAGTGACCAGCCGGAATCTATGCAAAGTACTCCTAGAGGCGGAAAAAACGATAATTTTTAATTTTTACGATTCCTTTCTGGGAGAGAATGTCGGTGAACACACTCGACTCGAGAGTGATTTTAGTCACGCTGAGGTACGGTATAAAGTATCTTCTTCTTCGACACCAATTACTCAATGTTCTTGTATAATTAGCTTTTATTATCATCAGTAAAACACTAACACAATGTTTCTTTGTACTAAGGATATTGAAAATGAAGCGATCAAGTGCTGATGCAATGGCTAATTGTGTACCTTCGGCTAGTAGAACTTCGCTTTGCTTCGAGTTTCGGTGTCTTCTGTTCTGAAGTTTTGTGCAGTAGAAATTCAGCTAAAATACTGTTTGTTCTGTCTTTGAAGCCAAAGCTTCGTTTTCGTTCATTCCACAGATCGAAAACTGAAGAACGAAGACAAATTACTCGCAATCACCTGGTAGTTGAGATCATCCGCGGACCGGCTTCGACATGAAAATCGAAATAAATTCCCAAAATACTTAAAAATAAAAAAATAAAGGGCTAAAAACTTCCCTTGCTCATAAACGAATACTAGTAATTAACGTTAACTGAATAAAATAATTCTCAAAGGCCGATGCAGACGGATTCTAAACCTCACTTGAATCATTTTCAGCATCACAAAAATGGCTAATTTGATTAGCATGCGCGCTAAGCATCACGGTCTAAGCTGGGCCTTTAATGCACATTAAATTCGATTCCCTGCAGGCGGAACAAGTCGACCACTCGCGACTTCGTTGCTCGCTCATTCTCGCGACTTCGCTGCTCGCTCATTCGCTATCAGAATAAAAAGTGTGGTCTACTTGTGGCAAGTCTAGGTTCAACCAGATCTTCCGCAAACTAATTATTAACTGAGTTAACGATTTCAAATGAAAAAATACAATTAACAAATCATACAATACATTAATGAAATGGAAATGCTACCATACTTGGTGCGATCTTTCAAGTGCAGCAAAACAAAAGCAGACCATTCCCACAATCCCATGGCTTCTAACTGGGCAGCAAAACTACTGTGAAGTACACCAGCATGGTATGGCGACAAGTGTGTGTAGCCAAGCGACTTGATGGCCAGTGACAGATGCCAGCTGAATGCAAATCAATGAAACCATCACCATTAAAATTGACTGCAGTCTTGTGAACATGAGTGAGTGTTCCTTACTCCCTGGCACACAACAACAACAAACAAACAAACAAAACCAAAAGTGTTGACATGGCAACACATGAACCCGGCATACATGTAAATACATGTACCTCTGTCTGTAGTCCAGCTGATACGGAGTATATGTAGATGGTGCCAGAGTTTGTTGCAGTCCGTGAGATCGTTCACAGTACAACTTAATTAGATGATAACATGTGTCGTGAACTCCATCAGAATCTTGACTTGCTTCACTATCTTCTACATAAGGTGGATGTGGTGGTGCTCCATAACAACCATAGGTTGAATTTCCCTACATGGAAAAATAATACACACAAAGGCCTGTTCAACTTCAATAGCTTAGCTTGTCTACGATATAGGCACAGTATTATTAGGAAGCTTCAACAAACCTTGTAAGAATCTTCATAATTTGACAATATCTCTGTTATGGATGTTGTTGGTGTACATTGGTACCTATAATTAGGAGTGGTATTAGAATTTCTTAATTTATAGGTTTTATTTATTATTATTAATAGCTATTGTAAGGGCATCGAGACTCGGTTGTGATGCCCTAGAACTGTATTTATTATTATCGAATTCATGAATAATTAATGAGGGAAATACAATAGAAATCATAAGCGTAGCAGACATCTGTAAATCGGCAAGAGATTCGTTCTCATTTGCATTCAACAGTTAACTTGGATTTTCTTGGCCAAACTGTTTCCTATCATCAAAATTATAGTAAAACATCCACTTATACATCGTTGGATTCGATAAGTAATATACAATATTCGCCGTAGGCCCGAGGGCTGTATATAGCTTAATGCCGACGTGCGAGGTAACTAACAGACTTAGTTCCCAATTCACGTGGTTTTCGCAAAATACCAACAGACCCAAAGGATGGTCTATTGGTTGGAGGACGCACAATAGAATACCTATCTCCTGAGAATTATGTACAATTCTTTCTTTCTTTTTGTTGTGTGTTGTCTAATTGAAGGCTTTGTAATGGGGCGTTTTTCTCGGGTGGGCGGAAAAAAACCATTCATCCCTCAAAAACCTTTCATATGAAAGCATGCAATCTGAATTTGAATAGTTACTATAAATATTCAGAATACAGTAGTTTCAATTTTTCACTTCATTTGCAACTATGGCGAGTAGCGACGGCGACATTTTTGTACTGACTTCCCAGACTTCGATATTAGCGATATCCTGCTCGATTTGGAGTTACCTACATGTAGTACTAAGTAAGAGTTAGTTACCGAGAACGGAGGCATTAAGCTATATACAGCCCGAGGGCCGTAGGCCCGAGGGCTGTATATAGCTTAAGGTGGTATGTTCCTATTTATTTAGACGATGGGTCTCATTTTAAATCGATGTTTTGAGCAGCAAAACGTTAACCGATTTCGGATATTTTTCATCTTGATAATGAGGTATTCTTAAATTTCATAAAAATCACAATTTTAATGTGATAAAAACAACATTTGTTGAGTTACAATCGATATTGAAACAATCCATTTTCAGAGAAAATGCTTATATTTTCCAAATTCCAAGATGGATTTTGTTCAAATTACCTCAAGCAAGTGTGCAATTGTGAAGGATTACTGCTGCCAAGTTTCAAGAAAATCCGCACCTTGGAAATTGCTGCACAAGCGACTGCTAAATTTTAGTACAAAATACTATACTCGCACACATTGTCAGCGCTGCCATACAAATTTTAAAATAAAACTAAATTTGAAACTATCATCTGAAAGCTTCATATCACTCGCAATTTTAGTGCAAAATTCACGCAAATCGGAAGCATACAACAAACTTTATCAATGAGCAAAGTGCAAGAGGTTTATGTTGTGTATTAAATGAAAATCCAGAATATTTTATTCTGCATATAAAAAATTTTGTCGATTTTTTTCACCCAATTTTTCAATATGACATAGAGCTACATATTCAAAAAAACTTCACCAAGTTTCAGCGTGTTCTTTACATACAAAAAATAGTTAGTTCCCAATTCACTTGGTTTTCTTTGTTATTCATAGGGAATTATCTATGATATAGACCGGTTGAACAATAGAGTCATTAAAAGCCCGGGGAGGGATTTGATATTCAGCAGGGAAAAGAGGGGTTGATGAATTGAATTGAATAGCTCATTATGAATTCATCGGGCTATATGCGTTGACCCGGGTCAAACACATATAGCCCGGTGAATTCATAATGAGCCGATTCAATTCATAAAACACGCTAAATATAAAATTTATTGATGAATAATATTACTTAAAACAAAACCACTAGCAATTCTATGTCGTTTTATTACATGAACTCAAATCCAATGCAATAAGCGGTTGTACTGTAAATTTAAATATAACTTCACTCAATTGAAATTGAACGTGCAATTCTCGAAGTAGACGTTACTTGATGTTTCTTCCAAGCACATTTTCTTGCTCGAGCTCTCTTCTTTTGAATCATCATTGCTTCTTTTCTTGCACTGTTCAGCAAAAGGCAGTAGTAGCAGTAGTACTACATGTAGGTAACTCCAAATCGAGCAGGATATCGCTAATATCGAAGTCTGGGAAGTCCGGTACAAAAATGTAGCCGTCGCTACACGCCATAGTTACAAATGAGGTGAAAATTGAAACTACTCTATTCTGAATATTTATAGTAACTATTCAAATTCAGATTGCATGCTTTCATATGAAAGGTTTTTGAGGGATGAATGTTTTTTTTTTCCGCCCACCCGAGAAAAACGCCCCATTGCAAAGCCTTCGATTCAATTAGACAACAAACAACAAAGAAAGAAAGAATTGTACATAATTCTCAGGAGATAGGTATTCTATTGTGCGTCCTCCAACCAATAGACCATCCTTTGGGTCTGTTGGTATTTTGCGAAAACCACGTGAATTGGGAACTAAGTCTGTTAGTTGCCTCGCACGTCGGCATTAAGCTATATACAAAGCCTCCGTTCTCGGTAACTAACTCTTACTTAATTACCTCGAACCTCGGCATTAAGCCGCATGCTTCCAAAAAATATAATTCGGCTCTACTTAAAGTGCTACTTAGACGAAAATCGATCGAAGTTTAATTTAGCTGAAACTTCATTGAATAATTCTTCAAGGGTCTAATAATAACTAGTTAAAATCTTTTTTCGATATTCCAGAGGGAAGTACTATATTTTCATGAATCTTTAGAGGAGTCAGTGACGTCATCTACTCAACCCAACATTCAGCTCCATACATTTCTTTGTATTTTGTGAGTCAAAATATCTCAATGTTTTGTTCAGATAACAGCTCTGCATTGAAGACAACTGGTCAGATAATCAATCCTAAGCACAAATAATGTAAGAAAACTCCTTCACCCAAACTTTTAGCTTCATAGAAATAAAATAATTCAAGAAACTAAACACAAAGAAATGTATGGAACGAAGCTGTGTTGATTGTTAGGGTTGAGTAGATGACCTCACTGACACTTCTAAAGATTCATAAAGATGTAATACTTCCCATAGGAATTTTGAGAAAACACATTAACCAGTAATTGTATGGCTCTTTGAGATTATTTCAATGAAGTTTCAGCTAAATTAAACTTCGATCGATTTTCGTCTAAGTAGCACTTTAAAGAAAATCACTTGAGGAACTTTATCAATTATGTTAAAAAAATTATGAATAATTAATTAGGAAAATACAATAGAAATCATCACCGTGACAGTGTCTTTATATCTGATATAGATTCGTCCTAATTTGCATACTACTTTAACTTGGATTTTCTTGGCCAAAATTATTTCAATCTTGAATATTTTTGCAGAAAATATTAAATGAAGGTATGGATTTTTTAAGCCATTTAAAAAACGAGCAGCACGTGTTTTATCAAATATAAAAAACATATAAGACGGCTATATAGTTCTACCTCGGTGTATAAGCGATATTCGCCTCGGGTTGTTATATCACTTATTTATCAATTGACACGGGTTTCTTTGTTCTTTGAAGGGCCGGAAGGGTGTCGTGAAATGACGTTATACATGTAATCAGTTCAATTAGTGACGTGATATCCCATATTGCCCTGCTCATTACGAATTCAATGGTAAATTGTCGAGTTCAAAGCAACAAGCGTCAAGCCAAGACCGAAGTGTATGCTGGTTATGTGCTGACAATTATTTAAATTACAACTGTTTCTATAAGGACTAATTACAAAATGTGAACATTTTCACGTGCTTGTTTGCATATCACACTTCGTTCCATAGAAAATAGATCTGATTTGAATAATTTGCCAGCACATAATCAGCATTCACTTCGGACTTGGCTTGAAGCTTGTTGCTTTGAACGCGACAACGTTTTTTGAAATAAGTGTATATGTTAGTATTTTTTAAAGTCATAACCTTTCTATAGAAAACCTTCTCAATTGATAAATACACTACTTAATTACCTCGAACGTCGGCAATAAGCCATATACATCTTGATAATTAACTCTTACTTTTGAGATTTCGTTTAGACATGTTTCGACAGTGTCTACTGTCATCATCAGTAAAGATAATAATTAACAAAGTAGTATAATACTAAGTAGTAGAATACAAATATCTAATGACATACAAGATATCTAATGAGATACAAAGTGTGAAACATCGCTTATTTTCTTTTATAATATAGATTCGATAGTACGCGCGCTCTGATTGGTTGAATTGCAAAAAAATATATGCTTTATTATCCCGGTAAGAACATAGATGTCGTCAGCATTTTTCTCTTTGGGAAAAATCTCAAAAATGGCTGCCAAAGAGCCAGATTTCCCTTTCTTTGATTTCGACTTTGATACACATCTTAATGCAAGTGATGAGGAGATGATAAATGCTTGTGTTGAAGTAGAAGAAATAGAGAAAACCAGTCTACAGTCGCTGGAGCCGTCTAAGAAAAAAGCCAGGTTTGCCGAAATAGCAGAGAGCGAATTAGATCACCTTGTTGAAAATGCACAGGCAAAAAATACCAAAATATCAACAAAGTGGGCGGTTTCTGTATTCAGAGGTTAGTTTTAAGACCTATGTATATATTTTTTCATTCAAGAAAAAGAGGTCATATCATGTCAAAGCGATGTTGAAACAGTCTGTATTTTCACTTTGATTTGAAGCGAATGAAGATGATGTAAACAAACAATTGAAATAATTATATTAAACTAGCGATAATAATCTCTGAAACATAACTATTATTTTTTTTAATTTGGTTATTAAAATAAAGCTCGTTTTCATCTTAAATTGTAGGATGGAGTTCAGAAAAAGGTATTTCAGTCCAAATAGAAAACATGACCTGTGAGGAAATTGACAAAAATCTTCGTCAATTTTAGGCCGAAGCTCGGAATAAAAGTGGAGAAATATATAGCAGAGCAAGTCTTTTGTCTTTAAGAAACAGCCTAGAAAGATTCCTAAACAGTCCTCCCGTAAACCGAGGAGTGAGTTTGAGTAAAGATCCACGTTTTGTTTTGTCAAATAAAATGCTTGATGCTCAAATAAAGCAGCAAAAGAAAGATGGCAAAGAAAACACCATCCACAAGCCACCCATTGAAAAACATGACATAGAAAAGCTGAAAAATCATGAAGTAATCTTACCAACAAAGCCGCTGTCCCTTCTTAGAAATGTTTGGTTCCATGTGTCTCTCTTCTGGTGTAGACGTGGTAGAGAAGGTCAAAGAAGTCTCACAAAGAATAGCTTTCGCTTCGATAAAGATCCAGAGGGCCGCGAGTTTGTCACTATGAATCATGACGAAAGCACCAAAAACCATCCTGGCGGGCTAGCTGACACTCCAAGCTACGAAAAGTTTGGCAGAATGTACAAAACCAACAGCACCACCGATGGTTTTTCTTCCTTGAAGAGTTATCTTGAGAAGATAAACCCACACTGCCAAGCTCTTTTTCAATATCCCAAAAGAAATTGGCGTGCGATCGACACAATTTGGTACGAAAACCGGCCTCTTGGCATAAATAAGCTGGCAAAGATGATGAAAGATATCAGTGAAGAGGCGGGTCTTTCAAAAGTATATACCAACCATTGTGTCCGAGCTACAGCAATTACACTTTGGGCGGACGCTGGGCTCTCAGATCGGCAGATTATGTCGATTTCTGGACATCGCAGTGAGTCAAGTTTGAAAAGCTACCACGCTCGACCGTCTTCGAGTCAGCTTCGCCAATGCAACGATGTCCTGGTTTCTGCCTTGGGAGATGACAACCCTCAAGAAGCAACACAAGTCATGCAGCCTCTCAGCATTTATAATCGTCCACCAGGAATGCAATTTACAGCCACCATGTCACATCAGGATAAAACATCACTCAACAACATGTTCACGTGCACATCACGTTCAACTAACTTTAGTCAAAAGTTGTCTCTCTCAGCTAAAGGCTGTTTTCAATATACATTTGAGATATTTTTTTTGTATGAACAGAACGCAGTTTGCATGATCTAGAACGCTCACGGTTACTCTTTGCATATTAAAGTTTGAAGAAAATCCAAAATCGAAGTTGTGTTGAGTTGTGTTATAACGAGCAATTTCATTGGTTCATTCATGATTGTAAGGAGAATTGATATGTTCGTCCGCAAAATTGATGTTTTTGTTTACTTTTTTTTATAGCTTTTAACAATTTTATTATATCTATCCTTTATTGCTTAACTAATATATCAGAATCATCAATTTTAGATTAGTATCGCATCCAACAAGGACAACACAATAATTTTCAGCACTATTTTGTGCTTAAACAGTTGTATTTTAGCATGTCTAACATTTTGCATCTAATTAGATATTTGTATCAATGTATAAATGTATACTACAACGTTTCTGCAATATACCATTTTCTCATTCGATTGACTGCCCTTCAAACAAAAGGACCAAGTTGAGGCTAACGTTGTAGCTTCAATCCATTGTACCATACTCAACGTTAGACTCAACTGGTCCATTAGTTTGAAGGGCAGTCAAGCGAATGAGAAAATGGTATATTGAGTGTATATATATAAATAGGACAAAAGAAATTACAATAAGATATCACTGCAATGTGATTGGCTAATATCATTTTCTATTGTATTTTAGCCAATCAGGATCCTTAATAAAATTAATTTGCACTGGTATTACATATTTTTGCTCTGGTGTTACACTTGAACTGCACTGCTCTCATCCAATCAGTATCGAGTGATTTTTGCATGATGTGCACTTTTTTTTTTCATGAATATTATTAATTGGTAATCATACGATTTCTCATTCAATTTGGAATAATTTGCACTTGTGTGTTTTTCAAAGAGCTCAAATTGCACTCTTTGAAAAACACACTCGTGCAAATTATTTCCAAATTGAACTCGAAACCGTATGATTACCTCTACTTATTGAACACTTACAGATATTTGTTAGTTTATTTTGCAATCTTGTAGATTGTTGCGAATAAATATCGTAGAATTTAGCACGTGGACAACCTTTTGACATAACATGTATCTCGTTCTGTTTTGTGTTTGCAAACGTTTTTTAACCATCCGAAAGTAACGGCTACCCGAAAGTAACGGTTACCCGAAAGTAACGGCTACCCGAAAGTAACGGCTACCCGAAAGTAACGGCTACCCGAAAGCAACGGCTACCCGAAAGTAACGGCTATCCGAAAGTAACGGCCTGCCAAATTCGAAAGTAACGGCAGTCGTTACTATCGAAATTCTACGGTAAGACACTTCACGATGTCGTCCGCCATTTTGAATTGGGACAAATGCGGCAAAATTTATAGAAATCTGGATCACTTTGACTTGCCGTAAGTAACTCTGCTCGATTTCTTTGGATTAATAATAATTATCAAAAACTTATCATTTTAGAATATATTTTTGCTTTGCTATTTATATAAACTCAACGCGATTTTGAGAAGGCATTATCCGTTTTTTAAAAATAATTTAGATATAACGCGCGCTCTCATTGGTCAAAACACCATTTTAGATGAGAGTATATAAACACGCTACGACATGACCTTGAACGACCTTGAAGCGATGCAGTGGATTTGATCGACACCAAATATTTGTTTTTCTGCTGTTAAACATGTTTTATTTAAGGTGACTCGATGGGGTTTTTGAGTCACGATACCTCTCCACTTTAAGCCGCTAGCACACTACTGGAAACAATCTCAAAGTAAAGCGACTGTTACAGCTGTGCTTGTGAAAGATGAAAGTTTGAGATGAGGTAAGTTTTATGGACATCGGGGTTACCATAGCAACGTGGTGACGCCATCACCCTTTTTATTTAAAGCGTAGTTTCTTGCCTTCGAGGCAACTTTGGGGAAAACCCTTCTCAGTATGCATTGCTGACATGATTGCCTTAAGATCGACGAAATCTAAAGAAATTCTAAGAGAGCGTTTTCGAGAAATTTTAAGATGATTTTTTTAGGTACAAAAATACAGCCAAAACAAAACAATTGAATCAGTTTGTCACTATCCGCGCATTTAAGATGCAATGTAACGCAATTTTGCACTTACATCATTCCTGTGCCATTGAACATACTTCTGCGAAGAATTAAAGGAGATCGCTAAATATGATTTCGAGAAAACCGCCTCAAAGTAAATGTGTCTTTTTGTCATTTTTGTGAAATTATTCTCTGTGACTACTAAAGTGGCCACGAAATGAAATTCGATTGATGAATGTTTTTTAAATTTACTCTTTAAAGAGATTTATTAATATCCAACACAGTCTCCAAGTTTCAAGTTTATTGAAAACTTATAACGCTGTCAGTTTTTAATCTCAATTCGGGAAGTATCGGCAACGATTTTCTTTCTACTGGCTTGTTTATCTTATTATGCATCCCCATTGCCTTGAGTTTCCATACTCTTGTGAATTCCAGCACACTATGAATTAAATAGAACGCCTGATTGCTTTCCGAAGATGGTTCCGAAATATTCTAATCTGACTAGCCAACAATACAATATAACAATGAACACTTGTCACACTGTCGTTCATTTTCAGTCCTTTTCTGTTTTTCTAACTCCCGGTTTTTGTTAATCACAGAGGCTTTTCTTTTGCGGTCGTTCGAAACGCGAACCATGGTCACTTACGGCTAGAACGACAGTGTGACAAGTGTTCACCAGTCGTTCATTGTTATATTGTATTGTTGGCTAGTCAGATTAGAATATTTCGGAACCATCTTCGGAAAGCAATCAGGCGTTCTATTTAATTCAGAGTGTGCTGGAATTCACAAGAGTATGGAAACTCAAGACAATGGGGATGCATAATAAGATAAACAAGCCAGTAGAAAGAAAATCGTTGCCGATACTTCCCGAATTGAGATTAAAAACTGACAGCGTTATAAGTTTTCAATAAACTTGAAACTTGGAGACGGTGTTGGATATTAATAAATCTCTTTAAAGAGTAAATTTAAAAAACATTCATCAATCGGATTTCATTTCGTGGCCACTTTAGTAGTCACAGAGAATAATTTCACAAAAATGACAAAAAGACACATTTACTTTGAGGCGGTTTTCTCGAAATCATATTTAGCGATCTCCTTTAATTCTTCGCAGAAGTATGTTCAATGGCACAGGAATAATGTAAGTGCAAAATGCGTTACATTGCATCTTAAATGCGCGGATAGTGACAAACTGATTCAATTGTTTTGTTTTGGCTGTATTTTTGTACCTAAAAAAATCATCTTAAAATTTCTCGAAAACGCTCTCTTAGAATTTCTTTAGATTTCGTCGATCTTAAGGCAATCATGTCAGCAATGCATACTGAGAAGGGTTTTCCCCAAAGTTGCCTCGAAGGCAAGAAACTACGCTTTAAATAAAAAGGGTGATGGCGTCACCACGTTGCTATGGTAACCCCGATGTCCATAAAACTTACCTCATCTCAAACTTTCATCTTTCACAAGCACAGCTGTAACAGTCGCTTTACTTTGAGATTGTTTCCAGTAGTGTGCTAGCGGCTTAAAGTGGAGAGGTATCGTGACTCAAAAACCCCATCGAGTCACCTTAATAAACATATTTTCAACGAAAGCCATATAATTAGTTTTTCTTGTTTTCTCAAGTTCAAGTTCTATCTAGATGTGATTTTGCTGTTTTGAAACTGAAAACTTGAAGAATTGAGTTTCAAATACCGGCCCAAAAACTGACGACGAATCGTCCACTTTTGTCCACAAATCACAATATAAACAAAGAGAACTAAATAATCTAACTGCTCAGTTTTCTCAATCACATACTAACCGTTCTATAGTTTCTCAAATCAGTTAACGACTGAAAATACCAAGCAACGATAGCCGTATTTAATCAGATAAACTTACTCACAAAACAGAGCGATTCTTGTAGCTACAAATTGACAAGCTGTTCGCCGGACAATATCTCTAGTAAAATATGTCAAAGAGAAAAAATGTTGTCAAATGTCTCAAAAACGTCCATCGTGTATACATTCTTGTCGAGAAAAACGCTGAAAAGATTTAAAAATACGACAAAAACTGTGGATATTTGGCTACCTGACTTCGTGCTCATTCATCTAGTTGTCAAATATTTCCGCAAAAAGTTGGCGATTCGTCTTCATTAGCTCAGCTTTTCTTCGTTTTTCGTATTCACAGGATCACACAAACTGATAAAGGCAGCCGTAAGAAGCATTCTTCTTTAATTTTCTGACAGAAAATAGCATTCTTCAAAGCGTTTTCCTGTCAAAACACTTATTTAACGGCGAAACGGCACAGATAAAAGTTGTCGAGTCGCTTGTCATTTTGATTTCTTTCGCGAGATTTGATTGGACGATGGGCGATTTCTGATGCTTTTCAGGAGAATTGCAAATTTGATCAGTAGAATCTCGCGTAAATAAACGGTTTTTTCAAAAAGAAATCATTGTAGTTATTTTATAAAAGAAATATCGCGTCGTGGTTTCCTACGCTTCTCTCGTGTTCTCCCAACATCCCGCGTGTTTAGATCAGAGTATATAAAACGGAAAACTGTTTTATATTTCTTAAATAATGACGGCTAATAATAATAATAATAATAATAATAATAATAATAATAATAATAATAATAATAATAATAATAATAATAATAATAATAATAATAATAATAATAATAATAATAATAATAATAATAATAATAATAATAATAATAATAATAATTTTTATTTATTTATATAGCGCTATTGACAAGAAATTGCCCAATAGCGCTTTACAATGGCTAGTTGGGAGAAAATATATTCGGTATTGGCAGAGTCGCGTAGAATATGTGATTTGATCACAGGCAGCCCAAACATGTAAAAAATTAGAAAAATAAAAACGTCAATGAAATGAAACATAGGCACCCAATGGTGAACTCGTGGATATAAGTTAGTTAGATGTAAATTAGAATGTTTAAGCCATGTTCATTTGATTAATGATATTATTTATACCTATATATGCTGTACGGGTATGTGCCGCGGGATAGGGTATGGTTTTTGAGCTCCCAGGTGTTTAAGCCATGTTCATTTGATTAATGATAATATTTATACTCACCTATATATGCTGTACGGGTATGTGCCGCGGGATAGGGTATGGTTTTTGAGCTCCCAGGTGTTTAAGCCATGTTCATTTGATTAATGATAATATTTATACTCACCTATATATGCTGTACGGGTATGTGCCGCGGGATAGGGTATGGTTTTTGAGCTCCCAGGTCTGGGGTAGGGTATAATTGTTTGCCTTTTTAGTCTGGGATAGGGTACGTTTTGGTCTGGTATAGGGTATGGTTTCCGCAATAACGCCATTATCAGTTTACATATCCTTTTAGCACGCTTTCAATTAAAGGAAACGTTTATTAAACAGTCTGTTATTTGTCAATATGTCAGCGATATGCTACTTTGGTAAAGCTTTAGTCTGGGATAGGGTATACATTTTTAAGCTTTAGTCAGGAATAGGGTATGGAAAATCAACATTTTAGGTATGGGATAGGGTCAGGGTTTTGAGGTGTCCACGGCACACCCCTACCCGAAAATACCCTTAGTTCCCCCCCAACCCCCACCCCCCGGGAGTAAGATTCCAGTACACTTGCATTTTGTACTTGACGTGGTATGTTTATAGTATAGATATGGTCTATTTGTGTACGATAGCCTGTTGTATACTAATAATATGTCAGTTTGGAATAGCCGGCTGATTTAGTACAGTTGTAGTGATCTCTACATCTCTGTAGTTAGATCTGAATCAGGTGTTGATCGACATTGTACATTATTCCTAATACTAGTCATTGGTTCAACCAAGTGAAGTGCCGTCGTATATTTTTGCAAGGAAACGATATGTACACGTGCCTTATACGTTGTCATCTGTCATGGTACGAGTATATGGGATGTGAAATTCCGACCCCGGACTGCGACAATTTCTATTCATCGGCTTCTGGGATATACACGTGATAGAGATTCTGATTCTTGAATTTTATTTACTCAGTGGTTTGATAATCTTCCATGTAAAAATGTTTTGATTTCGCGATCGTATCTTGTCCATTTCAGGCGTGGGAACGGTCCATTCTGATTGGTTGATAGTCCAGACTCGAAGCATGAGACATCTCGCTTTCCCGATCGGCGTCCGAT
Organism: Actinostola sp. cb2023; assembly: GCA_033675265.1. NCBI lineage: Eukaryota > Metazoa > Cnidaria > Anthozoa > Actiniaria > Actinostolidae > Actinostola > Actinostola sp. cb2023. The sequence continues at coordinate 66,684 of JAUJYZ010001448.1, forward strand.
TGTTTACATCGGAATACCGAAGTACGTCGGAAAGTTTACAGAACCGAGTATCAGACATGTACTATGAGTGAGTCATTAGCATATCTGAGTCCTCACAACAACTCGCTCCTATGCTTCGCATATCCACGAGTTAAAAATGGCTTTGTGTCTTGTTGGATTATTTATAGATAAAGTCATTTCTGGAAATTTTATCCACATTAGACGCTGTTTTTATTATTTTCCCCCCTCAGTACTATACAGTGACAAGGCAGGAAACTACGAACGCTACCTCCTACGGCAACCACTCGATTTTTACCCCTAAAATCCCTCAATTCTCCAAAAAAACTCCACGGCACCAAAGGACGATGATGAGACATTCCCAATCTCTCACCTTGGGCAAAAAAAAAATCGAAACTAACGGCATATTTTCTGCTCGTTTCATGCGATGAACAATCGAAATTTGACTTCGTCTCAATGTTTCACATCGTTCTACTACATTTTGCATGAGGTCACATGATCACGAAAAAACTCCAGCTAATTGGTCGACAAAAAATGTACCAATCCGTGATGCTGCATGATCTCCTTCGGAAAAAAAACTTTTGTCGTGACTCACCAGGACTCAGCCAATCAAATGAATGCAGCTCATCGCTTACGAGTTTTCCCAGCAAGTTATTTATCGTTTTCCGGCATGAAAAAACGAACGTTGCATAAAACCCCAATAGTCTTGGAGTTTTTCATCCGCCAAAGTCGTAAAGAAAACCAATTACTCTTCTATACGGGAACTTATCGCCATAAAAATGTAAGTACAAACTGCAAGAGTGTTTTATAGTCGGTTCGCCGGGGGTCATGCAGCGTCACGGATTGGTACATTTTTTGTGCATTGCGGGGTAGGGGATGGGACCAGTTGTATCTTACCATGGATACCAGCCGACCAATCAGCTGGAGTTTTGTCGTGATCATGTGACCTCATGCAAAATGAGTTTATTGCTTGGGCTGCCTGTGACTTGATATGAAATACGTGAATATGCAAATCAGCTCGAAATTTTAAGATCCATTCGTGAAAAGAAGATTGACTCGTAAAAGGTAGTTAAGGTGACTCCGTTATCATTCTCGGCGCACTCGTCTATGACAAACTTTGGGTCATAACTTCCTCTGCTTTTATGCAATTGCCATAAAACATTGGCAACTATTAGAGCTATCATTCACCTATGATACAATATAATTCGATTGCACTGCAGAACATTTTTTAAAATAATATTAGAACTTGAGTAAAGTCAATGTTTTGGATAAAATTGGATATTGCGAAAAATCTGTCCGTTTTTTTTGGATGAAAGTTTTGGAATCACTTTAGATTGACATAATTCATAACCTGAGCAAGTTTTAGCAAAATCGTTGGAGCTAAAGCACGGCCGCATGAAAACAACCAAAATTAAGCACGGAAATTAGCTCCAACGATTGCTTTCGCTCCAACGATTTTGCTAAAACTTGGTCAGGTTATGAATTATGTCAATATAAAGTGATTCCAAAACTTTCATCCAAAAAAACGGACAGATTTTTCGCAATATCCAATTTTATCCAAAATATTGAGTTTACTTAAGTTCTAATATTATTTTTTTAAATGTTCTGCAGTGCAATCGAATTATATTGTATTATAGGTGAATGAAAGCTCTAATAGTTGCCAATGTTTTATGGCAATTGCATAAAAGCAGAGGAAGTTATGACCCAAAGTTTGTCATAGACGAGTGCGCCGAGAATGATAACGGAGTCACCTTAAAACACCTACATTGGTCTTATTTTCAGTCCGACAACTGGTATGCATGCCTGCTGATAAGATTATCGAAGTTTAAATTTTGAAAATCCAACAAAATCGAGCGGAGTTATGGCAATAATAATAATAATAACGAGCATAATAATTTTGTTGAAACTCTTCTTAATTGGACATCAAAAGATTTTGAAATATTGTCATAGTGATTGGTTCTAAATCTTTAGTATTAATAAGAAGCTGACGACCGCAAAGGGCATTGGGACTTTCTCCTTATTCATTTATTCATCCGTAGACATTTTAACAACATGCATTTTCAAATGGCCGAATAGTTCCAAATGATTGCTATTCAACGCTCGTAGGGATAACTTCTCAAGTACCACGGATAAATAAATTAATTAGGAGATTCCCAAAGTCCTTTGCGGTCGTCAGCTTCTTGCTCGTTGCTTTCGGCCCGGACAACGATATTTGGAATAGGTGTATAATGACTTTGTTGTACGTAAATATTTAATACTAAAGGTTTAGAACCAATCACTATGACAAGATAATAATCATAATCATAATAACAATAACAATAATAATAATAATAATAATAATAATAATAATAATAATAATAATAATAATAGTAATAATAATAATAATAATAATAACTTATACCATATACTTATATAGGCCGTTGGCCGCCTGTAAAAATATTTTATAAATAAAAATATTATATAATGATCGGTTGTCTGTCCATTTAAAACTTACCACATATGAACAGCAAACACTCTTTTCCAATCCAATCCCTCACAAGTATTGAGAGATTTTATTGATGTTCTCCATACCAATGCACCAGAAAGTAATGCAAGTATCTTTAGTCTTGGATCTGTTATGTAGTTATCAGCCTAAATTAGAATATGTAAAGGTAAGATGTACCACAATAATACATCTATGGAGAAAGTTATCAAAAGAAATAGAAGAAGTGAATAATTCAATAATCGCTGAATTACCTTCATGGCTTCCCAGTCACGAAGTTGTTCTTGCAGTAACAGCCTGACTGAGGAGTTTCCAGTAGCTTGTGCCAGTAACAACGCTAAACGATGATCATTATGTTCCTTGGCCACGAGGCAGGCTTGATTTATCTGACCACCTGTTAGATGACTCCATATGGCACCAAGATAATCATTTTCCTAAATAGTGGCAAAAGCATCATTGCTTATTTCGTCAAGACACATGTGTATATAGGTGTCCTTACAACGTTGTGTATATAGGTGTCCTTACAACGTTGTGTATATAGGTGTCCTTACAACGTTGTGTATATAGGTGTCCTTACAACGTTGTGTATATAGGTGTCCTTACAACGTTGTGTATATAGGTGTCCTTACAACGTTGTGTATATAGGTGTCCTTGCAACGTTGTGTATATAGGTGTCCTTACAACGTTGTGTATATAGGTGTCCTTGCAACGTTGTGTATATAGGTGTCCTTGCAACGTTGTGTATATAGGTGTCCTTACAACGTTGTGTATATAGGTGTCCTTGCAACGTTGCGTATATAGGTGTCCTTGCAACGTTGTGTATATAGGTGTCCTTGCAACGTTGTGTATATAGGTATCCTTACAACGTTGTGTATATAGGTGTCCGTACAACGTTGTGTATATAGGTGTCCTTACAACGTTGTGTATATAGGTGTCCTTGCAACGTTGTGTATATAGGTATCCTTACAACGTTGTGTATATAGGTGTCCTTACAACGTTGTGTATATAGGTATCCTTACAACGTTGTGTATATAGGTATCCTTACAACGTTGTATATATATATATAGGTGTCCTTACCACGTTGTGTATATGTGTCCTTGCAACGTTGTGTATATAGGTGTCCCTTACAACGTTGTGTATATAGGTGTCCTTACAACGTTGTGTATATAGGTATCCTTACAACGTTGTGTATATAGGTGTCCTTACAACGTTGTGTATATAGGTATCCTTACAACGTTGTGTATATAGGTGTCCTTACAACGTTGTGTATATAGGTATCCTTACAACGTTGTGTATATAGGTATCCTTACAACGTTGTATATATATATATATAGGTGTCCTTACCACGTTGTGTATATAGGTGTCCTTGCAATGTTGTGTATATAGGTGTCCTTACCACGTTGTGTATATAGGTGTCCTTGCAACGTTGTGTATATAGGTGTCCTTACAACGTTGTGTATATAGGTGTCCTTGCAACGTTGTGTATATAGGTATCCCTACAACGTTGTGTATATAGGTGTCCTTACAACGTTGTGTATATAGGTGTCCTTGCAACGTTGTTTATATAGGTGTCCTTACAACGTTGTGTATATAGGTGTCCTTACCACGTTGTGTATATAGGTGTCCTTGCAACGTTGTGTATATAGGTGTCCTTACAACGTTGTGTATATAGGTGTCCTTGCAACGTTGTGTATATAGGTATCCTACAACGTTGTGTATATAGGTGTCCTTACAACGTTGTGTATATAGGTGTCCTTGCAACGTTGTTTATATAGGTGTCCTTACAACGTTGTGTATATAGGTGTCCTTACAACGTTGTGTATATAGGTGTCCTTACAACGTTGTGTATATAGGTGTCCTTACAACGTTGTGTATATAGGTGTCCTTACAACGTTGTGTATATAGGTGTCCTTACAACGTTGTGTATATAGGTATCCTTACAACGTTGTGTATACACAACGTTGTGTATATAGGTGTCCTTACAACGTTGTGTATATAGGTGTCCTTGCAACGTTGTGTATATAGGTATCCTTACAACGTTGTGTATATAGGTGTCCTTACAACGTTGTGTATATAGGTATCCTTACAACGTTGTGTATATAGGTGTCCTTACAACGTTGTGTATATAGGTGTCCTTACAACGTTGTGTATATAGGTGTCCTTGCAATGTTGTTTATATAGGTGTCCTTACAACGTTGTGTATATAGGTGTCCTTACAACGTTGTGTATATAGGTGTCCTTACAACGTTGTGTATATAGGTATCCTTACAACGTTGTGTATATAGGTGTCCTTACAACGTTGTGTATATAGGTGTCCTTGCAACGTTGTGTATATAGGTGTCCTTACAACGTTGTGTACCTATATAATTGTACTGTAGACTTAGTTTAGTTCCTACAGTTATAAATTAGAAACATAATTAGGCTGGCGGCTAACTAGAAACAGTTAGTTTAGCCCTCAGGCTCTAACATTGCTGTTAATTAATACAGTTGATTCTTCTTTTCTCTTTTTCTATTATTATAAATTATATATGTCACCTTGTATGAAATTTTAGAGTACATGTATATAAAAAGGATTCAGTCATATGAAAATCGCGCGCTGATTGGCTATCGAAACGTGGGTATTCATCGTGGAATACTCCAGTTTCGAGTTAAGACACCGCTGTACTCCTTGACAAAAGACGCGTTTACTCGGAAAACACTAGATCCCAATGACCAAAACCAGGTCAAGATTTGAATAACAAAGACATGTCCTTTGTAGAACGAGGCATATCTAACAATAGTTCCTATTGTTGTACAATAGTTCCTATTGTTGTACAATAGTTCCTATTGTTGTACAATAGTTCCTATTGTTATTCAAATCTTGACCTGGTTTTGGTCATTGGGATCTAGTGTTTTCCCGTTTACTCAGGCTTAGCCTCAATTCAGTGTAAATTATGCACAAATACCGACGAGAACGCGAAAAAGTGTTAACATTCAACAATAGAAACCATTTTTAATTGCACGGGTTATTCTCTGGATTGAGGCTAAGCCTAAACAAATGCGTCTTTTGTCAAGGAGTACAGCGGTGTCTAAACAACTCGAAACGGGAGTATTCAACGATTCAACGATATATAGGGATCCCGCGCCTTGTTTATTTTCTCCTAACATTTTTCACGTTCACTTGACCTTTCGTACAAACTTACTTCAAAAGAAAGGCAAAAAAATAGACAAGGTTTCCAAAATTGAGTTCAAAAATTAAAAAAAAGGCAAATAGGTAGTTTGACAAGTAAATAATATTTGTTTTGAAATGCAAAGTTGAAGTACGCTTTTCCAGTTGTACTTCAAGTGTCTTCTCAAATAAATCTAAACTGAACACGAAAGCAAAGCAAATCGTTAAATCTGGCTTTAGCATCTAACACTAAATATATTCGATGTAAAGAAATCTCAGTGAGATGAGAATCGAAGTTTGAAAGAGAGACCACGAAGTACAACGACAACAAATCATGGCGAATGAAATTTTCAGACCGGCTCTGTGTCACTGAGTATAAAGCTTTACGTAATCAAACTCCAGCAACAACCACAATCTAATAGATTAAGCCAACAGATAAACAACAAAATCAGTTCAATAAGCCAAGTCAGAGATTAAGGGGCGCGCGGGGCCTGGTAACTATTCGGGATAAAATGTGTCCGAAGTGAATTGTTCGCCCATGTGTCTTGTATTTTTGCCGAGTTTTCTAGGAGCATTTTGCACTACTTTTTCTGTATTAATAAAGTATTTTCCCTGTTTACTAGTCACATACAACGGCAAGGTAACTCTAACAGCGCTTATAAGTTCATTTGAATACGATAATCAACTGAAAAACGTATAATTCTGAATCAGCCCACAGGCTTACCAATGGTACGTCTCGCAGCTGCTTACAAGATCTGTTGTGATTGGATAATACAAACAATAGAATTCATTATCTACTCGTTCTATGGTTTGGGTTCTATTGTTTTACTCTAATAGTATTGAACCAATTAGACTAGATCTTCTAAGAGCTGCGACCTTACCTTTACCAATCTCTGTACTCGTGGAAGCGATTGGGCTTCCTGTGTCAACTGAACGATCGTCAGTTTCACAACGTTTGGATTTCGCTTTTCAATAACGTCTTTGTTTCGATTGTTTGCAATTTTTGAGAAAATAATAAAGATTATGAGTTGTTTATCACTTTGTGCTATTGATTGTCTCAAAAAAGTATCAAAAAGTTGTGTTTTGGGGCTTCTAGATTGGCCGTAGTTCTCACGGCCTCACTACGCCCCGAAATTTCCATACAAATTATCTAATCACAATTGAGTATTAAAAAAATAGAATCTGCACAAATTTGCATTTTTTTGCTTTAAAAAGCATATATTTTACTTTATATGTGTATGTATACACCGAATCGAAATATGGCGAACAATTTGAACTGCCATTGTTCTGGACTGACTAGCCTCGTGGAAACACAAAAGCGTTTTCACATGAATGAGAGGCTAGTCAGTCCAGAACAATAGTTACTCAAATTGGTCGCCATATTTCGATTCGGTGTATATGATCAAGAGTGAACAAGAAACAGTATAAATTGTAGAATTCGACATCATTCTGTTATTCAGCGTCACAAATGTGATTAGAAAATTTGATTCAAAATTTGTTTGGGTGGCCTTGGTTGGTGTAGTCGCACTGCAATTCAGGATTTACACCTAGCAAAATCTGTACCTGTAATCATACAAAACTGCAAATTATCCCGTTGGCTTTGCTTGTCGATCGGCTGTCTTGAGCCATTAGTGTAAGACTACTTGTACAAGTCATGTAGCTTCACAATATTACTGAATCTATCACCTCTACATGTTTATCATATGGTTTTGTCTGAAATCCTTTGCCTGGGGATCTTGAGCATTCAAGTAACGTAGTTTAACAGATCCATCATATCTTGTGAAATGTTGAAGTTCACTTTATGTAAGGGTTACGCGCCTCGTGGTCTTCTATCTGCTGCTCGGAGCTCTAAATCCCATAAAGCACTCGCGTTATTCTCTAACCGTTTTAGAATATAGTCATACTCACGAGAGTATTCTTTGGCTGCATGTCTGTTGCTTTCCCAAAAGAATTCTGATTTCAAATGCACATACGCTTATGCAAAACTGTTCAGTTGTGTGTGACTTCAGTGGAGTGAAGATGAATATCCGAAGCTTGAGGCTTTTAAATACGAAGCTTGCAACGCTAGAAATTACCGGTATTTGTTGTGGAAATGAAGAGCAGAAATCTCAAAGTTTCTTCAAGCCAGTTAGAACGGACGAAATTGAAAAACGAGAGAAATAATGGACATCAAAGAAAACTCAAGCACGATGTGGACATTTAATATATTGAAAGATTGGGCTACCTATATCGCAATAATCATACGGAGAACTTGGATGACTGAGTGAATATCCGCACATCTACACTTCTTGTAGAACATGGAGAAACTCGTCTGTGATTTCATTTTGAAGAGTAAGTGACTCGCTACGTTTCTTCAGTGTTTAGTTATGATCTGTATTTCTGTATCATTTTTCTTGTATAAATCCAAATAACTGTCGATTTATTGGTATAATATTTGAATAGTATTTGAAGATTAAACTAAGATTGTATTATAATATTTTTTGTATACAGTTTAGTACACGTTATTCATTTAGAATATTATATCCGTGAAATTTAAGCGCTAACATTTAGTACTAATTAACATGATTGTACTACTAAGTAGACAACAATGATAAAGCATTTGGTGCTATTTATTAGTACTATTTATTTAGTTAACTATTTCACGGATATAATATTTGCACTCTATAGTCAGGTATTCTCTAAGTTAGTCATTAGTATTCCCTATATAGAGCATACTAATAAGGCTTTGTAACAAAAGAAAACAAAAAGCTTTATTAGTATTCTCTATATAGAGAATACTAATGAGCTATATTAGTTACTTTATGAGATATAGAGCGCACAAATGCTGGGCGCTGATTGGTCGAGTGAGTATGACTATATTCTAAGAATACATATAGGTTAATTATGGCTAAGCATCTAAAAATGAATATTGCCCACAGTCTACATGATTGTATGTTTTAGTAAACAGTCAAAACTTATTTGTGTACAGTAGAACATTTACCGGTATTCATGGCAGTAGGATCTGGTAAACAACCAGCATTTTTCAGTACCTCAAAGTTTGCACGATCCACTTCTACTTTAACTTTTTCTGTAGATGCTTTTGAAAGCCAACAGGATAATGCTAGCCTCCTGTCCAAATGATTGTCATATGGTTCCCTGTCATCTTCTTCATCTGGCTGACCCCACAGCGCAACCACTAAATCCCAAACTAAGTTCATGTGTTTTGCTGTTTCATGAAGAGGACCTGAAACTTTACAAGTGTATGTTTAGGTGCATGTACTATATTAGATATAGTAATCACTTGAGTTATACAGAGTGAAGATCAACTATCCAGGGAGGTCTCCAAACCAAACGAGTTACTGAGATTGAGCCAACAGTATAGGTTTGTCAACGCCAACTTAGATGACCTCCCCTCAAAGAAATATTTAATATTTAGAATTTATGTGAAGTTGCCGGGTCTCGGACTCCGTTTGGTCCGCTATCTTTTTTTTTTTCAGAGGGTGAATGGCGGTTCCCATGGCAATATTGAAATCACGCTGATTACGCTGAAATCACACTCTTCTGAGCCAATCAAATTTCAGGATTTACTTGTGTTATGTGATAATTATTTGAATGTCCGGAGTGCTCAGAGGTATATGTCGGTTGTCGGCGAATCCGCCAGGAGGCTACAAGAGCGACTTTGCAGACCACAGTTCAAGGTATAAAAGTTGTCCGTACATAGTACAATTGACCCATCTTAAAATTACTTCAAATTCAGGTTAGCCTCACTTCCAAGATATAAAACAAAAGGAAAAATCATAATAACAAAACAATCTGCACCTGAATGCGAGGCTAAGTAGATTTTTCTAAACATTCTTAAAAGTATTTTTAAGATCGGTCAATTAGTGGACACTCGACTGTTCCTAATGATAATTTTCACGTGCTAGCCACCAACTATCCACACAATAAGAAACGTAAAATGTCCGAGGTATTGTTCATAAAATTAATTACGCTTAGCCTCAATTCAGGCTTCTCAATAGTAAATTCTGTAAATTCAGACAGCCGAGGCATGTATGCAGGGTTAGCCTCGAGTCAGTGTGAATTATTCAAAAATACTAACGAGAATGCAAAGAAATGTGTTGACAGTGGACAATAGAAACATTAATAATAATAATAACAACAATAATAATAATAATAACAACAATAATAATAATAATAATAACTTTATTTATGTGTCACTGCAAATATTCTATTTACACTAGAGTAAACTATTTGAAGACACCTATCTACACTTGCTATAAATAATTTCCTCATTCCCGATAAAATTACTATAATATCGTAATAATTCGAATAAGCGCGCCCTCCCGAATAAGCACCCCCTCGACCTCGATTTTTGAAATGAGCGTCCCCTCCCGAATAAGCGCCCTCTTGCCTCCCCCCCAAATTGTCATTGATTGAGCACTGAGCAACATAACGTGGTAATCACTATAAATGTGATCCAGCTCCATGAATGTACAAAGCCTTCTTGTTACTGTTCTCGTTTTCGTTAATAAAATTCGGTTATATCGACGATTTTGGTATTTTCCGAAAAATTAAATAAGCGCCGTCTCCCTTACAAGCGCACACCTCGACCCCCCCCCCCCCCCAAAATCAAATAAGCGAATCATTACGATATTTTATCAATTATGATTTTGACGTATGTACTGATGTTGAATAAATGGTGAATGACACTGTTTTAATTAAGTTATGTATTCATGTTGTGCTCGACCTACAGTTGAATAATGCTTCAGTTGATTGCTTGAGTGTTTTAGATTATAAGATAGACGAGCTCGATTTGTATCTATAATTGTGTTTAAATTAAGTGTCCCCGATTAGTGTACCACTTGTGGTACGCTAGAAGTCTGACACATTAATAAAGTTTATGTATGTATGTATGATTGGGTAGACAGTTCAGTGAAAAGTCTTTGTATCTGGGACGAGTTAGCTTTCAAAAGCATTCAGGTACATTCTGTCTCCTTCGGTTAACATTTGGTTGACTGTTCGACTCGTCCCGGGGACTCGCCCATTGTCATTGATGAATTTGACATGACTGAGCACATAAAAGAACATTGTCTTAATAATAATAATACTTTATTATTTATAAAGCGCTTTTTCTAGTGCTCAAAGCGCTATCTAAATTATAATTACAATTTGATAAAAATACTAATACTATATTTCCTATTAATATTTACAAAATAAAACATAACATAAGTCTGCCCCTAGAAATGTCACTAAATCGTTCGTGACCTTGATGAATGCTTCCAGTAAGGAATAACATTGAGTTTGACATCGTTACTGACTTACAACGTTGATATCCGACCAATTCACAACCCATGGCGTGCACCGCTGATCATAAGTACTGCGGGATCCGAAAATCATCTCGAAAAATAGCCAATATCAAAATCCGCCATAGGAACACAGGAAGGTGAACTGGAGGTGTTCTATTGTCCACTATCAACAACATTTGTTCGCACTCTTATTGGTATTTGTGAATAACTTACACTGACTCGAGGCTAACCCTGCATACATGCGTCTTTTGTCAAGGAGTACAGCGGTGCTAAACAACTGGAAACTGGAGTATATGGCAAAGCTGGTGAAAGACCAGTTTCGAATTGGAATCTACAGGGTTTTGGCCCATAGAGTAAACATCAAAAATCGTTGTCACAGTCGAATCAACAGTCAAGACTCCAAGACTGCAAAGGATTTCGGGAATTTTTCTCGTAATTAATTTATTCAGTTGTGGCCATTGTAAATAGTTATCATGAATTAGGCTTAGACAGATTGTGCTAGTAAATTGTGGAAAAGTTGCTGAAATTTTGCAACTGATCAAATACTGAATGTATTACTGTATGAATACTGTATGCTGAAAATGGGTTGAGCTAAATTCAGGTTTCCAGATTTCTTGTTTCTAATGATTCTAACACCGATTAGAAGTGATACATAACTGATCAAGGTAAAACCTTTATAAGCTATAATCATTTTGTTGTATTTTAAGCCTCTCCGGAAACCACCCTTTGTGACCCGTCAAACACGCCACAAACCCCGAAATGTGAAATTTCCTCAAAAATCGCCGAGAAAATAAGGGCTTTCTTCTGACATTTTATGAACATTTTCGATTTTTCTATCTTACTAATAGCGCAGGTGACAAATCTAGCAAGTCAGTCTTAAACATGAAACAGCGCTATAAAAAGGCCTGGCCTGTGCAATGCAGCTCTCACCTTGAATGAATGAATGAATAAACCTTTATTTAAGGGTGGACTAACATATTTCGTTACTATGCAACCGCGTTGCTATGGGGTTTTACATGTCTTCAATTCTTTAGCTTTGTTGAGGATTTTTCCCTGAAATTTTGATATTTTATAGCCTTGTTAAACATCCTACTTCTCTCTAGGGGTTTTAAATTTCGTTTTAGCAGAAATGAGCAAGCATACAATTTATGAATTGAAAGTCATACAATTCGCGCATCTCCTGCTTGGGTACAACAGGAAAATCAAAACGTCTTCGCTGCATAATAATTTTTATGCCAAATGACAGAATAGAGAACTGTCTAAACATTTTCGTAGGATTCTTTTCCGAAATCCATCAATTCAATGCTGAAAAAGAATGGTAAATTTAACAAGACTTCACTGCGCATGCGCAGATTCTCGTTTTCAAAAACCTTCAAAATTTTCGAGCACGTTCACTGAGGGTTATTTTTTTCTAACCTAGAATATCAACAACGACCTAGTCAACATTGCTGAGCATGCTTTTTAAAAACTGAAGACAATATGACAAGTTATGGAATTTAATCCTTAAAAACAGCTCGAAAAACGTCCATAAAAAATCATTTTTCATTTAAATACCAAATCCATGCTCAGTTGTCTGCTCCTTGTGTTGTAGAACAAGTGTATAATCATAGATTTACAGTATCTTATAAATCCTTGGAAAAAAAGAGCGTTTTCTGTTTTGATGACGTCATTGTGACGTCATTTGGTGACGTCATGCTCTGACAAAGCTTTCTCCCTTACAATCACTTCCTATAAGTCCCTTCTCTTCTCTTTGAATTTTACGATTATTTTGAGGTTTCAAATTTTCCTTAGCAACAGTCGAAATAAATATGTTAGTCCACCCTTAAACAGGGTTGTCCCTTAGCTGAAAGGGTTGTCCCTTAGCTGACAGCGTGGTCAATTAACCGGCGGGCACGAAATTTGAACTGAAAAGTGGATTCTCAAGAATTTCTATGTTATTTCGTTTAATAATATAGATGCAAAAATTACTTGATGCTGACTGGCTGAGAGCAGTGCAGTTGAAGTGTAACACCAGTGCAAAAATCTGTAATACCAGTGCAAATTACAAAATTTTAAGGATCCTGATTGGCTAAAATACAATGGAAAATGATATTAGCCAATCACATTGCAGTAAATCACATCACATTGCAGTGGTTTCCATGGCAACAGAAAATTCACAGAAAATCAAAAAATTCAAGATGGCGCATCTTTGCCGAAAAAGGGTTCAAAAACGCTGCCAAAATAAATAACTGAACTGAAAATAACTGAAAATCAATTTAATACAGTACAAAAGGCAGAAAGAATACGAAAGAAGGACTCGCTGCCTGTTATTCTGGAGTCAGCAAGCACCAAAAACAACATGTTTACCATTTTATAGACTCGACATGAAAGATGACAGGGGAGCCTTGACTAGAAAGGAAAACTGTGATAAATGAAGAACTTTGTTGGCTCTTGTAAGCAAAAGGTTCTTCAAACTTCTACAAATTAATGAGATTCGACTTTGGTTTGAGTGGTCAGGAAAGTAATCAAGAATATCCATTGATTTACAGTAAGTTTAGTCGAATTCCTCTCTGAGTGCGTGAATGAACTCTCAATTAAAACTGAGGATCAAACTTTTGAGCTTTCGGGAATAGAAAATCAGAGTTACATGTACGTGACTCGTTTCAACTTTCTAAAAATGATGAACAGCCTTTGTACTTATTACTGTTTGCTGCTATAATCAGTATGTAGGGATTGTTGTGTTTGTAGTGTCGATTAATTTATTGATAATGAATGTCAAATAAACGAGTACTTCGCTACGTGCATGCTTGTCAACATGTGCCTTTTGCTGTCTAATTTTCGCTAAATATTTTGCATCTACGGGCGAGTGCAATTTGAGCTCTTTGAAAAACACACGAGTGTAAATTAATTCCAATTGAACAAGAAATCGTATGATTACCTCTACTTATAGCGCGGTTTCGCGCAATAATTACTATAACACATGTACATGACTGTATACACATTTTAAAACACCACTTACTAAATGATTCTACGTTCCTGCACATCTTGGCATGACCATGAAGACCTTTAGTTCCAGGTGATGGTTCAAAGAATGGACAGCCATCTTTAAGAAATGAGGAGTTGCTGTGTTGTAGCTCCACTTCTAGTGCTGAAACATGTTGTATCTACATGATAAATACATTTAATAAATACAATATTGACACTGCGATATAAACACCTTGAAGTAATGTTCACCTTATTAAAAGGCACAATCAAGACAAAGGTTTTACAAACATACATGTATGACATTATATCCTAATTTAATAATAATAATAATAATAATAATACTGAATTAAACATTTGGAAAAGCATAATATCGCAAAACTTCAAGAAAGGAAACGATTTATTGAGCGACGTTTCGGAGTCGTCATGACGCCATTATCAAGCTACTAGAACAGAAATAGAAAGAAAACTAAAGTGTGAATGAGTAATGTAATTTACATAAACTTATGAGAATAGCTTGGCCCAAAGGGAATCTGAATGAACATCAAGGGAAGGTGTTTTTCCCCCTTATGAATAGCATATCAAAAATCAAACAATCAAATTTGCTTTTACATTTTTTGAGAATACTAAAATGTGCACTTAGCTTAGGTCTTTTGGCACAAAGCCATGTTCATTTCTGCAATGTTTTGTCAATGCTAGAAGTCAGATTTTTATGTTCCTCGGCAACGTTCATGTAGATGTCTGGTAGTATAACCTACATAGTTCGCATCGCACGAACCACATTTGAATTCATAGACTACACATTGTTGGGTAACGATTGATGGTTTCAGTTCTTCATATTTTAATTCATCTTGGATCTTGCGGCTTACAAAAACCGGTTGAATGGAAATATTTATCTTATGTCCCAGGTCTTAAAGTTGGTTACGGACTACGTCAGCAGTGCATTGATCTTTGTAGGGCAGCACTATTCTGACAGTAGTATCGGGATCCTTGGCTGTCGGTATAGGTTGCTTGGGAGATGTTCTTCCAGAATAAACATTCTTTATGCGAATTATTCAAAATCGCTCTGATCAAAAAGTTTCAAATCTGTATCAGCTACTTTGCCTTAGCATGTAGTTTATCACGCACATAATCGCTTGTCTAGAGCTCATCGAAATCCTGATATATTTTAGAAAAACAAACTGATTTCAACGATCTTTGTTTATCGTTGACAAGGAAAGCTTGATCGAGCTGAAATTGACATAATTTTAAATTTCCATCTTTGCCCGATAACTGGTGCAAAAGTTGTTTTGATCGGTCTAGGATAAGTCTATCAATTCGCCGAATGAAAAGTACAAGTGTGATCAGTACTTCGAGCCATTTAAAAATGTTATGGGAGTTTACACATTAAAAAGACGATAAACACTTCTTCCCCTGGGTATATATTTGGCCGCTGTTATTTCTTTTGATGGCGAGATATTTTGCATTGAAATGCGACTGTGGTGTTTGGAGTCGGATGTTCAGCGTTGAATATTTCCACAATCAAGTATTCTACAGCAGTGGATGAACGTTAGTGTAAGTGTGATGAAAGCAAACTTTTAGAATTTCAGGTGGATGCGATTTCGAGCTATGGCCCGTTAATATAAATCAATTTAGATAGAACTTTAACAAGATATATTGCTTGAAATTTTTACCTATCCCCTGAAGTTGGAGATAATTACCACCGCATTCATTCCTTTATATAATTTCAGTTTTTATAGAGAATCAGGGCTTCAAAAAATGCATAGCTGTCAGATTAAATAGATTCTTCTCACCCTATACTCGGTGTTATGGCGGAATTGTTGTTTTGTGTTACTTCTCGAAGCCATGGTTCTCTCATATCTTCGTCTATTTCCTTATTCTAAGTCTTTGAAAGTATAAACTAGTAGTTTCTAATTGAAAATGAATAGCTGCGAGTGAATTGAAATGGATTTGCTATGGTTTTTAATTGTCGCAATGGGATAGGGATTATAATTATTATGATAGATTATGCATGCATTAGATTTGCATAGACCATGTTTAGCCTGTTGGTTGAGTCTTGACATTTCGTATTTTCCTCGTATTTTGCATCCATTCAAGGAAAGTAAGTGTTTTCTACAAATTTATCATATCAACTTTATTCATTATAACAAATCGACCCAAAAATGAAAACCAACAGCAGTTGATAGGCAGTAATAGTGCAAGCAAGCGTGACATCGAACGTTGGAGTTCATTGTTAAAGTGCCTATCACCCCTGTGAGATTGTTTCAAAAATGTATTCAATATAAGCTGAATAGTTGGTGGGTTCAGTATTTTGTGATTTGAACCTTGCGTTTATGAGTTATAGAGGTTTGAAATCTCAATATGCTAATTTGATGACGTCTACCCAGGAATTTGCCATAACTTATTTAGACTTTTTCAAGAAGAGCTTATATTTTGAAACGGGAAAAAAGTTATAAAATCATTTATAAAGACTGTGATAATATTCTGTAAGTTTTCAAATGTCAATAATCAGCACAAGGGCGTTTTTGTATAATAAATGAAGTCTTAGTAGACGTCGTCAAATTTGCATATTGAGATTTCAAACCTCTATAACTCATAAACGCAAGGTTCAAATCACAAAATACTGAACCCATCAACTATTCAGCTTATATTGAATAGATTTTTAAAACAATCTCACAGGGGTGATAGGCACTTTAAGGGTTCCAAATGATTTTCGGACACATCGAAAATACAGCACTTTTGTCGAGCTTCGTCAGAGTCATTGTCTGAATTCTTGGTTTGCACATGACGTCATCAAAAAGCTAAAATCGAAAATATTCATCATACAAAGCTGTTTGTTTGATATTTTGTTTATATCCATGAGATAAGTCTTCACAAAATTTTTTGTGTACTTTCGATGTTTGGCCTATGATTTATTGAGTCAATTTCTGTCACGCAACACTGTCACGTGTATTCAAAAGCCATATAATTAGGCTTCAAATGATAATAATGTTTTTTACTTCGTAAATTTTATTAATATCGCTATTGAAAAACTGAGTTGTTTGTAATATTAACGTGATTTTGATCCTCGGTGTTTTGGCCGCCATGTTGGCGTACTACGGTTGTACACCAAGATGGTGGCCCCATACATTCACACTAAATAATGCGCATATTTGATCGCTCATATCTCGGCATTGAAAGCTTCTTATAACTCAAACTTTGGTTAAAATACATGATTTTGACTGTTCGTTTGGTTGCGAGACCTTTTGTTCAGTTATACTCAATATAAAGCCCAGAATATTTTACGATGACGTAATGACGTAATGATGCTCATGTGTTAATACCAGTTTTTACATCAGTGTTAACTGATGCATCCTGCAGTCTAAATAAAGATATTATCATTATCATTATTATTATAAGTGCAAACCAAGTATAGTCTGGATGTTAAAATACGAAGTTCGGATATGATTTTAATAATAATAATAAATCGGTTCTTATAAAGCGCATTTCACAGTCGATTTTTCGGGCTGCATATAAAGGCGCCTACGGCAGCCGAGCAGCTTACAATCATGAGGAGTTAGTGTGTTATGCCTCCCATTTAAAGTAGGCTGTTGAACCGGGTAACAATCCACTACTCTTACAAATAAATAAGAGTTCAACAGGTTCCTTGATGTCCCCCGTGAAACAGGTTAGATTAGGGAGACAGGACCTTAACGTCCTTATCCGAGAAGACGTGAAGGTATAACCATTTGTAGATGTAATTACAAAGGCAACACCTTCTCAATTACTTTTTATGGTCCGGCCGTGACTTGAACCACGAACATCCCGCACAATCGACCGGTACTCAACCGACTGAGCCAACCGAGTACTTTTATTTGACCGAATTTGTCTGCCTGGACATTCTTGAATAATCATTGTTTTACATGTCCAAAGCTAGAGCCGGAGCGATGGACTTGACCCGTTTGTGGCCAACAAAAAAGCAAAAAAGGAAGCCCATTTTTATAATTTGGCCTCCTCCTCCTTTAGTGCCCGAGTAATAAAATACTAAAATGGCATTTATGTTTGATTAATTCAAATCTCAATAACAAGGCCTAAATATCAGTCATGTACCAACTGTTGGCCGAAAACCGTTATTTACTATCATCAGAGCCAACTCCAACGTCCATGTCCTTCTTACCTTTGCACTTTCATTGTCATGGGTCAAATGACTGGCAATATTAACCCTCTCAATTGCCACTCCAAATGGAGAGTAACCATCTTTTGCCTCTGACACAAGTCTTGACTTGGAAAGCAATACATCCCGCGTGATAGATGACAGCACTACCGTTGAAGTCTTCTGACATTTTTTACCTGTAGGGCTACCACTATGTACCAGTAGAAATCCAGGTCCCCATCCTACACGGAATGACCTTCCCATGACCAATCCAAAATCAGAAATGAGATTTTCTTTGCTCTCTGAAATTGACTCTTCCTTGGGGACTAATTTCCTCTGCTGAGCATGCACCCCCACCAGTTTGATTCCTCTGTCCACAGCACTTCCAATGGCACTTGGAACCATTATTCTGGATGATGGGCTATCTGATGCTACTGCATGGGGCAGCAGAACATTGTGTTGTAAAGACTCTGTAAACAAACAATAAAATAAAAAGAGGTTATTACAGTTAGATTTGTGTAATACGGCTGGATATTTTTTACGAGTCGTGGCAACTTCCCGTGTAATAACCTCTTTATATTTGCACTCGTTTTGACCTTTATTTGCACTCGAAAATTGTGTGTCGTATAATAAATATCAATATATCATTTTCGATGAAATACGGGTACGGGTGCGCACCTCAAAACCGTGGTGGTAATACTTTATTTAATCATACTAGCCCCAACAACATGAAGCTGATTTCAATGATGGATTACATACAAAGTATAATATAAAACGTTAACTAAGTTAATAACAATAATAATAATATTCCAGACCTAAAAATGCGATTTTCCATACCCAATCCGACCTAAGTTCAAAACTATATACCCTATCCCTTTCAGTAAATGTTATTCCTGCGGCAGTTTTATTTGGTGAGCTGTTAACCCTGGTGTAATTGGACGCATTACGTCAAAACGATACCCTATCCCAGACTAAAAGTGCAAAAACGATACCCTATCCCAGACTAAAAGTGCAAAAACGATACCCTATCCCAGACTAAAAGTGCAGAAACGATACCCTATCGCAGACTAAAAGTGCAAAAACGATACCCTATCGCAGACTAAAAGTGCAGAAACGATACCCTATCACTAAAAGTGCAGAAACAATACCCTATCCCAGACTAAAAGTGCAGAAATGATACCCTATCGCAGACTAAAAGTGCAGAAACGATACCCTATCCCAGACTAAAAGTGCAGAAACGATACCCTATCCCAGACTAAAAGTGCAGAAACAATACCCTATCGCAGACTAAAAGTGCAGACACGATACCCTATCCCAGACTAAAAGTGCAGAAACGATACTATCCCAGACTAAAAGTGCAGACACGATACCCTATCCCAGACTAAAAGTGCAGAAACGATACCCTATCCCAGACTAAAAGTGCAGAAACGATACCCTATCCCAGACTAAAAGTGCAGAAACGATACCCTATCCCAGACTAAAAGTGCAAAAACGATACCCTATCCCAGACTAAAAGTGCAGAAACGATACCCTATCCCAGACTAAAAGTGCAGAAACGATACCCTATCCCAGACTAAAAGTGCAGAAACGATACCCTATCCCAGACTAAAAGTGCAAAAACGATACCCTATCCCAGACTAAAAGTGCAGAAACGATACCCTATCGCAGACTAAAAGTGCAGAAACGATACCCTATCCCAGACTAAAAGTGCAGAAACGATACCCTATCCCAGACTAAAAGTGCAGAAACGATACCCTATCCCAGACTAAAAGTGCAGAAACGATACCCTATCCCAGACTAAAAGTGCAGAAACGATACCCTATCCCAGACTAAAAGTGCAGAAACGATACCCTATCCCAGACTAAAAGTGCAGAAACGATACCCTATCACAGACTAAAAGTGCAAAAACGATACCCTACCCAGACTAAAAGTGCAGACGATAAAGTGCAGACTAAAACGATACCCTATCCCAGACTAAAAGTGCAGAAACGATACCCTATCCCAGACTAAAAGTGCCTACCCTATCCCAGACTAAAAGTGCAGAAACGATACCCTATCCCAGACTAAAAGTGCAGAAACGATACCCTATCCCAGACTAAAAGTGCAGAAACGATACCCTATCTCAGACTAAAAGTGCAGAAACGATACCCTATCCCAGACTAAAAGTGCAGAAACGATACCCTATCCCAGACTAAAAGTGCAGAAACGATACCCTATCCCAGACTAAAAGTGCAGAAACGATACCCTATCCCAGACTAAAAGTAAAACGATACCCTATCCCAGACTAAAAGTGCAGAAACGATACCCTATCCCAGACTAAAAGTGCAGAAACGATACCCTATCGCAGACTAAAAGTGCAGAAACGATACCCTATCCCAGACTAAAAGTGCAAAAACGATACCCTATCCCAGACTAAAAGTGCCGATACCCTATCCCAGACTAAAAGTGCAGAAACGATACCCTATCCCAGACTAAAAGTGCAAAAACGATACCCTATCGCAGACTAAAAGTGCAGAAACGATACCCTATCACTAAAAGTGCAGAAACGATACCCTATCCCAGACTAAAAGTGCAGAAACGATACCCTATCCCAGACTAAAAGTGCAAAAACGATACCCTATCCCAGACTAAAAGTGCAGAAACGATACCCTATCCCAGACTAAAAGTGCAGAAACAATACCCTATCGCAGACTAAAAGTGCAGACACGATACCCTATCCCAGACTAAAAGTGCAGAAACGATACCCTATCCCAGACTAAAAGTGCAGAAAACGATACCCTATCCCAGACTAAAAGTGCAGAAACGATACCCTATCCCAGACTAAAAGTGCAGAAACGATATCCTATCCCAGACTAAAAGTGCAGAAACGATACCCTATCGCAGACTAAAAGTGCAAAAACGATACCCTATCCCAGACTAAAAGTGCAAAAACGATACCCTATCCCAGACTAAAAGTGCAAAAACGATACCCTATCCCAGACTAAAAGTGCAGAAACGATACCCTATCCCAGACTAAAAGTGCAAAAACGATACCCTATCGCAGACTAAAAGTGCAGAAACGATACCCTATCACTAAAAGTGCAGAAACGATACCCTATCCCAGACTAAAAGTGCAGAAACGATACCCTATCCCAGACTAAAAGTGCAAAAACGATACCCTATCCCAGACTAAAAGTGCAGAAACGATACCCTATCCCAGACTAAAAGTGCAAAAACGATACCCTATCGCAGACTAAAAGTGCAGAAACGATACCCTATCACTAAAAGTGCAGAAACGATACCCTATCCCAGACTAAAAGTGCAGAAACGATACCCTATCCCAGACTAAAAGTGCAGAAACGATACCCTATCCCAGACTAAAAGTGCAGAAACGATACCCTATCCCAGACTAAAAGTGCAGAAACGATACCCTATCCCAGACTAAAAGTACAGAAACGATACCCTATCCCAGACTAAAAGTGCAGAAACGATACCCTATCCCAGACTAAAAGTGCAGAAATGATACCCTATCCCAGACTAAAAGTGCAGAAACGATACCCTATCCCAGACTAAAAGTGCAGAAACGATACCCTATCGCAGACTAAAAGTGCAGAAACGATACCCTATGGCAGACTAAAAGTGCAGAAACGATACCCTATCCCAGACTAAAAGTGCAAAAACGATACCCTATCCCAGACTAAAAGTGCAGAAACGATACCCTATCCCAGACTAAAAGTGCAGAAACGATACCCTATCCCAGACTAAAAGTGCAGAAACGATACCCTATCCCAGACTAAAAGTGCAAAAACGATACCCTATCCCAGACTAAAAGTGCAAAAACGATACCCTATCCCAGACTAAAAGTGCAGAAACGATACCCTATCCCAGACTAAAAGTGCAAAAACGATACCCTATCCCAGACTAAAAGTGCAAAACGATACCCTATCGCAGACTAAAAGTGCAGAAACGATACCCTATCCCAGACTAAAAGTGCAGAAACGATACCCTATCCAGACAGTGAAACGATACCCTATCCCAGACTAAAAGTGCAGACTAAAAGTGCAGAAACGATACCCTATCCCAGACTAAAAGTGCAAAAACGATACCCTATCGCAGACTAAAAGTGCAGAAACGATACCCTATCACTAAAAGTGCAGAAACGATACCCTATCCCAGACTAAAAGTGCAGAAACGATACCCTATCCCAGACTAAAAGTGCAGAAACGATACCCTATCCCAGACTAAAAGTGCAGAAACGATACCCTATCCCAGACTAAAAGTGCAGAAACGATACCCTATCCCAGACTAAAAGTACAGAAACGATACCCTATCCCAGACTAAAAGTGCAGAAACGATACCCTATCCCAGACTAAAAGTGCAGAAATGATACCCTATCCCAGACTAAAAGTGCAGAAACGATACCCTATCCCAGACTAAAAGTGCAGAAACGATACCCTATCGCAGACTAAAAGTGCAGAAACGATACCCTATGGCAGACTAAAAGTGCACAAACGATACCCTATCCCAAAAATCAAAAATTGTAGATTAATTAATATTAAAATTGCTAAACTGCCAAGGAGTCAAAGAAGCAGGGAGGTATACCATTTAGCTTAGTTTTAAATGTATTAAACGTTTTACTTAACCTCAGGTCTTCCGTTAAATTATTCCTGATTTGGGCTCCTCTGTAGCCAAGTCACTTTTTACTATAATTTGTTTTGGGGAGGGACAGCTGGAATCTTGATGAGACATGATCTCATAAACGTTGCAACACTTGTCCTCATAATGTTTTAATGTTGTTTATCCAATGTACTGTGTGTATAAACATGCATCTCTATGTTGGTGAAACTGGATGGTGACCGTATTCGTGACTATATCTCTGATATTGGCATAAATGACGACACCAAACTAGTTTCTCGTCATTTTAATTCCGCTAACAACAACATTAATCACATGGATGACTTTTTTGGTTTGTGTTTAATCTCTGGTAATAACGAGAACCGCAAGTCCAATGTGTCTCATTCATTGAACAGCTACAGCCTCATGACATGAATAGACACCTTAATTTATTTTAATTAACTTATTGTTATTTCACTATTTTTCTCTCGCCTTTCTATCGCTTTACCGTTCCTCCATTATTTATTTTTACTCGTGCCCTTCTCGCCTTTCTAACGGTTTATCTCTAATTTTAACCTATTGTAAGTTGCCTTTTCCTTTCTATGCCTTTTCATTGGGTAATCGTTTTCCTAATTCATATATTAACCATCTTTATCCTTTACACTCCCTTGTATTCCGACGAAGGGCTAAGGCTCGTAATGTCAGTAAAGTTGAGTACTCTTTTTTATGGTGTTATAGATTTCCTTTCACCTTTGAATTTATTAATATACTATTTTAAAATATACTAGTGTATTCGCTAGTTTCAATTTATATTCCATGAAGGAATTAGGTAAGGATTCCTACCATCTACAAAAATGCAAGAAGTAGATAAGCATCATCCGAGTAAGTTAACTCCGAGCATGATCCAGAAAGGAAAACTATGATTATGTCGAATGATAAGCTGTGAACATTTGTTATGGGTAAATTTTAAAACATTTACCCATTACCAAAACGAACATGGGACTGGGACCAATTCTGTAAAACTAATTCAACTAGACGCTAATTGAGCGTTCACTCGGCGCAGATGGGATGATCAGCTGGAACTCCTAGCCAAGCATAATTTTTGTACACGGTTTTGCTATCCCACGAGTTTTCTGTATCGTCATCCAGCTGAGTAGCTTTAGCCTATTACTCAATTGCACAATTTAAAACACGGAAATGGGTATAAACAGCAAAAATACAATCGAAAACCATCATTAGATTTTAGGGAGCTAAGGGACTTGTCAGAAATTAGCAGGGGAGGAGGGGGGATGGAAAATGGGGAGGGTATAACTTTTTGAGCCCATGAAAAGGGAGGGTCATATTAGTGGTATGTATACAGTATTTAGCTAGAGACCTGTCATTATATATCTATCGTCTGGGAGGGGAGGTCGGATGCGTTTTGGGGGGTTCACTTGCTTTTGGAAGTTTGAAAAGGGGGGATCACTTGGGTAAGGCGGTGAAAGGTGGGTGTATCACTCTAAGGCTCTCACACGATTCGGCCACAAGATCAATTTTCTGTCAGTTTAAACTTGCTAGAAACTGCTCTCAAAAGGCAGGAAATACTATTTCAGAGACCCTATACCTCAAACAATTTTCGGAGGGGGCATGGCCCCGCATCTCCCTAGAACTACTCGCGAATTCGCCGCTCATCACATTGTGTCCTCTAATACCTATCCCCTTGCTATGGGCTTGCTATATGGTATGTATTATTGTGAAAAGATTGTCTTCCCTTAACGATTTTAAATCCTTTTCATAAGTATTTTGGTATTATTACAACATTTCCAAATTCCACTGCACCGTGTGCTATAGACGTTTCTAGTAACACAAAACTGAGCAATGCAACTTGGGGATGTAGTGGGAGGCGGGGGTGTAGTGAAATCGTATTGTACAATGGGGGTGCAGGGGAATATATCAGTAACTGTTGTTTCAGGGGGGATCAGATGTTATTAATTAGGTTCTTTCCAAAATCCTCAGTCCGAAAACCAGGCGATAAATAATGAGAGGTTCCTTTTCTGTGCCGGGGGAGGGTCATGGTATTTTAGGCTAAGCCCAAGGGGAGGTCAGGAAATTTCAATCCCATCGCTAGGGAGGGTCACAACATGTTCAACGCTCAATATAAAATCTCCACCTCCCCTCCCCCCTGCTAATTTCTGACAAGTCCCTAATGCAGAAAATAGTTCTGAACAGTCAGAACAGAAGTAAATATAGACATCGCAGCGTACGTGACTAAACAAACGGCGACTCGTTGCGTGACTCGTATTTATTATTATTATTATTTGTTACCCACATTAATAAAGATTATTATTATTATTATTATTATTAATAAGCCAGTTCGGAGTTTAAGAATAAGGTTCAGTGCGCATGCGATTTTATCCCGATTATATCACCTTCTTTTGTTAACGTTTATGTTATTTTTAAATAACAAAATAAGGTGATATAATCGGGATATAATCGCATGCGCACTGAACCTTATTCTAAAACTCCGAACTGGCTTCATTCTCGTACCCAGAGCCCACTCCTCATTTGGTTTGTCGTTGGCTCTGGGGAACCCTGAAATTTTAGCGAATTTCATTGGCTGTTGAGATCAACAATGTCTGGTCGTGCTTGATTGGTCCATGAGATAAACAAAGATTAAAACTTGCAAAGAACAGCGACAGTTGTAGTAATTTCATACAATATTATTTTCAAAAATATATACCTTTTTTGAATTATCAAGCTATGGAAATGAGAGTGATTGTGTAGACATCACTGGCTTCGTAAACAACATATAAATTATATTAATGGCTGCAGTGACCTACCACGGAGAAGACGTACTATAGACGTACAGACACAATCGATCGTACTCGCTTTGAGTATTCAAAGGAATATTTTTATAATTCAAGAGAAACAACAAAGCAGAAGACAGGAAGGCTAACACTCAGATTATATTAGAACAATGATGTATATAAAACTTTATCGTCGGCCAGCCTTTATCGCAACAGAGAAAGAGAAGAACTGATGATGAACGTCGAAGGGCTTTTAAACTGCTACACGAAGATAAATGTACAAACTTGTGTACTTGTTACATTGTTTGAATTCGAACCAACGTAAACACTATGTACGTAGTAGACTCTTCCACAGTACCCGCTCGCAGCGGTCTTTAGTATGTATGAGCATGCGCTCTGACGACTTGGTCGTCAAAATTTGACGACCGAGCAACAGGGTTTCCCAGAGCCCACGACCAACCAAATGACGAGTGGGCCCTGGGTACGAGAATGAACTGGCTTATTCTAATAAAATCGTTCCCAGTCCCCTTCTCGTTTTGGTAATGGCTATATGATGAACCACGCGTGTTTCGTAAAGCATGACTGAACTGTATTACCGAATATGGTACTCTTACACAGGTAACCCAAACTACACATATTGCAACAATAGATATCAAGCAGAAAATCTTTGAGGCTATTTCTGAATTTCTACAAGTCTACAAATGAAGAACGGAGATTAAAAAAGCAGAAAATAGTGATACTGAGATGGATGTTCATCAGTCAAATATTATATATAATTTAAAGTGTACATGTATATGAATTGATTTTTTTTATTTTGAAAATGGAATGGAATGGAACTTTTATTTATCCACGGGAATTTTACAATTGTACAATTGATTTCCAAAAATACCGTGCCATTAATAGTTAAAATTATAGTATCATTATTATATCTTACATAAGCCTTAAAAACTATAGATATAGATATAATACACGTAGGTAATTGATTACAGATGAAGTGAATAGTGGGATGTTTCAGTATTTTGTGATTTGAGCTTCACATTTGCGAGTTATACAACAACAACAACAACAACAACTTTATTATCTTAAAATAACAAAACATTTACAAACTTAGAAAAAAAGAAGAACTGATAATCGGTGAAAGTTACTCAGAATAACTTGTAAGCTAATCTAGCTGAGTAACTACTAGTATTAATTCAATATTATAAAGCAGGTTATTCAGAATAACTTGTAAGCTAATCTAGCTGAGTAAATACTAGTATTAATTCAATATTATAAAGCAGGTTATTCAGAATAACTTGTAAGCTAATCTAGCTGAGTAACTACTAGTATTAATTAAAGATTATAAAGCAGGTTATTCAGAATAACTTGTAAGCTAATCTAGCTGAGTAAATACTAGTATTAATTAAAGATTATAAAGCAGGTTACTCAGAATAACTTGTAAGCTAATCTAGCTGAGTAAATACTAGTATTAATTAAAGATTATAAAGCAGGTTATTCAGAATAACTTGTAAGCTAATCTAGCTGAGTAATTACTAGTATTAATTAAAGATTATAAAGCAGGTTATTCAGAATAACTTGTAAGCTAATCTAGCTAAGTAATTACTAGTATTAATTAAATATTATAAAGCAGGTTACTCAGAATAACTTGTAAGCTAATCTAGCTGAGTAACTACTAGTATTAATTCAATATTATAAAGCAGGTTATTCAGAATAACTTGTAAGCTAATCTAGCTGAGTAACTACTAGTATTAATTAAAGATTATAAAGCAGGTTATTCAGAATAACGTGTAAGCTAATCTAGCTGAGTAAATACTAGTATTAATTCAATATTATAAAGCAGGTTACTCAGAATAACTTGTAAGCTAATCTAGATGAGTAACTACTAGTATTAATTAAATATTATAAAGCAGGTTATTCAGAATAACTTGTAAAGCTAATCTAGCTGAGTAACTACTAGTATTAATTAAATATTATAAAGCAGGTTATTCAGAATAACTTGTAAGCTAATCTAGCTGAGTAACTACTAGTATTAATTCAATATTATAAAGCAGGTTATTCAGAATAACTTGTAAGCTAATCTAGCTGAGTAACTACTAGTATTAATTCAATATTATAAAGCAGGTTATTCAGAATAACTTGTAAGCTAATCTAGCTGAGTAACTACTAGTATTAATTAAAGATTATTATAAAGCAGGTTATTCAGAATAACTTGTAAGCTAATCTAGCTGAGTAACTACTAGTATTAATTAAAGATTATAAAGCAGGTTATTCAGAATAACTTGTAAGCTAATCTAGCTGAGTAACTACTAGTATTAATTAAAGATTATAAAGCAGGTTATTCAGAATAACTTGTAAGCTAATCTAGCTGAGTAACTACTAGTATTAATTAAAGATTATAAAGCAGGTTACTCAGAATAACTTGTAAGCTAATCTAGCTGAGTAAATACTAGTATTAATTCAATATTATAAAGCAGGTTATTCAGAATAACTTGTAAGCTAATCTAGCTGAGTAACTACTAGTATTAATTAAAGATTATAAAGCAGGTTACTCAGAATAACTTGTAAAGCTAATCTAGCTGAGTAACTACTAGTATTAATTCAATATTATAAAGCAGGTTACTCAGAGTAGTGAACACTACTAGCCCCAACGAGCTCCCAAGAAGAAAGACAGCACACGTGAAGACGCGAGCGAGCCCACGGGCATTCAGAACTGTCAAGATTTCCATGGAAACCCCTTATATGGAATCGAAATTTCCTACGATGTGATTAGGTCCAGAAAATCGCTAAAAAACTCAAAATAGCTCAGGAGCGAATGGGTTAAACTTAGTTTTGTATTTAAGAAAAGAGTGCTGCTTGAAAAAATATAAATAAGTTATGGAGAAAAACTCTGATGTCACCGAATTAGCATAACTCACAAATGCGAAGCTCAAATCATAAAATACTGAAACGTCCCACTATTCACTTCATATGTAATCGACTTTCAAAAAAAAATTCAATTCATATACACTTACAATGTAGCTGTGTTGATAATTCCAACGCAAGTCCTTAACATAAAATGCTAAAATTGGAATCGTTCTCAGAAGGAAAAGCTACAGATGCTTTGGTGCTTTGGAAGCTCTAGGATATTCAGAAACTACTTACGAGACAACAAGATTAAAATATTACAATGACAATTTTGAGGAACGACAAGAGAAGTTCAGAGTGTGGAGGATTTTCAGAAATGTTATATAACAACCTTTTTATAAAGAAAAACAAATATTTTATTACACATATCGGGAATCGAACCCAAGACCTTTGGCTTACATGTACCATTATTATATAGACAACCACTGGATATGAGCAAGCGCACGCTCTGATTGGCTACTCTACTAGTAGGCTATCGGTTCATATTCAACAATGGCAGACTGGTTTTACCGAACTAAAAATAAAAACAAATGTTATATTTCTCACAATCCAGTGGTTGTCTATATAATAAAACAATTATTCCACGAAATCGAGTCGTACATGAGCTGATTATACCATGTGTACTACTGAGCTAACTGATAAATATTGGTGGACAAAAAAAAAGTTTTATCTGTTTTGATGAAGCTTGTCAAAGTATACAGAATTGAAAAGCATTTGTTTAGCATTTCCTCTTGGGAATTCAGGAACAATAATCTGATTAATGACATCTTTCTCATAGGTCAATATAAAGAAATGAGAATTGTTTTTACAAAAAGGGCATAGCCTTATCAACTTGTGATCATACACGGATATCTTGAATGCATACGATATCTGTGTAGAATCAAAACTAGTAGATCAAATGGGTATAATGACTTTAGACTCTTTTATATTTAAACAAGTCTCAAATATAAAGATTAAATAAATCTGACCAATAATGGTGACACCATACCTCTCTTGGAGCTTCTAAAGATAACTGACGTTGAATCACGTTCACCAGTGTGGCTTACAACGTTTGATGAAAGCGTGGGACCAAGTGAAAGGGTTGATTTGTAGTCTTCAAAGGAACTGCTCAATGATGACTTGTTTTTTTGCTTTGGAGAAGGCATGGACTGCTCTGATTCACCAAAGAAAGATGCTTTCATGACTTGCATGCGATGAGCACTAACCCCAAGTGCAGTAGCCAACTGATGACTGGCTGGTGGCTCTTCTTCATCACCAAGATGCTCATCTATAAATAGAAGAAAAAGGGTCCTTAATAAACATACTTATCCAGTTGACTAGCGGTTAAACTACATTGTAGTAGCCTAACAATCAAACATGTGTGACTAATGAAACCTTAAGACTATAAAACATTAAATTTACTGACGTTTCATTAGCAATGCTATTTTTTGATCATTAGCAATGCTACTTCATTTGTTAGTTAGATTGAAGACTGAACAAATTTTCATCACACATGCCCTAATCCTACATTTTTGGTTGTTATATCGATGACTATATCGGTGCCACGTCTTGTACAAGGCCTGAATTAAAATCAATTCATGTTTGATATTTCGCTTGATTTTACTTGGGAAATACATGTACATGTACAGGGAGTAGTGCTGTATCAAAACCTCATTATTACAGGGGGGACTAGGGGGTTTAGACTCCCCCGCTGCACCACGGCCTAGCCGCGGCCCCAAGGGGTTGTTCTGAACGGGGCCTGGCCGCCGTGGCGGCCCAGGGGGTGTTCTAGATGGGAGACCATAGGGACCCACCTCAGTCACCGCCCCCGGGGGGTGTTCCAAAGGAAGTGGGCAGTGTGGGTGCGCGGTCCACAGAGGTAGTAGTGGAAAGCACGGAATTGACAATCGAGAATCAGTACAAATCACGGAAACAAGCCGGGTGGCAGACAAAGAATTGGCAATCGAAAATCTACTGAAACCGGCCAGGTGGAAGATAAATAATTGGCAAAACGTTGTCTACCAAAGCAGCTTAGGCAGCTTTTGCAAATATCACATTTCTTATTACTCGTGCCCAGGCTAAAGGCCGCACGAGTTGAAAAACACAGACCGTATCTTTTTGTTGTTGTTCGGCGTCGCGATTCTGCAATCGAGTGGTACTGGGAACGAGACCACGAGACTCCCGCAATATCCGGTACTCAGCTCTTGCGAAGTCGAAGAAGACGGCTATTTTGGACTGGGAAGGCACTTTATGTGGAATTTTTCGAGGAAAATCTTTCACTCTTTACTCGCCAGAGTGTTCAGTGTGTAGTCAAAGAAGAGAAGATCTCTCAGCAGCGAAAAAACGAAGAGCCGTCAATGCCACGAGGTACGCCTGAGTAGTGAGTAGCGACTCTTCGCTCGATGTCAACATGCCGATATTCACGAACTGAAACAGAGACACATAAAAATGATGGAAGCCTTGAAAGCCTTTATCAGTTATACAATCTTGAAGTTAAGCTGTTGCATTGTACAGAAAATCATTACAACCTGGATAACTGGAATCCGATCCAGAAGTCAGTTGAAAGCAACGATCGAAGCTTGATCGCCAACTTTGCCGACTGACGATCAGCACAATCAAGAGTATTCATACAGCATGCTATTTATATCTAACGTGAAGAGGAATTGGATTTCGAAGTTGACTTATTTATTGCATTTGTGTATTGATTGTCATTTTCATTATTAATTGTTTTATATTATTTTCAAACAAGTTAAGGCGCTGTTACACGGTGAAACTTTTTCGTGAAACTGTTTCGTGAAACGGTGCGAGACAGGTTTCACCAAGAGTTTCACCGTGTAACATGGTCGTTTTCAGGAAACTTTTTCGAATTTGCGTTGCGAGACAGTTTCATGAAAAGTAGAACTGCTTTCTACTTTTTCGTGAAACTCAAAGCAAAAAAGTTTCATAAAACCAGCCATTGCACCGTGTAACACACCTCGTGAAACTTGTGTTGATGTGCTTCAGTTCACAAAGCAATCAGAACCAATTACGTCACTAATATCCATCAATCCTAGTAGTTTGGGAGTTGTTTTAGAGTAATTTTCAAGTCATTTCGATAAATGGATCTATACAAAAGCTGTTGTTTATGTTTGTACGCTGTTTTGCTACGGAATTTGAGAGGTCTAAATAAGACCGCTTCCTACTTTAAATTGCAAAAATAGTTTAATTGCTATCCACGATCGTATACATGCAGTTAATGTGCTTTCTCAGTTCGAAAACTGGTTCAGTTTCGTCATCCTCAATAAAACGGCAAGAGCACGTCTTGTTCCATCGTCTCGCGCCATGTTTTATAAATTTTCGCGCGCCTGACCGGCTTCGATAAAGGGCATTGCACTAGAAATAATTATATCGAGGGAGGCTGGTGATCAGAATTTTACAACGAGTTTCAGAAAACATGTTACACGGTGAAACTGTCTCGCACCGTTTCACGAAATAGTTTCACGAAAACGTTTCACCGTGTAACAAGGCCTTTAAGCTTATGTGTGTTGTTGCCGTGAGCTACGTCTTTAGTTCAGGCGAAAACATAGTCGAAATTGAAATCCAACTGACCGGAAATTCACGAAATATGCCTCAAACCCTCAATCTTTATTTGTACCAAGTATTTGAAGAACAAGGCAGAAAAAGGAAGGTTTCTAGAAGCGAAAATCAAACTCATATACAAACTTCGACCACGGCCTACGAAATTTACACAGGGATCCCAATTCTTCAAGGTAGTACATTACCTGCTATAATGAAAGTGTCAATAATATATTCCCAATGACAATTAAAATATTTGATGTAGATATTAATGTAGAATGTTTGTCACATACTTCTCATTCTAGTAAACTATTTCTTCAAAATTGTATTTTAGACAAACTTCGACCACGGCTTCTATAGAGATAGTGCATAACTAAGAGTGGATTACAGAGAACATTTACAATAGCATCGTAGAACATGTCCTTAGTCTTCTATAGAGATAGTGCATAACTTAGAGTGGATTACAGAGAACATTTACAATAGCATCGTAGAACATGTCCTTAGGCTTCTATAGAGATAGTGCATAACTAAGAGTGGATTACAGAGAACATTTACAATAGCATCGTAGAACATGTCCTTAGTCTTCTATAGAGATAGTGCATAACTAAGAGTGGTTTACAGAGAACGTTTACAATAGCATCGTAGAACATGTCCTTAGGCTTCTATAGAGATAGTGCATAACTAAGAGTGGTTTACAGAGAACGTTTACAATAGCATCGTAGAACATGTCCTTAGTCTTCTATAGAGATAGTGCATAACTAAGAGTGGTTTTTACAGAGAACGTTTACAATAGCATCGTAGAACATGTCCTTAGGCTTCTATAGAGATAGTGCATAACTAAGAGTGGATTACAGAGAACATTTACAATAGCATCGTAGAACATGTCCTTAGGCTTCTATAGAGATAGTGCATAACTAAGAGTGGTTTACAGAGAACATTTACAATAGCATCGTAGAACATGTCCTTAGGCTTCTATAGAGATAGTGCATAACTAAGAGTGGTTTACAGAGAACATTTACAATAGCATCGTAGAACATGTCCTTAGGCTTCTATAGAGATAGTGCATAACTAAGAGTGGATTACAGAGAACATTTACAATAGCATCGTAGAACATGTCCTTAGTCTTCTATAGAGATAGTGCATAACTAAGAGTGGTTTACAGAGAACGTTTACAATAGCATCGTAGAACATGTCCTTAGGCTTCTATAGAGATAGTGCATAACTAAGAGTGGATTACAGAGAACATTTACAATAGCATCGTAGAACATGTCCTTAGGCTTCTATAGAGATAGTGCATAACTAAGAGTGGTTTACAGAGAACATTTACAATAGCATCGTAGAACATGTCCTTAGGCTTCTATAGAGATAGTGCATAACTAAGAGTGGTTTACAGAGAACATTTACAATAGCATCGTAGAACATGTCCTTAGGCTTCTATAGAGATAGTGCATAACTAAGAGTGGTTTACAGAGAACATTTACAATAGCATCGTAGAACATGTCCTTAGTCTTCTATAGAGATAGTGCATAACTAAGAGAGTGGATTACAGAGAACATTTACTAAGAGTGGATTACAGAGCATCGTAGAACATGTCCTTAGTCTTCTATAGAGATAGTGCATAACTAAGAGTGGTTTACAGAGAACGTTTACAATAGCATCGTAGAACATGTCCTTAGGCTTCTATAGAGATAGTGCGTGCTTCTGTCACTTCATATTCCTGAGTAGGAATTTGTCTTTGTGTCGACATTTACTGATTAGTTCGTTTCGTTTGTTCAATGTTGTTGTTTTACATATTATGAAGTATTTTTCAGCTATGCATAAGTTACATCGCTTTGTTGTATTAGAGTAATGAGGGGCGCGGCATAGTATCTTCCATTTAATCGCGTTATTCAAGCTATTGTCTTTCAGTTGCCAGATGTAAGAGCGCTGAGACCCAGTGTGGTGCTCCTAAAGCCATTTATTATTATTATTATTATTATTATGTATTTAATTAACTCGGTTGAGTTACGCTTGGTTTCTGCTTTAAAAGAGGCCTTATGGTTTCCATATCTGGATTTGAAGTCTGTGGCTGTCAGTCCCACGTATGTTTCTTCTTTGTCCCCGGAGGTTACTGTGGCTTGATATACGATGTTTCTGTCTAGACATTCTCCTTCTAGGGGGCACGTTGTGCTCTTCGGGCAGCTACATTTCTTCTCGTGTTTAGCGTTGTCTTCGATTTTTAGTTTTCTCTTGTTGTTTTCCTCGATAATCATTTTTACGGTTGGCATGCAACTGTAGGAAAGTTTTACAGTGTTCCTGTTGAAGATCTTATTGAGCTTGTTGCTTGGTGGGAAGTAGACTTTCGAAAAGTCCTTCCTCTTTCTGTTGTTCCAACTTGATTCCCGCCAATTTTAGCGACCCAAAAACTTAAGCGCTAACCAATCAGAATGGTCAGAGTCATAAACACACCTATCATCTGTCAATAAAACCGAACAGCAAGCACGTACGCGTCGTCTCACGTTGTTTTGGGTCAACTCGCCATGAAATTGATATCTGAGGCGTTGAAAGAAGCTCAAAGAATAACAGAATACAAAGAATTACGAGGAAGCCTCTTAACAAATGTTACAAGCTTTCGTCTGTGGTCTTTGTTACAAACTAGACACATAAATGCGTGCACTCGGGCTTCCTGGGTATTGATGACTTTCTGTGCATCGGTGCACTGGTGACACACAAAGCACCAAATCGAGGTAGTAAGGTCCAAATTTGAATAATCCTTGTTCTTTTTGTTTGCATAAAAAGGGTGTGAGAACTAACTAGTTT
Organism: Actinostola sp. cb2023; assembly: GCA_033675265.1. NCBI lineage: Eukaryota > Metazoa > Cnidaria > Anthozoa > Actiniaria > Actinostolidae > Actinostola > Actinostola sp. cb2023. Next base: position 101,305 of record JAUJYZ010001448.1, read on the forward strand.
ACACCTTTGAGTTCAAATGAAACACTTGAACTGTTATACAGAGTTTGGAAATAATTCATTAATTCATTTACGGTTTGTACTTCTACAAGTTCCTTTAGGATGAGGCATACCAAATGAATCTCAAGCATGGGAGTCAAATATTTTCAATATACCATCGGTAGTACAATAAATGGCCATAGTACTACATCCAATAGTCAAAACAAATGAATTGTAATTTTCTCTTATTAATAATTGCAAAGCATTATCCAGGGGCATATAGTAAATGAAATCATCTAATGTACAGGCGCCATGTATACTGCCAGTATAACTTGGACTGTATATATTGAAGCTGATAATAAATTAGTATCGAACAGTGTGATCATTCCAGGTAATTCTGTTAATAGCATGAAAGCTTGGTTGTATAACTGTAATAGATAGCTTCTCATTTGATTTCTCTTTGAGTTCGCAGACCGACCCTTCATAAATCGCTCGACATCTTTTGGTGTGGGCCTACCGCGAATGACTTGTGCATTTGTAAGCATAGTGAGCGTTTGGAGAAGACGACGACGTATAACTTCGAACAACATCCTTTCAAAGAACTAAATGGCGGACGACGAAGACGCTCATGAATCATGTACATACTTACCATGAAATACGTTGCCATGGTTTCGATTATTTTTGAGCCAATCGGAAACCTTATTACAGACATTCGTGTCATTCCTCGACGAAAAGATGATACATGACACAAACTGAGATTTAGACTCGGCTACCACGGTAGCCCGAGTAATAACTTTGGTTCAGAGCAAACAAATAATTATGATCTTGTGATGAGTGTTGGAGTTGACCCTGAATGAAACCAGACACGACGGTGTGTGTGACAAAACTCCGCCCCCTGATAATTTATGGCGCGAAACGCAAATGAAAACCTTGCAAGCGGGACAAGTCGAACTCTCGCGACTTCGTCACTCGCTTGGTCGCTTCGCGAACTCAATGGCTCGGTTCGCTCGCACATCTGGGATACAAGAGAGGTCGACTTGTGGCAAGTCTAGGTGGGAAGCATTTGTCTATTATCTTCAGGAATTCCTTTCAGACGTTCGTCTTTACGTTTTGGTCGTAGGGGGGGGGGGGGGGGGGTTGTACCAAATTATGTTGCGTTTTCTGGTTCTCTTATTCGCCTTCGGCTGCGTTTGTACGTAGTGTAATTTGTAGGTGTATTCGTTGTCGTCTAAAGTTTTCTGGTATATAGGCACTGCCTGTTAAACACTTCTTCGCTTGAGGATATTTCAGATAGACGCTTGTTAATTCCCTCCGGGATGTTCTTTAACACGGTTGGCGGATGATTAGATTTGATATTGACGTACTGTAGGACATTGTTTGGCTTCATGTATGGTATGTGTTGCCCTGAGTTTAAATCAAGGGTTACATCTAGGAAGTTAACTACTTTCTTGTTTGCCTCGATTGTGATTCTTAACTTATTCTTTTGGAAGGTTTTGCAAATGTCCTTTTTTATCATTTCGATTTGCCTTCTCTTAAATTTTGTTCCACATACTTCATCAAATTGCTCTTGAAATCCAAATCGTTTTGCTGATTTGTGAAAGAGTACCATGGGAAATCCAAGCCCGAAATGCGTAATGGTCTATGGCGTCAATGGGCCACGAGTGTTCTTTTTTTCAATTTAATTTTTTTAACTTTTTTTTCCCAACAAAAATAAAGAAAAAAACATTCACCAAAAGAAATAAAAAATAACAATTTAACGAAAGAAAAAAAAAGAAATCCACAAAAAGAGGAAAACCAATTAGAATGTTAAAAAATATAAAATAATCAAGCCGAATTTCCGTAGTTTATTTAACAAACAAGACGCTCTAGTAGCGTGAAGTCGGGCTTTTAACGTTTTTACTGATATATCGTAAAGTTCCGAAAGTTAGCCTCCTCCGCAGGCATCTCTATAGCTCGGAATACTGAATATTGGTCCACATTCCACAGCCCGGCCATACCAATCGTTATGACAATGACAGTTGCGTGACGAGGGAGACTATTTGTCGGTGATCATAGATAAAGATCTCGAATAGTACGTACTTGTACATCTTGAGGTTGCATAGGTCAGATGGTTCTGATAACGCCCTTCGATTGTTTTTGTTAAATATATTTAAGCTTACAAAGGCTTCAATAGCACTATTTTCAGTCAATCATGCTTCTTCATTTCTCTTCTGCATATTAAACACAACTGCTTCTCTCTCAACTCGCTAAAAAAAGACGACATATAAACCCTCCCTTCGACAAGGTTTTTGAAGAAAGAGGACGACGTGCGATGTCTCGTCTTGATAAGCCATGTAGTTTGAGCCTTCGGTGATTATCATAGCGGCCGGCACAGGACGCATGCGCTGTAGAACCCAGTTGGCGGTTTGAAGCCAAAGACGAAGAATACGACCGAATCTCATTTTTAGAGTCGGGCCTTCCACAGGAAGCCGACTAATAACCGATAGTTTGTTTCGCTGAGCCGCTTGATGTCAACCTAGGCAGTTCTTCTATATCTCAAACAACTTGCGAAAAGCTCCTTGGTGTACATATCGATTCGTCCCTTACGTGGAACGAGCATATATCAACTACCATAAAGAAGTACAACTCTAAACTCGAACTGCTTCGCAGAGCGAAACCTCTTCTAGATCCAAAAAAACAACTTCTACTACACAACTCCTTAGCAAATCCAACGATGGAATACTGCTGTAGCGCTTGGGGTAACTGCTCAACCGAGCTCCTTGACCAACTTTTATTAGCTCAGAAACGTGCTGCGCGGATTATTCTCAACGCTGACTTCTCCACTCCATCCTTGTCCTTATTTAAGAAACTTAATCTTATTCCAATCAGTGATGCGATACGCTACCGAATTCTGATGCAATCATTCAAACTCTGAACAACCTTAATCCACCGTGTCTGGCCAAACTCTTATCGAAACCGAGCCACCGATACTCAACAAGGGCTATCGCAAACAACAAACTATCCATACCAAAAGCCAGAATTAATGCAGGCAAGCGTAGATTCTCCTTCATGGCTTCATCTCTTTGGAACAATTACCCTGACTCAGCCACCAAACTTACCTCCCTGTCAAGTTTTAAACGATTCTCAAAGAACTTCTTTAAATCTAAACTTAAATGTACCGTCGAACTCAAGAACACTAGACTCTATTAACCACGGACTCTATACCATCAATAACTGTCAGTTAGGATTGACATCATAATTGTCTACACACTACTGTACACCAATTACACTGAAACTATTTATAGGGCTTAGATTATCATAGTGTTGATTGTCTACACACTACTGTACACCAATTACACTGAAACTATTTATAGGGCTTAGATTATCAGTGTTGATTGATTACACTGAAACTATTTATAGGGCTTAGATTATCATAGTGTTGATTGTCTACACACTACTGTACACCAATTACACTGAAACTATTTATAGGGCTTAGATTATCATAGTGTTGATTGTCTACACACTACTGTACACCAATTACACTGAAACTATTTATAGGGCTTAGATTATCATAGTGTTGATTGTCTACACACTACTGTACACCAATTATACTGAAACTATTTATAGGGCTTAGATTATCATAGTGTTGATTGTCTACACACTACTGTACACCAATTACACTGAAACTATTTATAGGGCTTAGATTATCATAGTGTTGATTGTCTACACACTACTGTACACCAATTACACTGAAACTATTTATAGGGCTTAGATTATCATAGTGTTGATTGTCTACACACTACTGTACACCAATTACACTGAAACTATTTATAGGGCTTAGATTATCATAGTGTTGATTGTCTACACACTACTGTACACCAATTACACAGGGCTTAGATTATCATAGTGTTGATTGTCTACACACTACTGTACACCAATTACACTGAAACTATTTATAGGGCTTAGATTATCATAGTGTTGATTGTCTACACACTACTGTACACCAATTATACTGAAACTATTTATAGGGCTTAGATTATCATAGTGTTGATTGTCTACACACTACTGTACACCAATTACACTGAAACTATTTATAGGGCTTAGATTATCATAGTGTTGATTGTCTACACACTACTGTACACCAATTACACTGAAACTATTTATAGGGCTTAGATTATCATAGTGTTGATTGTCTACACACTACTGTACACCAATTACACTGAAACTATTTATAGGGCTTAGATTATCATAGTGTTGATTGTCTACACACTACTGTACACCAATTACACTATTTATACTTGAATAGTGTTGATTGTTACTAGGGCTATTTTAGGGCTTAGATTATCATAGTGTTGATTGTCTACACACTACTGTACACCAATTACTGAAACTATTTATAGGGCTTAGATTATCATAGTGTTGATTGTCTACACACTACTGTACACCAATTACACTGAAACTATTTATAGGGCTTAGATTATCATAGTGTTGATTGTCTACACACTACTGTACACCAATTACACTGAAACTATTTATAGGGCTTAGATTATCATAGTGTTGATTGTCTACACACTACTGTACACCAATTACACTGAAACTATTTATAGGGCTTAGATTATCATAGTGTTGATTGTCTACACACTACTGTACACCAATTACACTGAAACTATTTATAGGGCTTAGATTATCATAGTGTTGATTGTCTACACACTACTGTACACCAATTACACTGAAACTATTTATAGGGCTTAGATTATCATAGTGTTGATTGTCTACACACTACTGTACACCAATTATACTGAAACTATTTATAGGGCTTAGATTATCATTGTTGATTGTCTACACACTACTGTACACCAATTATACTGAAACTATTTATAGGGCTTAGATTATCATAGTGTTGATTGTCTACACACTACTGTACACCAATTACACTGAAACTATTTATAGGGCTTAGATTATCATAGTGTTGATTGTCTACACACTACTGTACACCAATTACACTGAAACTATTTATAGGGCTTAGATTATCATAGTGTTGATTGTCTACACACTACTGTACACCAATTATACTGAAACTATTAATAGGGCTTAGATTATCATAGTGTTGATTGTCTACACACTACTGTACACCAATTACACTGAAACTATTTATAGGGCTTAGATTATCATAGTGTTGATCCGACTTAGGTTTACGATTTAGACGATTTTCATATTTTAGATAGTAAACAAATATTTAGGTTTTAGCGTATATTAGGATTTAGTATTTTGTATTAAGTATTTAGAATTAATCGTATTTGAAGTTTGTGCATATATTTATATTTATCATTAGGAGGACCAGATTGGAAAAAAGCATAGCTTTATCTGTAAATTCCTCGTTAAATAAAGTGTTATTATTATTATTATTATTATTATTTATCGTGGTATGTCCTCTGATAGACCACGGTTTGCGCCATCACGTCGTCACAATTTTGATGACGAGATGGCGCAAACCGTAGTCTATCAGAGGACATACCACGACAAACTATTCGGTTATTTGTTTTTTACCACAAAAACAAAATAAATCCCGCAAGTTTGCTCAAAAACATTGCAGATTGCGCAATCATGGTCTATAATTTTCTCGCTTTTTCATTGGTCGATGGAATTTGTAAACAAACATCTTGCCGTTTTCATTGGTTGGATTTTGACAAGCAACCATTTGAATGCTACATGCAAGCTTGTCAAATCAGTTTTCAATTTTATCGGCAAACAGCCTTAATAATAATAATAATAATCTTTATTTTAAGTGGGTTTACAAATACAGCAATACAACAATACTGGTTTCCAATTTGGCCCACTAGATACAATAACATTACTACTGATTACAATAATATTACAGAACAATACTAATTACAATCGAAAACATTGGCCTTGGCTCGGGGATCAGCCAAAATCAGTTCAAAATCAGAGTTTTCAAGAAACTCTCAGATAATTAATTATCAGTGGGGAAAGCTTCACCTTGTGCCTGGTCATTGTGTGAAATCTGAAAGATGCCTTTTTGACAGTCAACAAAGCCGACAAATACTCTAAAATCTGGAAAATGAAGTCAATGGAGAAAAGCACGAGGTCGCTTGAAAAATATGAAGTAACGTTAGAGAACAGTACTTCAGCGGAGTATTCATGGTCTGTGGATTTTCTCAAGTCATGGATTTACCGGCATCAGAGGGTCCAAAAGTCAACAAATGAACTTTTTTTCCCATGAATAGCATCGATACGATGGATCTAGTTTTTACTTGAATGAAAGAAGCGCTGTGGAAGAAGTGCTGCAACTGATGGAAATTTGGCTTGCTATGAACTGTGGTTGTGATTTGCGATAGTCAGCTCGGTATGTACTCTTACTCACTGTAAAAAAATGCACTAAAAACATGTTTTTCGTTTGACAAAATTACAAATTTTGCATCATACGATCGGTTGATGACGTCCTACCGTGGTATGTACTCTGATAGACCACGGTTGATCGACCAATGAGAGAGCGAGAAATTGACTAGTTGTGGTAAAAATAAAAATCGCTATGGCGTTAATGGGCCACCATATACGACTATCAAACCTACCAGGAAAAGTCTGTTGCTCCAAGTCGTCAATATCACTATCTTGGTCCTGCATACTTTCTGTGGCGACCTTCTCTTTCTCATGTCCATAGGCAGCAACCTTTGCCTGCTGTTCGTTAAGTTTCTTGAAGATCACCATCTTTTCTTCGTCAATTTCTTGGAGCTCCTTAACACATAATTACATGTTAAAATGCTTATTTGGTTGAACAGCAAAACTATTTACTGCTTGTATGAATTTCAGACAAGACAAATATGTTTTACATTCAGAATATAAATTAAACAAATCCAATCCACCTTAGATTTGGAGGTATCCATGTTAATCAGTGATCTCTTTTGCTTCTTTGCATTTTCATCCTCAAGGAATTCATGAATACCATATTTGGTAAAATGTTCCACCTATCAATCAAACATATTTCATTTCAGCGATTAAAATTAAGTTATCGACCCAATGATTTCATGATCATAACTGGGAAGTAATGGTGCAATCTAACAATTAAATGTACCGTATTAAAAAAAAATTCAATTGAATAGTATGTGCCGTATTCTCAAATTTTCCATTTTCAAGATCAGACTTGTGTGTTGTGTGCTGATTATAGACATGCTGGCACCAGTTGATGACTGAAGTCTGTTCGTGGAAAATGTTGACATAATTTTATGATAAGTTGAAAATGTGGTAGTTGTAGTCAGGCATATTAAGCGAAAAAATTGAAAAACATTTATAGTCAGTGACAACATATCTATTTCTTCAATTTTTTCGCTTAATTTTATCATATTTAGTATATATTTATCACTAATATCATGTACAAGCCATGACAACAACAAAAACAACAACAACAACAGTGTAGTGTTCATTACCAACAATCCCTTGCGGATGGGATGTATTCGATAAAGGATGAGTCATGCACGCAACACGCTCTAGCGCGTACTCGTTACGTTAAAACCTCTATAAAGTATATATTTTCTGAAAGCGGAATAAATGCAGAATTCAGAAAAACAATTAGTTTTTAGAACAAAAACAGTATATTTGAAATAGGTAAAAAAGTTCATATTTTCACATCATTATAATCGCAGAGGTCCCATACAACCGCAATTTATCGGAAGTCCTGACTAATACCTTTATAAGCTCATGAGATATAGCTTACAAAAAAGGTGTCTCCGTTTATTGATAAATTAACCCGTTGCGTTTTTATACGGTCCTAAACTTCGAGCTCTGCAAATACTGGAAAACACTTTACAAAACAAGTTATAACTTTCGAAGGAAATTGAATATTAAAATTCGGAGACATAATTTTGAAGAATATTTATCTGACAAAGGGTCTACCAAATTTCAGCTAAATCGGATAAAATCCCTTTGACCCGGAACTCAAAGTGTGCGCTTGATTCATGGCTATTTTCTTTCCGAAATAAAAAGCAAAAGAATTTTCAATTCAAGTGGCGCCTTTGTTTACACAAGCGTCGATAATCCACCACAAATATGTGATCCAATACCTGATGACATATGAATGGCATTCATAAGAAGATCGCCTTACAGTTCGCAACGACGTAACACAACGAGGCAGGAAAACAAAGTTACTGCTGGCGGAAAATACGAGCACTTTGACCGTGAGTGGTTTAGCATCGTTATTCAAGGATGTTTTGAGTGAGCAGATACGATTTGTGGATACTTTCTTCGCATCTGAATCTTTGTGGAAAGTCTGTTGCGTGAGTACTGTTGACAGCTTGCTTGTCGACATCTTTTTGCATCAAATGAAATCCAAAATTCGTTTTTTAATTCTAACTTTTTAGGGAAACAATATTTTTAGATTCTGTTTTTTTGGAGATGATAGATAATTTTCAATTTGATTTGATTGTCAAAAAAAATCAAAGCCGGTGGTTTGAAAGGTTTTTTGGGGTACCCTGATACCTTTTAAGAGACCATTTAGAGAGCAGACAAATAATTACTCGCGTGGACTGCCTGTGGCAGATGCCGAGTCTTAAAATGGGCTTTTTCTTCGGGTCAGAAGTTTCAAGTCTCTCGCGGCCACAGGAAGCCCAGGAAGAGCAAGACTGAAGCATGTCATTCGAAAAAAAAATCGATTGTCTGGTCCATTAGTGGAGTAAACGACCTGAAAGCAGGTCAGGATAGATTGGCATTCTATTACATATCAAAAGCTCTTGATTGAGCGAATCGAGAAAGTATTTTATTTTCGGCTGAAACCAAGTCTTGGTGATCGATCATTCAAAATATATCGATCCCAAAACACGCTAAATAGACATCTTATCCTAAATTAAACACCTCACAACACTCAAATAACTACATACATATACTAATCTTTATTTCTTGAGTATAATTAGGAGTTCGATATTCTTGAAACCCATTCCTGAAGCGAATATACAAAATACGGTTGAGCGTACCACAGGAAGCCCAATGCTTACAAAATAACGGCCCATACCGTGGGCTAGATTGCCCGCAGTTCCAGCTGATCATCCCATACGCAGAGTAAACGCTCAATGAGCGTCTAGTTTGTACAATGTAAGTAATCCAGACCTGTCATTTTTGTAAACCCGTAGAACATCCGTGTAATTATTATTATTTCTCTTTTTACTGAATAGTTGAACCACAGTCTGAATCACATTCTGAAATCTATGTATACAGTTTACCGAATAAATCTACATACATGTATCTATGTGCGACGGTTTGAAAGGTTGTGTATGTTCCCAAATCCAGTATGCGTTGGAAAAATCTACAGCAGCAATTTATATTACACAACTTTTTTTATATTGTTTGTTATACTACAAAAATTACAAAAAAAAAGTTCTTGTCCGGGCCGACCTAACTCAGTCAATAAGCATTTTATGATATGACCCACCCAACCCAGGCTCTTTTTCCAATGGTTTCATTAAGAGCGCGCGAGTCAGGAAACACGGGTCATATTGAGAGATTATTAACCGAATGCAAGGTCTATACGGGAAAATATCAGACCGAGGTCTTGACAGTATGGACCGAGCACAGCAAGATCCGTACAAAAAAGACAGAGGTCTGATATTTTCCAGTACAGATCGAGCCAGCGAGGTTAATAAATCGTTTATTATATGGCTATTTTTTTATTTTGAATTTTCGATCTTGTAAGCAGCCGCGCGGTTTCCCGCCATTTATGTAAATAAGAAATCTGCTGAATCAAATTCAAACCGTTTGAATTTCAGTAAAATAGATCGATTTTGTCGTTCATACTTGTTGGAGGCGTTGTATTGTGGCAAATGTGTCTTTATTGAGGTCCAATAACTTTGTGTGTACATGTGTCTTCGTACCTAACTACACCACGTGACCTAACACAGGGATATCAACCTAACACAGAGATACCAACCATAACATCTTCCCTGTCACAACAAAGCTAATTGACTTTTAAATAACAAATTATAATAATCAAGGGTAAATGTTCAAAGTTTCTGCTAGTTGTAACTACAAAGTCTGTAAGCACAAGTGGTGCTTAAATGTTCAGTTTAGGTTTGACAATCCATCCACTGCTGGTCATCCTCCCAGATGGCTCAGGTGGTAGACTTGATGCAGCCGTCGGTTGAAGCTCTCCTTCTGATTGCATCTGTTCTCCACTGCTGTCGTTGGATTGTTCTTCAGGCACCACATCTGCTGGTAGGGAAGTTGAAGCCAGGTCCAATTGTGGTTTGCTGTCAGCTATTTGAGCAGTGTGGTTTGTCTGAGTGGCTTCCGTCACCCTGTTCACTGCATTGGGTAGAAATCTTGTTTCGTCTATATATCGACCCGTCTACCTCTACCAAGTATGAACGTGGGGCTACTTTGTTGATGCAAACTCCTCTTCTCCATTTCTTGCTTTTGTCTGTGGGAGAGGGCATCATCCCAATAGGTTGGCCTATGTTGGAACTCCGGTCATAGTATCTCATTGCCCTTGCTCTCTCTGCTTGTATCTCAGGTTCAAGCAGGTGCAGTGCTACAGGCAGGGTAGTCTTGGTTCTCTTTGACATTAGCCTTTGTACTGGACTGCTGTCCATTCCTTCTGTGGGAGTGTTTCTGTAGTCCAGAAAACTCATTTGCTGCTTTCTTTTGAAGTGTCTTTGCTGTCTTTACAGCTGCTTCAACAAGTCCATTTGACTGTACATGGTAAGGTGATGATGTGTGGTGCTCAAAGTTCCATGTTTCTGCAAATCTGGTGTATTCAGCACAGTCAAATTGTGGGCCATTGTCTGTGTACACTCTATCTGGAATGCCATATCTTACCAGGTGCTGTTTTGTCTTACCGATAACTGCCTGGGCTGCCGTTTGGGATAGCTCATCAACAGGAATTCTGCTGCTTTCACATCTTCTAACTCGATGCGACAAACTTCTTCACGTTCTGGTCTGAGTCAGCTGCCTGTTGTCTCAGGTAGCGGAGCTCTGGAGAGCGTGTCAGCAAGGAACATCTCAACCCCTCTTTTATAGCTTATGTTCAGGTTGAACTTCTGTAGACGAAGGAGCATTCCTTGAAGACGTTTTGGTGCTGCTGTCCATGGCTTTGTGAAAATGGATTGGAGGGGTTTGTGATCGCTCTGCACATTGATGGACTCTCTTCCAAAGATGTATTGATAAAGTCTTTCGCATGCAAGGATGGAGAACAAACTTGGCTAGGTAATTCACAAACCCTAGGAAACGTTGCACTGCTTTGACTTTCTCTGCTCTGTTGAATCCATCTGGCTTTGGCATTTCTTGGACAGCGCGAACCTTCTCTGGGTCAGGCTTGACACCACTTGGTGTTAGCAAGTGACCAATATAGGGAACCTCAGATAGTCGGAGCTTTAGCTTCTTTAGGTTCAGCTTGAGGTTGACTTCTCTACATCTCTCCAGAAGTGCGATTAAGTTGCGATCATGGTCCTATTAAGCCTCCTCTTCTGTCTCTCCTTGACCTGTGATGAGAATGTCATCCACTATGTCGTGTACACCCTTGAGCCCCTCCAGCACTTCATGTTGTCTACGCTGATATTCCTCAGGTGCAGTAGCTATTCCGAATGGCATCTTTAGCCAGCGATATCTCCCAAAGGGGGTCCAGAAGGTGGTAAGGTAGCTGCTTGGCTCGTCCAGTTTCACTTGCTAGAACCCATTCTTTGCGTCTGCTACGCTGAAGACTTTGGCTTTTGTGAGTTCTGGAAGTATTTCTTCGATCGTTGGTATTGGGTAGTGCGAGCGCTTTCAGTAGGGCTTTGTTCAAATCTTTTGGATCAATACACAGCCTTAGCTTGTTGCCCTTCCGTACTACCACTTCACTGCTGATCCAGTCGGTTGGTTCTGTCACCTTCTTTACAACTGGCATCTCCTCCAGTTGCTGTATGTGTTTCTTAAGCTCAGCTTTGAGAGGGATAGCAATCCTTTTGGTGTGTGCTTCACCGGCATCACATTAGGGTCTGTGTCTAGATGGTATTCTCCTGGGAGGCATCCCAACCCTTCAAAAACATCTTTGTATTCTTTACGTCTGCTTTGGTGGACATATTTATGTTGTTCACTGGATGCACCGTGATAAGTCCCATTTTCGTACAATCTTGAAGTTCAGGACATGCTGCTCACCCTTGAATTCACATTGAAGATTGCACTCTCCGAGGGGCTGTACCATGCTTTCGTGGTACAGTTTCAACTTGCCGTGGTTGGCTGCATAGGTGGCTTTCCACTTTGCTTAATTTCACATACATGTGTAGGCTGTCAAAGGTCATAACATTACAGGTAGCACCAGTGTCCAGTTGGCACTTGACTTGAGCTTTGGTGCCACTTTCGTCGCAGAAACTCAGAGGTACAAAGAAACGTTTTTGCTGTTGATGTTCTACTGCCCCCACTGTTTCTATGGCACAAAAAGTAGCAGATATTGAAGCAGTTATTAACGATCATTTTAGGTAATGAATCGTGGTTAAACTCCGATATTGCCAGCAGTGAAATTTTTCATGAATGCTACAGTGTTCATAGGAAAGACAGAACCAGCGATAATCCCGGCGGTGGAGTATTTCAAGCGATAAAGAAAGACCTAATTTCAACACACCGTTTAGATTTTAACTCAGACTGTGAGATTGTTTGGTCTCAGTGCCAGCTCACTAATTCGCATGTTAAATCTATCAATTTTGGGTCATATTATCGGTCCAGTTCACGGGACATGGAAAGTCTCGATGGTTTAAACGAATCTCTACTTAAGATGGGAGTCAATCTACATAAGAACAATGTCATTCTTGCGGGTGATTTCAATGCCCCTGACATAAATTGGTGTGATTTAGATTCTCCAACTAGCATGTCTGCATCATCCGAGAGATTACTTGAGATTGTCGACGAACATGATTTTTCTCAACTCGTAAGTGAACCAACAATACAGCACAATATTTTGGATCTTGTAATTACAAATAATCCAGATATTGTTTCCAACGTTAAAGTCATCCCTGGAATAAGCGATCATGATATCGTCTTGTTTACAGTTAAGACATCATGTAAAAAAAAAGAGGAATGTGAAGCGCAAAGTTTACATCAAGAAGAAGGCTGATAGCGATCAAATTAGAAAGGAATTAATCGAACTGAACGATTTGTATGTGAACAGTGCCATGAACGTTGATGAGATGTGGAACGTTTTCGAGGGTAATATTCTTCGAATTATGGATTCCTGCATACCAAGTAAGGAAACCAGCTCACGTTACAATCTCCCCTGGTTTAATCGTTCTCTAAGAAGGCAGGCAAGAACTAAACAAAGACTTTACAACAAGGCCAAGAGATCTGGCAATTCTATACACTGGAACGAGTTTCGTGAGGCTAGAAAACGCCTTCACATGATCTTGAAGTCGGCCCGAGAAGAATACGTTTCTGGCTATCTTGGTGATGCGATAAAGGAAAATCCGAAGCGGTTTTGGACATTCATTAAACAGTTGAAAAACGACAATCCTGGTGTAGCGGACTTTGAAATTGATGGTACAATTGTTAGTGATGGTAAACAAAAGGCGAATCTTTTGAATGAGAGATTTTCTGAAGTTTTTACTGATGAAGATCTGTCCACCATCCCTGTCGTAGGCGAGAATCCCAAATCAAGTATCGGCACTTTGCTTATTACGCTCCCGGGTGTCATTAAGCAACTGTCATCTCTAAAGCCGAACAAAGCTTGTGGCCCGGACAAGATCCCTCCATGGTTCTTGAAAGAATATGCTTTTGAAGTTGGTGTTATCTTAACTGCCATTTTTTTCAAGCCTCGATAGATACCGGGGTTGTGCCATCCCGATGGAAACATGCGAACGTATGTGGCGTGTTTAAAGGTGGTGTAAAGAGTGATCCTTCAAATTACAGGCCCATATCGTTAACCTGCATAGCATCCAAGATCCTTGAACACATAGTTCATAGCCATGTAATGAAGCATCTAGAGTATCACAACATCTTGACAGATGTGCAACACGGCTTTAGAGCTAAACGTTCTACAGTAACCCAGTTGATCTTAACGATTCACGACATGGCTAAGACAATACAGGACAACAAGACCATTCATGCTGCTGTTTTGGATTTTAGCAAGGCCTTCGACAAAGTTCCCCATCAGCGCCTCATCAGAAAACTTGAATATTATGGCATTCGTGGCCAGTTACTTATTTGGTTTGAGTCCTTTCTTACTGGTCGTACTCAGACGGTGGTGTGTAATGGTGAATTTTCTCAGCCTGTCTCTGTTTCATCTGGTGTTCCACAGGGTACGGTATTAGGCCCATTGTTGTTTCTGTTATACGTGAACGACCTACCGGATAACCTGCAGTCCCCTGTTAGACTATTTGCTGACGACGCCTTGTTATATGGTATTATCACCAGCGAAGATGACTGTGAGCGACTCCAGAACGATCTACATCTACTTGAAGTCTAGCAAGACAAGTGGCAAATGGTGTTTAATCCCTCAAAGTGTAAAACAATCTGTATTTCCAACAAAAAGTCACCAATACAAAATAATTATGTCTTTTGTGGCATTGATCTTGAAAATGTTGACTCAATGTCTTACCTCGGAGTCACCTCAAGGTGACTCCGTTATCATTCTCAGCGCACTCGTCTATGACAAACTTTGGGTCATAACTTCCTCTGCTTTTATGCAATTGCCATAAAACATTGGCAACAATTAGAGCTATCATTCACCTATGATACAATATAATTCGATTGCACTGCAGAACATTTTTTTAAATAATATTAGAACTTGAGTAAAGTCAATGTTTTGGATAAAATTGGATATTGCGAAAAATCTGTCCGTTTTTTTTTGGATGAAAGTTTTGGAATCACTTTAAATTGACATAATTCATAACCTGAGCAAGTTTTAGCAAAATCGTTGGAGCTAAAGCACGGCCACATGAAAACAACCAAAATTAAGCACGGAAATTAGCTCAACGATTGCTTTCGCTCCAACGATTTTGCTAAAACTTGGTCAAGTTATGAATTATGTCAATATAAAGTGATTCCAAAACTTTCATCCAAAAAAAACGGACAAATTTTTTTGTTCTGCAGTGCAATCGAATTATATTGTATTATAGGTGAATGAAAGCTCTAATAGTTGCCAATGTTTTATGGCAATTGCATAAAAGCAGAGGAAGTTATGACCCAAAGTTTGTCATAGACGAGTGCGCCGAGAATGATAACGGAGTCACCTTAACATCCAATCTAAAATGGTCTCCACACATTTCGACCATTACTGGGAAGGCCAATAAGATTTTGGGTATAATCAGAAGGAATCTCTGGAGCTGTCCATCGAATGTGAAAGTAACTGCATATTTGTCATTGGTTCATCTGAAGTTAGAATATGCCTGGCAAGCATGGGACCCTCACTTCAAGAAAGACATTGCATCACTCGAACGTGTACAGAGAAAGGCTGCGCGATTTTGTTCAAATAACTATCACCCTACTGCTAGTGTTACAAAAATGCTGAGTGGGACAGTCTTGATCTAAGAAGGAAAACATCCAGATTGACGCTATTGTACAAGATGAGTCATGGACTTGTTGACTTTGATAAGAATGGCTATCTCCACCCTCATAGGGAAAACATCCAGACTGACGCTATTGTACAAGATGAGTCGTGGACTTGTTGACTTTGATAAGAATGGCTATCTCCACCCTCATGGTAGCAAACTTGGAACTCGTAGAAACCATATCTGGAAATTTAGACAGGATACAGCAACTAAAGACACTTATTTTTACTCTTTTTTTCCTCGTACCATCAGAGCTTGGAATACTTTGCCTGGCGATATAGTAGGAAGTAATTCCTTAGAGACTTTTAAAGCTAAGATTCTAACTCATTATGCTACCTAACTAGATTTTTAATATAGATTTTTGCAACATTATAGATTTTATCATTTTAATATATATCGATTTATTTTGTTTTTATAGTATTTTTACATTATTATTTTATACAGTTGGTGTGATATCCTCGGATTTTACCGACTTAATAAATGTAGATGTAGATGTAGATGTAGAAAATAACTCCTCGTCTGATGAATCCTCTTCTACTTGCAGGCTCTGTCCTTGCTTACAGACAGATTGGAAGTGATTGACCTTTCCACATTTCCTACATGTTTTGCCAAATGCTGGGCATTTGTTCTTATCACGCACATGGAGCCCACCACAGTATCTGCACTCGATTTCCTCCTTGGGCTGTCTTCTTGCTCCTGTACTTCGTTTCATATTTTGTACCGAGGGTTTGTATTTTTTTTTTTTACAAAATTTACTGGTTCTTGTGCCTCTTCCCTCTGCATTTTCTTGAGTTGTTCGCTGGTTGTTTCACTGATTCGTAGTGACGCAATGGCTTATCATCGTGCAGGTTTTCCGAAAAAGATGTAAGTAACATTTTGAACGAATCACAGCTTAGTAAATCAGAACAATGGAATGTATTCGCCTTCGGAACCAATCAGAGAAAGAAGCGAATGCATTTTCCTTCGGAAACAATTTGCGAAAGAAGCGATAGCATACGACTCATCGGCGATGGCCATGGCCTACTCATGGATGGTTTTAACCCGGGGTTTTCAGAACAGCAAATAGGACTTGCCACGGCTTTCAATCTGTGTCTAACCTGTCCAACGTTGGTTGAATGAAAGGTTTTCGAGTTCTATTTCAAGTTATAGACGATGTCAACAAGAATGGCTGTTGTCCCGAACGCAAACTGTACTCACGACAGACCGAAGAGATATCTCGCAGATTCTTCATTAGACAATAATAATTTGGAAGGCTAATCATCCTTCCTGACTGCTTTGTCTCAATTTAAGCATTATAGTTTCAGTTTTACACAAGTTTAAGTTTCATACGTGTGTGCTATTTACAGTAGCCTCCTTCAGGAGGCTATATTACTTTATAATATATTTACTGGGATTTACTGCGACACAGCAGTGACTATTAAATAATCTTTGTAGGCCTCTCGAAAGGTTTTCCAATTTATGGGGATGTCGCCATTGCAATTCATCTGCTCAGGCGCTGGGATTTGGTCGGGGATTTGGTACGTAGCCATTTTCTTTTAGTTTGACCGGCGGTACGAAATGCAAGATGGTGGCCAACACGAAGAACTAGACGAACAATGGCGGTCTGTATGAATTTGACGTCCAATTCACGTTGCTTACTGTGATCCACAGGCTTTCAACTAGACCTAGCCACTTCTGACACCATGTTGGAGGCGTTGTATTGTGGTAAATGCGTCTTTATTGAGGTCCAATAACTTCGTGTGCACATGTGTCTTCGTACCTAACTACACCACGTGACCTAACACAGGGATACCAACCGTAACAAAACTATACAATTAAAACGGTGACAAACCTCTCAAAGTTCGCTATTCTACATGGAATCTCTTCATGTAAGGGATTTATTTCTTTACAATGGAGCTGTAAAGTTTGAAGAGAATTACAAAAAAACTTTGCCTGGTGATCATGAGTCAGATTGACTCAACTCAACATGGAAACCGAAAACTACAACTACAAGTACAACTACAAGCCTGCTGATTGTCGACATTGGTACTTCTAGTTCTTCTTGTATTGCTTTGAACAATTAGTGAGTATTCCCAAGAAAAGATGGAATCGATTGATGTTGATTGAAAGTACTGAATTCCGGACAAAACAAAAGAGGATACGTCGGCCTCGCTTCACTAGGTCCACTTGGAAAGGCGGAATCAATGCTTAAAGGTTAATGGTTGTACGTCTTCTGTTCTACCTCTGCAGCAAGGAGTTCCACAAGGCTCAATACTTGGGCCAATTTTGTTCTTCCTTTTCATAAACGATATGCCACTTTACATAGAGAACTCCAAGGTTGACATCTATGCTGACGATGCTACCCTTTCTCTTAGCAAGGAATGGAATAACCCATTGTCTTTGTCTGTTACACTTCAGGACGATACTGTATCAACAGCATCTTGAACTGGTGTAACCAAAATGAAATGGTAATCAATGAACGGAAAACTAAATCAATGTTGGTGACAGGTAAACGTCTTGTAAAGAAACTGAACTTAATATCGTCATAAATGGCCATGATGTTGAACATGTAAATAATCATAAAATTTTGGATGTTATTCTTGACACTGATTTATTTTTGTATGAAGATCATGTTGACGATTTATGTAACAAATTATCAAAGAAAATTGGACTCCTTTGCCATATTAGTCCTTATCACAGTCATCAAATCATGTATTGATTACTGTTCTACAATATGGTCATCATGTAACAGTGATTCAGTCAATCGAACCATGAAATGCCAGAAAAGATCCGCAAGAACCATTTTGAATGCCAAATCGTTGGATCCCTTTTTACCAAGAAGCATACATTTATTTAATAGATGTGATATTGTTTTTAACATATTTAATGATAACTGCCCTGAGTATATCAGAGATCTCTTTCAGATCAACTCTGATGTCAGCTCAAGAACAACACGTTACAGTAGACTCAACGCATGATGCCCAGAAAATAAAAAAGTCACAGAAGGTGGTGGACGTCCATTCTGTAAAAGATTGGAACAATCTAGATAAAGACATCAAATAATCTTCTTCAAGAAAAGAACTTAACATAACATTATTTAAAATAGAACTTTATGAGCAGACTGATAATCAACGTTTTAGTTGAGTACAAATCATTATATTTTAAAATATACAATTCATTATATATATATTTAGTACAAATCATTATATTCCCATTTTTGATTAGATCTCAGGATTGAGAATAACATTTTACAATGAAAATGAAGAATATTAAGGAACAACGTTTCGTTGTCATCTTGACAACATCTTCAGATAAAGATTAAGATGAACAATGAAGATGTTGTCAAGATGACAACGAAACATTGTTCCTTGATATCCTTAATTTTCATTGTAGAAAGTCTTCATTTTATTACATGTAGGTGTTATAATTTTTATTGTAGTTTTTTTTAATAGATTTGAATATATTTTTATTGTCATGTATATTATATTTTAGCATATACCAACTCGCCAATCTCCTAAGAACACGTGCTCTGATTGGTTAAACAAGTTGCCGGCTCGTGATTTTCAAACTTTTCTTGTGTTCTCCCAACATCACAAGTGATCTATTTCACCAGTAAACCACAGAATTTTGTCTTTGAAAAATCCATCATGGAGTTTGGAAAATATAGAAGCACTTTCTCTGAAAATGGAGTTTTTCAATATCGATTGTAACTCAACAAATGTTGTCTTTATTACAATAAAATTGAGTTTTTAAATAAAATTTACGAATACCTGATTATCAGGATGAAAAATATTCGAAATCGGTTAACGTTTTGCTGCTCAAATCATCGATTTAAAATGAGACCCATCATTCAAAGAGGGAAGTCGAAACAAAGATGTGAGGTCATGAAGAATCAAACCAGCCGCATGTTTGTAACAAATAATATACAGTAGAACCCTGTTATCTCGAACACACATGGGAATCGATAAATATATTATTGTTCGAGATAGCGGGGGTTCGAGATAACCGATAGCAATGAGCTTGTGTCACCTGTCACGTGACTTTTTAAATTTTCACTGAAGACAAACGAAAATACCATAACTGGAAAGAGCATGCTATAGTTAGTAAAAGTGGAAAGTTTGAAGGGAATTAAGTAAATAGGACAATTGTTACAGGCATTCAAACTTGAACTTTTTTGTATGAAAATGTATGTTGGAGGGCAATGCTTGCCCTCCAAGCGAAAAACCCATACAAATCCTTGTCAAAGCGGGAAACTTTGAAAGCCTTTAACTTTTGTCTGATTTGCTTGATTATGATATTTTATGATGATTTCAAGTTATGATATTTTCGTTTGTCTTCGGTGAAAATTTAAAAAGTCATGTGACAGGCGACACAAGACCATTGACTGAAAAAAAACGACCCAAGGGAAATGGGATTGTGTTCAAGATAACCGGGGGTTCGAGATAACCGAGTTCGAGATACTGGGGTTCAACTGTACATTTTGTATATACATATATATACATATGCAGAATAGAAGAGATGGTTATTGTCCAACGATGAACTCCCGGTAGAAGGATCCACTAAGGATTCACATCAGCACTCCAAATATTAATATTTATAACTAGTATATATATATATATAAATATTAATAACTAGTACAGCGTTTTGCAAAAATTCTGTCGCGACCAAGTATATCAGTATATCACTATATCACTATATACCCGAAGATTTATACTATCAAATGAATGTGAAAATAACGTTTGTGTGTAGATTGTATCGTATTCATGACTCTCCAATCCACGCTTGTACAGTCAACCATCTTGAAATGCGTGTACAGGTAGCGTGCGGGCATGCGGGACTCACACGGGTATATAGTGATATACTGATATACTGATATACTTATATACTTGGTCGCGACAGAATTTTTGCAAAAGGCTGTATATATATGTATATATATATACATATATATACATGTATGTGTTTTATAGCTTAAAAAATATATTTGAGGAGTTTTCATCTATTTTCGTCTAATTCTCAATGAATACTTGCTAAATAAATGTACTTACAACAAAGACCCAGGTTCCCGTCTCAGGTCTGTAATCCACAAATGAAGCATCTAATTTGGCTGTTGCAGCTTCAACTTTCTCCATCCATCCTTGAAGCCTCTCAGGTGTCTGTTTCAATGATAACCGAGTGAGTACCACAAACATATAAATGTATTATATATCATATATTAAATATCATCAGGCGAAAATTACTATTTATCAATTAGTCAACGAGAGTCCATTGCGTTATAGACGCACAAGAGAAAATAGAAAGATTGATTTTTAATTTGTAAAATAACTAACGCGTGCTCTGATAGGTGAGCTATACTATGTTTACATGAGGCTACATGTATGTAAACACGGCTGAAGAAAACAAACCCAGCGCGTGCTCAATGGTGTCAGTAGCATGCACACTTCAACTGAAATTTTATTCAAAAACACAACAGAATCCTCAACTTTCTTGCCATGTTTGTCACCATTATCTTTCTATTTTCATCAAAAATCGTTTGTTTTGGTATATCCCAATGTTTTCAACACCAAAGTTGAAGAAACGTTTGATTTTAAGATTGTTTTAGCTATTCAGCATCGAGAAATACCTGAACTGAAGCTTTGCCATGTTTTACTTGAAGCTCGAGCTCGGTTCATATAAAAACGAATGCTGAATCGCTGTTCAATCCATCTTTGATGTTAGGAGAATTTAGCATTTGGTTCGGCTAATAAAGTTGATTTATTTCACCATTGATATAATTTTGCGTCTCGTTATTTTACAAAACAAATAGAAAACGTTTTCCTGTGTTTACATAGCCTGATATAAACACTCGGGAAAGTTTGGGAGACGTCTCGAGCTCTGTGTAAAACCTCGCCACAAAAATGGAAAAAAATGGCATCTAGAGAGTGTGCAGCCCATGGGGAAATAGTTGATAGCAATTTTAGCCAATAAGTGTGCTCGTTATTTCGAACAGCGTGCGCGCGATCAGACGAGACCAGTGATAGTTCATAGAACTCTAGCCAATCAGAGTGTGCTATCATTGCTATATGATAATAAGTGATTACGTGAAATGCGGGATCCCTGTGATACATTGTCATACTTGATGACAAATAAAGATGACGTCAACAGTTTACGGTTTACAGTGCAAAGCGTAAAAGACATAGTCTATGATTATTACTCTCTGAGTGTAAACCATTCAACTACATATTAACTTTCTATGTAATATACATCATACAAACGTAATAGACTAGA
Organism: Actinostola sp. cb2023; assembly: GCA_033675265.1. Classification (NCBI taxonomy): domain Eukaryota; kingdom Metazoa; phylum Cnidaria; class Anthozoa; order Actiniaria; family Actinostolidae; genus Actinostola; species Actinostola sp. cb2023. Next base: position 123,018 of record JAUJYZ010001448.1, read on the forward strand.
TGTTATCAATATTGAGGACATTTCAAACGCTCTTTATAACATAGCATTGATATAACGCGCGCTCTGATTGGCTAATTAGCGTGCGCGAGCGTAAAGCTCACGTCATCGGCATAGCGCGCGCTCTGAAATCAATTGGAAAATAAAATTGTTTTATTTGAATATGCAGTAACTAAATGTATGTTATAAAAGAAATGGTCAACGATTCAGCTGTGCGTCCATCGAGTTATGGATGCACTTGGTCGGCTGCTAAGCACTCAAGAAGCTAGAGTTGCACTCGGCTACGCCGCGTTATCAATATTCTATCGCTAAATAACTGAGTTCAAACTTATCAATGGAGTACTAAACTGAAAGAAATAGCATGGAGAATCGTTGAAATTAGCAGGGAGCATCGTTCCCCGTGGTGATCAAAGGTTATTGTTTTATGGAGCACACAGGGATCCCGCATTTTACGTAATCACTATTATCTATGCGCCCAATGCGTTATAGACGCACGAGAGAAAATATAAAGAACTCTTAACGAGCGTATAAGAGTGGCACAAGGCGTAGCTGAGTGCGACTCCTGCTTGTTAATAATAATAATACTTTGTTATTTATAAAGCGCTTTTTCTAGTGCTCAAAGCGCTATCTAAATTATAATTACAATGATAAAAATACATGTTAAGAGGTCTTTATATTTTCTCGAGTGTGTCTATAACGCTATGGGCGCATGGACGTGAGTGGACTAATTGATTTATAATATGTTATCTAGATAGCATGCATTACCCATGAGGAAATAGTTCATAGCAATTTTAGCCAATGAGTGCGCACGTTATTTTGAACAGCGCGCGCGCGATCAGACAAGGCCAGTGGGTAGTTGACGAGAGCGTGCAGCCCATGGGGAAATAGTTTATAGAACTCTAGCCAATCAGAGCACGCGTTATATCATTGCTATATTATAATAGTAATTTTCCCCTGATATCATATACAGTCAATTGCAAAAATTATGGCCGCTACGAAGTATCAGTATATTAATATATCAGGTGCATTATGGGTAATTAAATAATCGAAAATTTCCCTTAAAGCGGGTTAACGCCAGCAAAGTTGGTAGAAATATTTAGTATAATGTTGATTTTAGTATTACGTTTGTTGTTTGTAAATTTTGCTTCATTTAATAGTATTAGTGATGCACCCGATATATTGATATATTGATATACCGTGGCGGCCAGAATTTTTGCAAATGACTGTATCATACTGTGTATTACTTGACTATTTGTTAGGATTTGATAATAATTTTTTTATCATGTAATGATTTCGTTTAATGTCGAGTTAAACACTGAGGATCACTAAGTACACGTTACTTCTATGTTTTGCAATCAAGTCTGACCCGAACACGTGTCTAAATATATCTATCGATATCATGTTACAAGTGATTATCATACAAGTCACACAATCATCACATCATCCTCTCCTATAAAAAGAGGGGAATGTCCCAGTTCATTTATAATAAATGGTAAATGGCTAAAAACATTAACTATTCAAAGTTCAAATCAGTTTGCTTAAGTGTCTCTTCGTGGCACTACTAACTGCTTTCTTAGGCGTCTTGCCTTCGCCAGTAGTCTTGGTTTGAGTCTTTTCAGTCTAAGGAGTCTCTGGCCCTCCTGTTGCTGTCTTCCCTCAATATATGTTACTCGCTCCACCATCTTATCCATAACCTGCCGTATCTCCAGGGAATTGACCACCCAATCACCGTACATGTCTGGTGGTTTCCTGGAACGCTGTGGACGAGGTGACGAAGACCTATATTCTGTTTCGTCTGACGTATCGCCAACGGTGTGTTCAATGGGTTGGTGTTGTACAACATCGCCGACCTGCTCGTCAGGTTCAATGCAAGGGTGACTCTGTTGGACAATGCTGTGAAGTTTGTGGAAATATTCTGTCTGATTCTGTTGGGATCTCGAAGGTGTCAGACTCCTCGATCCCTGGCAGATCCTGATCCAATGCATCACAGTCGTTTTCATTTACCATGTCATCCTCCGGGGAATCGCTCTGTGGCTCCTTAACGGCGTCTTGCAACTGTTCACCCTTTCGTTGATACAACTTAAGATTGTTAAAGTGCATGATTTTAGCGCGTCCCGGTCGCTCGCCAACCTTAGTATCCTGTATGTGACGTCGGTCGGTTGTTCCAGAACCACGTACGGACCTTTCCAGTTACGGTGGAATTTAGAATCCTCTCCGACTTTAAGTTGGGTGTTGAATAGGAACACTTGATCGCCTGGTTCATATTTGGTCTGTGTGACTCCCTTGTCAAAATACTCTTTCTGTCTTCTCTGCGCTGCGCTTAGATGTGTCCTCACCGCTTGGTATGCATTTGTCAATGTCGACTTCAAGTTGGTAGCGTGTTCTCCGTAGTTGGAACTCTGAGATGTTGTTGGCGTCTCTCCCATCATCACGTCCAAAGGTACCCGCATTTCTCTCCCAAACAATAGGCTGTACGGAGTGTACTGTGTGGAAGTGTGGATACTGCTACGGAAGGCCATCATGCATGGTCCTAAGTGTTGGTCCCAAGTCTCGGGGTCATCCTCAATGCGCGGCTTCAGCAGACTTTTAACCGAGCGATTAAAGTTCTCCACCTGACCGTTACCCGCGGGATGGTACGCTGTAGTACGCGTCTTTTTGATGTGCAGCATCTGGCACACTTCGCTGAACACGTTGGACTCAAAGTTTCGGCCTTGGTCTGAATGGATACTGTCAGGAGCACCATACCTTAATATCCAATTGTTCACAAGTGCTTTGGCACATGTTGTAGCCCTTTGGTTTGGTAGGGGATAGGCCTCTGCCCACTTGGTGAAGGAACACTGGGCGGTAAGGATGTACTTGTTGCCCCTCTTGCTTCTCGGTAGAGGACCAATAATATCAATGTGTACGCGCTGGAAGGGGTATCCTGATGCAATAGGCTGCAGGGGGGCCTTCGCCTTCCTTGGTGGCGACTTGCACTGTCCACATGTGAGGCATTTCGAGCAGTAGTCGTGGACAGTGCCTGGAAGTTCAGGGCGCCAGAACCGAGCTTGCATTTTCTTCAGCGTCTTGAAGCGACCCATATGACCTCCCTCAAGACCGTCGTGAACTCTCTTCAATGCTGGTTCGACAAGAGAGGTAGGCAGGACCACCCGGGCTGTATGATGTTTGTTGTTGGCCGTTGGAAGAAGATACAACACACCATCTTTAATCTGGAGGAATTCAAACTTGGCCCAGGTGGCTCTTGTTAGTTTACTCATTCCTTGGAGTTCACTTTGGCCTGGTTTAGTAGAGCCAGTCTGCAGTCGCGATAGGACACAGCTGATGTATGGATCTGCAAGTTGGGCCGCTGACAACTCCTGTGTTGACCAAGAGACATCCGTACTGGGCATACTTGATGGGGCAGGAGTAGCATTAGAAGGAGTAACGACGCTCAATACTTCTCTGTCACACGTCGGGCAGTCACCATGTTTGCGTCGCGGTCTCCTTGATAGTGCATCAGCGTTGCCATGGTTTCTACCCGGTCTGTGACTGACTTCAAAATCGTACTCTTGCAGCCGTTCCAGCCATCGTGCAACCTGACCAGTAGGTTCTTTAAAAGACATTAGCCACTTGAGAGCGTGGTGATCCGTTCGAACACTGAACTTCCGTCACAGGAGGTAGTACCTAAAGTGGTCGATGAAGTCCACAAGTGCCAACATCTCCAGGCGGGTGACGCAGTAGTTTTTCTCTGCCGGCTGAAGAGATCGACTGCCATACGCTACAACTCGTTCAGACCCATCAGCTTGTACTTGTGACAACACAGCACCAATTCCGTGCTCCGTGCTGGCATCAGTGTCTAAGATGAACTGGCTTCCCCCTGGGTCGAAGTTGGGATAGGCAAGTACGGGTGGTTCCACGAGGCGTTGTTTAGGCTTAGAAAATACACTTTCTTGATCGGGACCCCACTCGAACTTAGCCTTGGCCTGAGTTAGACGGAAGAGAGGCGCTGCTAGCTGTGCGAATCCTGCGACGAACCGCCGGTAGTACGATGCGAGTCCGAGGAAACTACGTAACTCTGTCACGTTGCTTGGAACAGGCCAATCACGTACGGCGGAAGTCTTTCTCAAGTATGTTAAGGCCTGGTTCATGAAGCCATCACTCAAAATCACGTTTATTTTTAGTATTCCCCACGATTCATTTCTATGGCATTGATATTTAGGCATAAGATGATATTCAAAATGTTTGATGATTTAGTCCTAAAAATACTGACGTCAAGTGGTCACGTGACCTAGGCATGTGAAATTTCGTTTTTCGCGAGTTTAAGATATGCTGAAATAGTATTTATGCTATAACATTAAGGACAACTAATGAAAAAAGATAGCGTTTGGAAAACCTGACCCAGAGTTTTAGTTATCGAGAAAATTGAGAAAACGTATTCTGGCTAAATGATCACGTGACCTATTTTCGTAAATATCTCTCTTAAGAGAAATCAGAGACAGGTTTTCCAAATGCAGTTGTGTAGAGCACTAGCATTGACAACATATGCAATTGTTTGTTTTTAAACTGTTCTTAAAACCGCGACCGCATTTTAAAGTAAAGTTTCAAAGATTGTTGTCACGTGATTAATCACATGATCAGATTTTTTGGTATTTTGTTGACTTCAATCAATTAAGGATGTCGAACTCTATGGCTGTGCTAAATTTCGTAATGTTTGGTAAAAAGGAAGTGACATTATAATTTTTTACATTTTTTTCTCGTTTTTGGGCTTGAACCAGGCCTTAACATACTTGAGTTTGAGGATCTATCTGTGTGCACTCCTTCCGCTGACACAACATGGCCCAAGAAGCGAGCTGAACGTTGAAGAAAGGAACACTTCTTGGGCTTTAGCTTGAGATTTGCCATTCTTAGACGATCCATAACGGACTGAAGACGGACCAAATGCTCCTCGTAATCTTTAGACCACACCACGATGTCATCCAAATAGACTAAACATTCCTTCCATGTTAAACCTTTCAAGACCAAGTTCATTAACCGCTGAAATGTTCCAGGACCGTTTGTGACGCCAAATGGCATACAGGTCCACTGAAACTGTCCCCTGTGAGTCACGAATGCGGTTTTTACTCTATCCTCATTCGCGACGGGAACTTGCCAGTATCCAGAGGCGAGATCAAGACAAGTGAACCATTGCGCCCCACGAAGAGATTCTAGAATGTACGCGGTAGGGGATGGGCGTCCTTGACAGTGACGGCGTTGAGCTTTCTGTAGTCTATGCAAAGGCGGTAGGACCCATCACTTTTCTTGGCGAGGACAACAGGGCTGCTCGAAGGACTGTTTGATGGTTCAATCCTTCCCTGTGTCAGAAGATCGTCGACCTGTTTGTCCACCTCATCTCTCTTGAATGGGGGTAAACGACGTGGCGCTTGCTTGATGGGCGTTGCTGAGCGAGTGTCTATGGTGTGCTCCATAAGATGTGTCCTCCCCAGAGTTCCATCTTTCAAGGCAAAGACATCAGCGTTTCGACCGAGAAATTCCTTGAATGACTTTTCTTGCGTCTCTGAAAGTCGAGAGAAATCAACTGCTATCTCCTCTATCCAGTTGTCTGGTACCGTTCCGGCGGCCATGACGTCACCAAACTGAGATGCATGTAGTTGCTTGTCACGTGAATCGTTCTCTACAGCGTTAACTTCAAACAGATTCACTGACCCTTCATCGCGGTGAAGGAATTTCCCTATGGGTTGTCCCTTTCCGATAGTCACGGGTTTATCGCCAAAGTTAGCGAGACGTACGGCAACATTATTATTCCCAGGAACAACTAATCCTCTTGCCATTCCGATGCCTTTCAGTTTTCCCAGATGTTATCCATGTCCCTTCGGTGATCCCTGGTGAACCCACATTCCTTTCATAGCCAGCCTCAAGTCGTGCTTCGGTAACAATTTGTGTTTCGGGGTCTAGACGCATTTTTCCAACCATTATCAGTCTACAGACACAAGGTGGTGACTTCTGATAATGAATTGGAATTTCTTCCCCAGAGAACACAAATGTACCGATGTCATACCGGATCTGACAGTTTTTATCTTTGAAGAAATCTGATCCAAGGATGCACTGATGTGAAATGTCCTTAACAACTAACATGTTTACTTGGAGTGTTATATGTCCCAGACGTATTGAAACCGTTGTTTGTCCCTGTACAACTAAAGGCTCGCCGTTCGCTGTCTGTAGTGTAGCATTTTGTGTCACAAGTTCTTTTTGTTTGCTATGACAAGCATTGATCCAAAATTCCTCGTTTATGATACTTGTCGCCGTGCCAGTATCCAAAAGAATAGACGTTTGTTTATCATCAATACATCCAGACACATAAATTCCATTCCCAGTCAGTGTGTAAAGGCCATGACTTTGCTTGTTAACTGTCGATGTGTTCACAGGGGCTGTATCCTTTAATGCTGAGGCTGGCTGCCCCATGCCGGCCTCAATTGCTCGTTTCCCGGTTTCTGTGGACAATTTCGTGCAAAATGTCCTGTTTGTTGACACGCGTAGCAAGTAGACTGTGAGGGGTCACGCCCCCTTGTTCCTCGGCTTCGTGAATAATTGACTTGTTGGGTCGCACTTTCAAGCTTTTCCAGGCTGTGGTTTCAAGACTGCAATCTTCTAAATTAGGCCTTACTACAGCAACCGCATTTACATCCTTGATGTTGTTTGGCTCGCGTTTAAGGGCCCTTTCCTCATTTAGTTGTGGATCCCAGCCAGCCGTATCTTTGTATACATGATAACCGCGAATGTAGGACTCAACCATTATGAAAGATTCTGTCATCCTGCGTGCCATCGCTTTATACAGCTACAGTATCTTAGTACAGTTAACAAATCGAAGTCACTTTTCTATGGTCTGTACTCTTATCGACCATAGAAATGACGTCAGAAAATGATCAAAACTAAAGTGGAACCACGAGCGTACGATTTGTTTTTTTACCACAAAAATCAGCATAATATTCTTCTTTCTTCGTTGTTTTCCTTTTCGAACAAGAGCGTGACTGAATTTCGTGACGATTATTACGCAAACACAACACACAAAAAATCTCAATTTTTATTGGCTCAAAAACTGACAGCTGTCAAAAGGAACGCTTTCTACTGGTCCCTGAACTGACAAACATATAAATGGTTTTTCACTGTGAATGAAATATGTCAGGGAAATCTGCTCGTTTGGTTCAACAGTCAAAGTGTAAATTCGCTAAACTCTGGGCTACTTTACAAAGACTTTGACATGATTTAACTATGAAATCATTTATGAAAAACTGTCATGTTACTTTGGGAAAACAAAAACATTTGTAGTACCAACGGAGCAGCCACTAAATACGGCATTTGGTAAGCTGTTAATGGCCAAGCTTCTGGAATCCAAGTTGACGGATGTATTCGTTGTACTTGTAGTGGGGACCAAAGATGTTGTATCTTCGCTTAGAGCCTTTGACAGAACGTCAGAACACTTCTCTAGCTGTGCTGCAGAGGGTCTTCTATTGTAACTTGCAATACTCTGCTCATTTGCATGACCAGATATGTTCATAATATGTCGAGCGGGAATATCATGATCCGACCAGATGGCGATGGCGGTGGCTCGCACGCAGTGGTTGGTGTACGTTTTTGACAGCACTGCTCCCACAGAAATCCTCTTCATCATTGTTGTTAGCTTGTTTATTCCCAGTGGTTTGTTTTCGAACCACAGGTTCATCTGGGATGACTTCGTTCTTCGCTTTTTGGAAAAAGGCGGTTTGTTTGGGATTGAGTTTGGATAAGTACTTCTTGAAACACCAAAATGAATCTCCCATCTCATTCGTTGAATATAGCCTTGTTTGCTTTTCGTGACTCGTTTTATCACCGATTCCTCCCTGGTGGTTTTTGGATGCCTCTTCATGTGTCATCGTGATGAACTCTCTGCCATCACCGTCTTGTTGAAAAACAAAACTCTCACGGGTAAGCTGTCTTTGGCCTTCGAAGCCCCGGCGGCACCAGTAAAGAGTGGCTATAAACCATACTCGGTGAAGAAGTCCAAATGGATTCTCATGGGAAAGGAAAGGACTTTCTTGCATCTTCATGATGTCAGCATGCTCAATTATAGGCTTGTGCTTGGTATTTTCTTTGCCTTCTCGTCTATTGACTTTAAGCTTACACTCAAGCATCTTGTTGGAGGACTGAAAGGTTGGATTGTGTGTCAACTTCAGATGGATATTGTTGACGGCAAAATATCGCTCAATGGCGTTTCTGAACCCCAAGAGGGACGATCTGCTGTATTCTTCTCCATTTTTATTCCTGGCTTCTGCATAAAACCTTTTTAGGGTTTCATTCAGTTCCGGACCTGTCATCTGTAATAGCGGTTTTCTTATGTCACGCTCGCTACACCAATCTACAACAAGGAAAAATTTAAGTAAACTTGAAATACTTCACTATATTTTGACTAATAAAAACCAGTTATTACTGTCAAATATTAGTCGATAATAATGTAAACATTTGTTTTTTACCTTCAACTGTCTTCATTGCCCATCTAGTATTCTTTTTCGTGCCTTTCGCCTCTGCACTAGCAACAATGTTACATAAGTCGTTCTCGCCTAACTCCGCAAATCGAAATTTGGTTTTGTTTTGCTCTTTTTCTTGAGTATTTTCCACTCTTTCTGCTTGTGCCAAAAGTTCCTCATCTGATATTAGTTCTTCGAAATCAATGTCAAAATTCGGGACGGTTTGGGAGTCCATTTTTACGGTTTAAAAAAAAATTTCTCGCTACAGAGAGAGAAAAAAAATTCTCCGTGACGGTGTCGTCAGCACCGTGGGTCTGTCCTCTCTCTTATCGACCATGGCTCTCAGCCAATCAGCGAGCGAGAAATTCATAGATTGTGGTAAAATTATATATTGAAGCAATGAAAGCAATTTAATGTTCGTACGTGTGTGGGCTCCTTTTAATTTCCGGGTTAATTTTCATAAATGATCGCCTTTAATGTATTCGCATACTTTTGTCTCGCCATCCTCCAATTAGGCGATTAGATCAGAGATAAGATAAGACAATCCTGCAGTGAATATGTCGTGCTGCAGTAACTGCGCGAGCGTTTCAAAATATATTTGCTTAACGTGCCAGAGGCCAGTTTGTAATAAGTCAAGTGATTGTTCGGTGTGGGCGGACGAGGAAACTCCAGGATGGAAGGCAGGTATTGCAGTTGCCTGGTGTTTGCCCTGTTTCAACAAGAGAAATGCTGCTGAAAACCTGATCGGAGATGAAGAATTCAAAGAAGAGGAGCCAGTCAATCGTTCAGAGCAGCAAGTGAATCAAACAGAAGGGAGTTGTCAAGTGGAAACAGCAAGCAGCTCGAGTAAAGCGAAAAAGAAATCAAGACAGGCTACAAACGATGGTCAGAGCCGCAAGTGTTTACCCCTAAGTGAGAAAGTGCAAGTGATCCATGCCTCACAAGATGAAAAGCAAAGCATCAGACAGCTGGCGAAGCGGTTCGCTTGCGGAAAAACTCAAATAGCAAAGATCATTGCTGATAAAGAGAAAATTATCGATGAATGGATGTCGAATGGCAGCTCGAAGATCAAATGAAACAACTTCGAAAAGTATGAGATAAACCGCATACTGTGGGATTGGTATGTCAAGGCTAGAGCATCAAACATCCCAGTGGATGGGCCTTTACTCAAAGAAGAAGCCATGTTGATTGCCAAACAACTCGGCGTGACAACCTTTAAAGGAACCGAAGGCTGGTTTTCTAAGTGGAAGCAACGGCACAACATTGCGCAATTCAATATTGCTGGTGAGGAAGGCGTTAGCGAAGACACAGTAGAAAGTTGGAGTGAACGTGTAAAAGAATTGACCAAGGGATATGCAGCTGCCGATATATGGAACGAAGACGAAACTGGGACATTTTGGAAAGCGCTTCCGATCAAGTCTCTCTCAGAGAAGGGAAAGCGATGTCGCGGAGGAAAGAACGCCAAGCAAAGGATCACTGCCGCTTTCTTTGTGAGCGCCGACGGAGGAAAGGAGAGTGTTGTCCTTATCGGAAGCAGCAAGAAGCCCCGTTGTTTTGCAAACCTCGTAGATATTTCGCGCCCGTGTGGCGCTCATTATTTCAGCAACGCGAAGGCATGGATGAAAACTGAGATAATGGAAAATGTGATATCCAAGTTAAACGGCAAGATGAAACGGGAAAATCGTAACATCAAACTCTTTCTCGACAATGCTCCCTGTCACTCTCCCTCCCTCAAAGGCAAGTTTTCCAACATCCAAATTGAGTTCCTGCCGAAAAATACGACGTCACGCACACAGCCTCTTGACGCAGGAATCATCAAAACTTGGAAAACGTACTACAGGCGGAAGCTATTGCGATATGTTGCTGGCCAAATGGATGGAGAGAAAACTGTGAGTGAGATTGTCAAGTCCGTTAATTTGCTGATGGCTGTACGATGGGTGGTCAGCGCGTGGAAAGAGGTTCCAGCTGCAGTCATATCCAAATGCTTCAAGAAAGTTGGGATGTATCCTGATGAAAATCTCAGTGCTGAAGAAGATGACGACCCGTTCGAGAGCGAAGAGTTGATGGATATTCCTCAATTGCTAAGCCATATTTCCCCCGGACTAGACATGTCAGCGTTCGATGACGAAGCTGATGCCTTTGAGCGACCAATTGATACCACACATCCGAACTGGAGAGAAGTCGTACGACAAGAAATTATCGCCGCGTCTACCAACGAAGAGCAGGTGTATGAGATAAGCAATGATGATGAGGATTATGACCAGCCCCTGCAACTTCCGGAAGTTACATCTGCGGAACAGGCAATGGAACTTGTTGGGAGGCTAGCGGCATTTTCTGACTGGCAAGGAAACGAGCCGCTAGCCCAGGCAATTACCAAGGTCAGTGATGTCTTGGTAGACATGAGACTGAAGTCTCTAATGGCAAGGAGGCAGTCAATCATAAGGGACTATTTCTCCTAACTGTCTGGTCACGATATATTTATTTGTTTTGTTAATGGGATGTTTTTAAGAAGCACCATTGTACATGTATGGACGGCAGCAATATAATAAGTCCCGTTTAACTTTTTGTTACATATAGAACAGCTATAGTTATGCTATACAGTATTTCTGGGTTTTTTGAGTTTTAACATTTGACATCAATAAAGAGTTTCGCTTTATATCTTCAGTTGCTATTTTTCTCTACCGAATAAAACATAATTAACACCCGCTAATTAACTCTCCCGTAAGCGGACATCCACCCTATTTTTCTTTGGTGTCCGCTTACGGGAATGGTTCTCTTAAGCGGCCAGCTCTACTAACGGACACTTTTTTCAACTCCCGAGGGTGTCCGCTTACGAGAGAGTTGACTGTAGTAATAATAACTTTATTCCTCAAAACAAATTACAAATAAGAGATAGAAAAATAATCGCTTGGATTGTTCAATAACAATTAACTAATGATAATAATAATAATAATAATAATAATAATAATAATAATAATAATAATAATAATAATAATAATAATAAACTTTATTAACGTGTCTTAATTAGTTAGCTTACATTAACAGTAGGCTAATTGGGGACACCTATCTAGAGAAATTGAGTAAAAGAAAATAATTGAAAATATGATAAAATATGATAAAATATGAAAATTAAAAATAATTGATGAAATTAGATTGTAATTATTGTTGTTAGAGATTTTATCTTAGATTTAATTGGATCGTCTTGGATCGTATTTATACCCTGTACAATCAGCTAAGCAGAATACATCATGTCAGGTATCAGTAAGTTGTTTGTAAGAAGTAATAGTATATCTCTGGGCATACAGCTTAATGATGAATGTAATATAACGAGAAGATAAATCATCAAGCTACATGTCCCGACTGTCCCGATACGTATATATAGGAGATTACAAACAAGAATAAATGAACAGTGTTCAAGACAAAAAATCTGCTCTTCTAAGACACAGTACCAACAGCGGGCACGCGCCTGTTTCCAAAGACAATTTTCACGTGCTTGCCAATACTACAAAAAGAGAAAAATCTCAGAGGCTTTGTTTATCAAATCAATAAAGCCAAGCCTGACGTTTTGAACTCGTTTAATTTGCATTTTAAACGCATTTAACTCTGAACGCGTTTAACTCTGAACGCGTTTATTATTATTATTATTATTATTATTGTTTAGGACTAAACTCGTTCAACATTGCGAATGACGAGATGCTATAAGTTAAGGCCGGCCGTCAGTTCGCTTGATTTCAAACAACCTCTAGTTGGTTATTTCTAGCAAGAAGCACATGAAATACGATCTATAATTCTCAAGGCACAACATGAGAATGTTATTAAAACTCTTTGCCTGACGCCAAATGAGTTTTCATTGTGATTATAACGCGATGCTCTAAGTTAACGCCGTCCGTTACGGACTTGAATAATCGTAAACAATGATAATGTTTCTATTCCAAGGCCTCAAACGGAAGCCCTAAAAAAGAGCTTTGTTTATCGTGGAGTGTGTTTATGGAACAGTCTCCCCTCTAAAGCCAAGCAGGCCACCACCTTAAGATCCTTCAGCAATAATATTTAACTATCAATATTTATATTTTAACCTCTATATATTCCATATATTACAATAATTAGGTAGAATTATATTTTTACACGGCTCAAAGGGAGAGCACTTTGTAATTAATTTTAATTTTAGTGATTTTGATTCCGTGTTTAAATAAAGTTCATTCATTCCATATCAAACTTATGTTATACAAAAGGTCATTGTTTATGGAGATGAGGCGACGGCGGTCTATCAATAAAAACAGCAAGATTTTGATACATTTTTGCTTTTTACTGCACGGTTAAAATAAAAACCAAAAACCTACCATCAAAAAATAAAAGACAAATATGTAAGGAATGAATAAGCTAGCAATTCAAGCACAAATAAATATATTTGACCGCGGCATTTTCCGTTTCTTCAAAGTCGATCGAACTGAAATCTCTGAAGAGATATAGGAGAGCGTGACATACGCTACACACAAAAACCCTCTAATTGTACGCGCGTTTTGATATAAAATACATGTATATTGGATATAATTAAGCTGTGGCAAAATGAAATATAAAGCACGGCCGCGTGAAGGTCACCATGTATTAAGCACTGAAATTATCATGCCGCCGTGCTTTAGCTCCAACGATTTTGCTAAAACTTGGTCAGGTTATGAATTATGTCAATCTAAAGTGATTCTAAAACTTTCATTAAAAAAAACAGACATATTTTTCGCAAGATCCAATTTTATCCAAAATATTGACTTTACTTAAGTTCTAATATTATTTAAAAAAATGTTCTGCAGTGCAATCGAATTATATTTTATTATAGGTGAATGATAGCTCTAATATTTGCCAATGTTTTATGGCAATTGCATAAAAGCAGAGGAAGTTATGACCCAAAGTTTGTCATAGACGAGTGCGCCGAGAATTATAACGGAGTCACCTTAAGTCCCCGCGGTCACCCTGTCCCAACGCCATTTTTATTTCCGCTCCACGAGGTCAACAATCAAGGTAACTCCAATGCTTCTACTCCTGCTTCGGTTCAGGCGATTCTAGCCGATCCGAATGCAATTAATTCGCTTTCGTTGGCTCTTGTTCTGGCGATAACTTCGGCTCTTCAAGCCGTCAGTAATAACCCGGGCATTTCGCCCTGGTCTTTTAACACAGCTGGAAGGAAACGCACGTCCGATGACTGTGCAAGTACAATAGATGAGCCCAATAACAAAAGATGTCGTTTTGACTCTTCACTTGGCTCCAATGATGAAATAATTGAGATTGATCCAGATGAGGAGGAACAAACCTCCAGCGCCTCCAGATGAAAGGCATCAGCAGAGTTAGAGTCCTTTATTGAACTTACCAGGAAAGGTCTCTCAAAGTTCACGCGTAGAGCGATTACTAAAGACTTTCCCAGACCTGGTGTAGCGGCTGCCTATACCCCATCACTTGATTCTTATTTGGCAGCACTCATTTCAGGAGTTCAGAAACCTGATAATGAGCTAAAAGCTAATCAAGATAAGATACTGGACACCCTGGCACCCCTTAGGACAATGTTTGAATTCCTATCAAATGTATCTGAGGAGGCAAAGAGAGATGGGACAGTAACCTTAGAATATGAGCACGTCAAAGCAATGCTCAATTCCACTAGTAAAGCCATTCAGCTAGTGGGAAATGCCTCAGCCTGGCTATCTGTACAAAGACGCCAGCAAGTCCTATCCGAACTCAACCCGAACTCAACATTGACATCACTCTCAAAGGAGGAGTTCCCAGATGCCAAGAAAGATCTGTTTGGGGCAGGTTTTGAGGAACGCCTCAAAACAAGAGCAGAAACAATTAAGACATTAGTTACTGCCGCAAAAGTGGGACACCAGCCTTTTCAGAAGAAGCTCCCTGAATGGCAAGGGGACGCATCCTTTCGAGGCAGAGGTTTCCGAAACCTGCGAGGGGCCAATATGAAAGACCCTACAGACCCAGGGGCAGAGGGTTTCAACCATGGGGATACTTCCAGAGTCAGCCCCAAACCCCCCAGCAGTAAGAGTAAGTTACCAGCCACATAATTTACCTCTAATGTTCAAACTCCCATAACAGGAAGGTTAAAGTTTTTTCTTCCACAATGGCAATCTACTCTCAGGGGATACAAAATAGAATTTGTAACAAATCCAGTACAGTACCACCCTCCTCATGCAGCTTCTTATGCCGTGTTTACACTTGAGCGCTTTACCAAGGTACAAATCAGAAAACTAAGGTTAACTGTTCAACAAACAATAGTTTTCTAATTTCTACCAAGGTTCGGTAACTCGTTTACTTCAGTAAACCAGCAAGTGTAAACACGGCATTAGTCAACAGAGGAGGAGCAACTCGTAGACAAAGAGGTTGTAGAATTGTTAGCAAAAGGGGCCATTCTGGAGGTATACCAGAACACTCCCTTTCCCATAGGGTACATCAATACCCTGTTTATAGTACCCCAAAAAGGGGGTGGTCAGAGACCAGTGTTCAACATGCGTTCTCTAAACAAATTTGTCAAATACGAGCATTTCAAAATGGAAGGGCTTCCCATGATCAGAGCTCTTTTAATTAAAGGCGATTATTTAATAAAGATAGACTTGAAGGATGCTTACCTGGTGGTGCCAGTATGGGAAGGCCATCAAAGGTTTCTGAGATTCCCCTGGAAAGAGGCCATTATGGAATTCAAATGCCTACCATTCGGGTTATCAAGTGCCCTCAGAATTTTCGCCAAGTTGTTAAAACCAGTTGTTGCTACTCTTCGCTGCCAGGGTATTCGTCTGGTGGTTTATATAGACAATTTTTGGCCCAATCCAGAGAACGCGTGTTAAAACACGCATCAACAACTCTAAACTTGTTGGAAGGTTTAGGATTTGTCATAAATTATCAGATGTCTGTTCTATGCCCCTCTCAGGAGATAAAATATCTGGGTTTCATGATAAATCCCAAAAACATGGACTTATCACTTCCCAGAGGCAAACTGAAAGGAATCCGAAAGGAATGCCAAACCCTTCTAGATTGCACACTAGTAACAGTGAGACAAGTTGCAAGGTTGTTAGGAAAATTAACTGTCTCAATACAAGCAGTTTTCCCAGCACCCTTACATTTCTTATATTTCTGCCATATCCAAGCCTCCAAGAATGCAGCCCTCAGGGAGGGTCTCAGTTACAAGGATCAAATAGAGCTTTCTCAGGAGGCTCAGGAAGAGCTCAGATCGTCGCAGGATAATCTGTTTGCTTGGAATGGCAAAGCTCTGTTACAAAACACCCCAGATCTTGTAATAGAAACAGATGCCTCTCTCATAGGTTGGGGGGCTTGTTGCAACGGGGTTCAAACAGGAGGATGTTGGTCCGAAAGCAAACAAATTATACACATCAACTGCTTAGAATTGCTTGCGGGAGGCTTTGCCATCAAAGCCTTCACAAAAGAAAGGGCATAAATACAGGTACTGCTTATGATGGACAACAGCACAGCGGTAACCTATGTGAACATGATGGGAGGTCCTCTATCTTGACCAGCATAGCCTTTCACATATGGGAGTGGTGTCTGAGTCGCAGTATTACAGTCAAAGCTCAATACATCCCAGGAAGTCAGAATGTTGTAGCCGATTATGAATTGGCATCATCTGAGAGGTTGTGCATTCCCTCCCTTTACACTGATCGGTCGATGTCTGAAAAAAGTAATGTTGCAGCAGGTCGACCACATAGTTATAGTGACACCAAGGTGGCCAATGCAGCCCTGGTATCCCATCCTACTGGAATTGTGCATAGATCTCCCATCCCTGCTGCCACTGAGGAAAGACCTATTGATTCAAAGGCGAATTCTACACCCTCTAGCTCCATTACCACTAGTCGCGTGGCTTGAATCAGCCAAAAGTACAAAGAGACAGGCATTTCTGAAGATGCTCAGAAATTACTCCTTGCAGCATGGCGATCTAGCACTTCAAAGCAATATTCATCAGCGTGGAACAAATGAAGTAGCTGATGTTTGGCGAGGTCTAGCAATCCCATTTCAGCCCCTATAGAGGAAATCCTTGAGTTCCTATCTCTCAAATTCACTGAAGGCCTAGAGTATGGAACAATCAATGTCTACCGCTCGGCTATTTCTACGACTGATAGTAAGATTGATGGAGTCAGAATAGGTCAGCATTCTTTAGTATATCAGCTCCTTAAACTCGTTCCCATTTTCTATGAGTTTAAATAGTCAACTCGACGCTACAATGAGCGTCAAAATTGTTGAAACATTACCCATTTTGGAACCTAGCTATTGGTGTAGGATTGCATTTTGTGTTTAAAATATGAACTATACGCATCCAAAACCCCTCCCCCTCCCCTCCCCCTCTCTCCAATGTTGAAGATACATCATTGCCCATGAAAGAACGCAACTGATGATCAACATTGTGCGGTGGGGGGAGGGGAGGAGAGAGTGTACAGGTGGGTAATCTCACCATCCATAGTGGTGATAGTGATTTTTGCTGATTACTGTATAGTGTTTCAACTAATTTTGACTCGCATTGTCCGAATGCGGTAACGAAGGTTTCGTGCAAACTATTTGAGGAATCGATCCCTTCTGTTTGTAAATGTTTGAGGTTGCATTTCCTTCAAATGAAATGACGTCATTTAATATAAATCGAATAATCTTTGTGTACATATAAGGATATAAACGTCATAGAATGTAAAGGTAGCACGCGCACAAGTAACAAATCATGGTTTTTCACGGGAAGATACGCTGTGAGACGAGAGCGTATGTGAAATTTCTCTCAGAATTCAGCGACTTAACCTTAAAAGAAATAGCACAAAGATCTAAAATGTCGTCGATCTTCTGGTTGGAAATATGTCGATATCAGACTGGCTATAAGTAATTAAGTAAACTTGACGCACGGTTTGGTGTTGTAAATTATTAGAAGTCGATTCCTGATCTCGGATGGTTGTTAAATTCGCCGAATTGGCTGCATTGGCTTCACCGTGACACTCTCTCTGCGATATATCTTCATCAACTGAATCCATGTCAATTTAAACGCTTTGAGTAATTTTGTTGTCTCACTGATATACGAAGGGTTTGAGGTACAACAAGCTAAACCATAACAGTTTATATATCATGGGGCACAGCTGATTTGCATGGATTGCTGACGTCGTTACCACAAGATCATACAGTGTACGTAAAGACTATCCCTTCACTTAAGAGTACGCAAATCCGGGTTCACACTTAATTAATGTTTCTTTGCAATTACGAAATCAGATTTGTCACGACAACGCCTGGATTGCGTTATTTAATAAATAAATGACGTGCGTTTTTCATATTTAACATATTTTGCTAAAATATGTTATTCTAACATGTGAACAGTATTTTTTATTAACTTTTCAAGTAAAATGCATTCAAATCTATCAGTTTCATTGCATTTGACGTATATACCATTCCATTTCAAAAGTTTCAAATTCAGACGAGCGTCAACATTGTTGAAACATTACCCATTTTGGAACCTAGCTATCGGTGTAGGATTGCATTTTGTGTTTAAAATATGAACTATACGCATCCAAAACCCTTCCCTCTCCCCTCCCCCTCTCTCCAATGTTGAAGATACATCATTGCCCATGAAAGAACGCAACTGATGATCAACATTGTGCGGTGGGGGGAGGGGAGGAGAGAGTGTACAGGTGGGTAATCTCACCATCCATAGTGGTGATAGTGATTTTTGCTGATTACTGTATAGTGTTTCAACTAATTTTGACGCGCATTGTAGTTTAGGGGGGATAGTTTTGGTAAGTTAGTAAGGTTTGAACATCTTTTATCATTTGTATATAATTATTTATAGTGTTGTGTAATGCGCATTTGATCATATTCAAATGTTAAAATGCGCAATATAAGCATTAAATATTATTTTATTATTATTATCATTATTATTATTACACGCCTCGTTGACTATTGCCTCATAAAAACCTCGATCGAACTCATAGTCTAATTGTTAAAGAGTGGACCGTGGACAGCGTGGATAAACAATAAGAGTGGACAGTGTGGATAAACGAACGATAAGAGTGGACAGCATGGATAAATGATAAGAGTGGACAGCGTGGATAAACAATAAGAGTGGACAGTGTATATAAACAATAAGAGTGGACAGTGTGGATAAACGAACAATAAGAGTGGACAGCGTGGATAAATGATAAGAGTGGACAGTGGACAGCGTGGATAAACGATAAGAGTGGACCGTGGACAATGTGGATAAACAATAAGAGTGGACAGTGTGGATAAACGAACGATAAGAGTGGACAGCATGGATAAATGATAAGAGTGGACAGTGGACAGCGTGGATAAACGATGAGTGGACAGTGGACAGCGTGGATAAACGATAAGAGTGGACAGTGGACAGCGTGGATAGACGATAAGAGTGGACAGTGGACAGCGTGGATAAACGATAAGAGTGGACAGTGTGGACAGCGTGGATAAACGATGAGTGGATAGTGGACAGCGTGGATAAACCATAAGAGTGGACAGTGTGGACAGCGTGGATAAATGATAGGAGTGGACAGTGTGGATAAACGATAATAGTGGGCAGTGGACAGCATGGATAAACGATAAGAGTGGACCATGGACAGTGTGGATAAACGATAGGAGTGGACAGTGTGGACAGTGTGGACAGTGTGGATAAACGATAAGAGTGGACAGTGGACAGCGTGGATAAACGATAAGAGTGGACAGCGTGGACAGCGTGGATAAACGATAAGAGTGGACAGTGTGGATAAACGATAAGAGTGGGCAGTGGACAGCGTGGATAAACGATAAGAGTGGACAGTGTGGATAAACGATAAGAGTGGACAGTGGACAGCGTGGATAAACGATAAGATCAGAGTGGACAGTGGACAGCGTGGATAAACCATAAGAGTGGACAGTGTGGACAGCGTGGATAAATGATAAGAGTGGACAGTGTGGATAAACGATAAGAGTGGGCAGTGGACAGCATGGATAAACGATAAGAGTGGACCGTGGACAGTGTGGATAAACAATAAGAGTGGACAGTGTGGACAGTGTGGATAAACGATAAGAGTGGACAGTGGACAGCGTGGATAAACGATAAGAGTGGACAGTGGACAGCGTGGATAAACGATAAGAGTGGACAGTGGACAGCGTGGATAAACGATAAGAGTGGACAGTGGACAGCGTGGATAAACGATAAGAGTGGACAGTGTGGACAGTGTGGATAAACGATAAGAGTGGACAGTGGACAGCGTGGATAAACGATAAGAGTGGACAGTGGACAGTGTGGATAAACGATAAGAGTGGACAGTGGACAGCGTGGATAAACGATAAGATCAGAGTGGACAGTGGACAGCGTGGATAAACGATAAGAGTGGACAGCGTGGATAAACGATAAGATCAGAGTGGACAGTGGACAGCGTGGATAAACGATAAGAGTGGGCAGTGTGGACAGCGTGGATAAACGATAAGAGTGGACAGCGTGGATAAACGATAAGAGTGGGCAGTGGACAGCGTGGATAAACGATAAGAGTGGACAGTGGACAGCGTGGATAAACGATAAGAGTGGGCAGTGGACAGCGTGGATAAATGATAAGAGTGGACAGTGTGGATAAACGATAAGAGTGGACAGTGTGGATAAACGATAAGAGTGGGCAGTGGACAGCGTGGATAAACGATAAGAGTGGGCAGTGGACAGCGTGGATAAATGATAAGAGTGGACAGTGTGGATAAACGATAAGAGTGGGCAGTGGACAGCGTGGATAAACGATAAGAGTGGGCAGTGGACAGCGTGGATAAACGATAAGAGTGGGCAGTGGACAGCGTGGATAAACGATAAGAGTGGGCAGTGGACAGCGTGGATAAACGATAAGAGTGGGCAGTGGACAGCGTGGATAAACGATAAGAGTGGGCAGTGGACAGCGTGGATAAACGATAGTGGACAGTGTGGATAAACGATAAGAGTGGGCAGTGGACAGCGTGGATAAATGATAAGAGTGGACAGTGTGGATAAACGATAAGAGTGGGCAGTGGACAGCGTGGATAAACGATAAGAGTGGGCAGTGGACAGCGTGGATAAATGATAAGAGTGGACAGTGTGGATAAACGATAAGAGTGGGCAGTGGACAGCGTGGATAAACGATAAGAGTGGGCAGTGGACAGCGTGGATAAACGATAAGAGTGGGCAGTGGACAGCGTGGATAAACGATAAGAGTGGGCAGTGGACAGCGTGGATAAACGATAAGAGTGGGCAGTGGACAGCGTGGATAAATGATAAGAGTGGACAGTGTGGATAAACGATAAGAGTGGGCAGTGGACAGCGTGGATAAACGATAAGAGTGGGCAGTGGACAGCGTGGATAAACGATAAGAGTGGGCAGTGGACAGCGTGGATAAACGATAAGAGTGGGCAGTGAACAGCGTGGATAAACGATAAGAGTGGGCAGTGGACAGCGTGGATAAATGATAAGAGTGGACAGTGTGGATAAACGATAAGAGTGGGCAGTGAACAGCGTGGATAAACGATAATAGTGGACAGTGTGGATAAACGATAAGAGTGGGCAGTGGACAGCGTGGAACAACGAGTTTACTTACAGCTTCAGTTTAGTTATCGGCAAAAAAACGTTACGGAATTAAATTGATTTTTAATGTGATAATTGAGTTGAAAAGGCATATATGATCATGACGTATACTGTGATCGAGTACACAGAGAAAGAACCGGAATTGAACCCGTGGCATGACCTAATGGATACTAGTCAGGCGCTCTAACAACTAACTAAGTGTGAGAGTTGTTCTTTGCTGTGAAATAAATGTTGATGGATATCATGTGCTTTTAAGATCAAGCTATTTTCCACCCTGCACTGGACTTGACTTTTCCAACTAGCCATTGCTAATATTTTGTGGTATTGCCATATCAAAATCGCAATTAGTTAATAATACGAATTGAAGTGACTCATATGTTAAGGCTTTGAATATTGTATTGCCATATTTAATCAGTATAAAATCATTTCTTATGAAGATATTTCGCAGTAAGCACCTACCTTGATGGGCTCGTGAGTAGTTTTGTCATTGGGCCACACCTTTTGTAAAGTTATCTCAGCTTTTTTGTTCAATTCTTCATCAACTGATGGTTTGTTTTGGTAACTCTCAGGATAAACTTCTATCTCACGACGTCTAAAAAAAACTACAGGATAAACAATGCAGTTACTTAGTAAACAATTGTGCGTACCAGGTACAAGTAATTATCCCTGTACATGTCATTAGCCCGAGTCACATTTGTAATATCGGGCCATATGTACAATGAAATCTTTGAAATTGAAATCGTTCTATGTTCAAATGTAATAGTATATATGTAAAATGAAATCTTTGAAATTGAAATCGTTCTATGTTCAAATGTAATAGTGTATGTGTACAATGAAATCTTTGAAATTGAAATCGTTCTATGTTCAAATGTAATAGTGTATATGTACAATGAAATCTTTGAAATTGAAATCGTTCTATGTTCAAATGTAATAGTGTATATGTACAATGAAATCTTGAAATTGAAATCGTTCTATGTTCAAATGTAATAGTGTATATGTACAATGAAATCTTTGAAATTGAAATCGTTCTATGTTTAAATGTAATGGTGTATATGTACAATGAAATCTTTGAAATTGAAATCGTTCTATGTTCAAATGTAATAGTGTATATGTACAATGAAATCTTTGAAATTGAAATCGTTCTATGTTCAAATGTAATAGTGTATATGTACAATGAAATTTTTGAAATTGAAATCGTTCTATGTTCAAATGTAATAAAAAATAAAAAATATAAAAAAGGATTGTATTGTATTGTATAGTCCTTCAAATACTCATGAATTATTCACAAGGTAATTAGCCAATCGGGGATCGTAATTAATTGTACCATGTGCGGTACCATGAAATCCTGTAAAGGTCCAAGGACTTTGAAATGAAATTAATTAATCCACGGATTTAATGACAGGAGCCCATTCACAGAGGCCATTCATTAAGTACAATGGAACCTCTATTAAGGGGACACCCTCGGGACCAGGGATAGTGTCCCCTTAATGGAGGTGTCCCCTGAATAGAGGTTGGGAGGGGTTTGTTAATAATTAACCACCTAAACAAAAATGCCTGTTTTCTTTAATTGGAATGCAGCCATTTATTTATTCAACAGCCAAATTTATTTAATCAAATTTTTATTCAGAAGGCATGATTTAAAGTTAAGATTAAAAGATTAAAAGAACCTGTTAAACTTTTTGTAAGAGGTAAGAGATAAATACCGAGAACGGAGGCAATAAGCCATATAAATCCCGAGGGCCGTATTTATAGGCTTATTGCCGACGTTCGAGGTATTTATCTGACTTAGTTTAAATTTGACAAGGTTTTCGCACGAAGCAATCTGAGGCATTTTCTGGTATTTTTTGGAGTGTTATTTAGCATGAATACTATATGAATAGCATGAAGAGTAGCATTTCAGTGCTCATTATGAATTCACCGGGATGTATTCATATACAACCCAGGGCTGTACATCCCGGTGAATACACAATGAGCAATTCAATTCAATTCTATTGTTCAACCGGTCAATACCGGAGATAAAGCCCTATGAATAATAATGGCCGTTCTTATATAGCGCATTTCACATTGTCTCAATGCCCTTTACAACTGATGGAGGACGTTTTCGGACTGCATATGCAGGCAAAATTAGTGTCACTGCTCGCCTAATAGCTAGCAGCAATTAGATATATTTCAAAAGACCAGCTTGAGAGTCTAATCCATGCATTAATTTCATGAATAATTGAAAAAGCTACTAAAAACGTACATGTACAAGGGTACTTCATGTCTGTTCACACTACAAATAATTAGTATGGTAGGTAGCTTTAATGTAAGAAGAAGAATGGAAACCATCAACTCTGGTTATATGATATCCTGCAATGTGAACACAGATATTGATTACTACTCACCAATTTCATCCAAATTAAGGTCCGCCACATTAGTTCTTCCCAAGAACTTTACTTCGCCATAACCATCTCTACATACAGTAAAATCATTTACCCACACCTCACCATTGCTATCAACCATATCATTGAGTTCATTTATTGGTGGTATAGTGTAATACTCAGGTCTGAAAGAGAAAAACAATTAGTGATTAATGTTTATTATCATTATCCATCAATAAATGTTCATGCCTGCCCATTGCACAGCCCATATTAGTAGAATATTACACAGCCCATACTGTCTAGTGGAATATTGCGCACCCATACTGTCTAGTGGAATATTGCACAGCCCATACTGTCTAGTGGAATATTGCACAGCCCATACTGTCTAGTGGAATATTGCGCACCCATACTGTCTAGTGGAATATTGCACAGCCCATACTGTCTAGTGGAATATTGCACAGCCCATACTGTCTAGTGGAATATCGCACAGCCCATACTGTCTAGTGGTATATTGCACAGCCCATACTGTCTAGTGGAATATTGCACAGCCCATACTGTCTAGTGGAATATTGCACAGCCCATACTGTCTAGTGGAATATTGCACAGCCCATACTGTCTAGTGGAATATTGCGCACCCATACTGTCTAGTGGAATATTGCACAGCCCATACTGTCTAGTGGAATATTGCACAGCCCATACTGTCTAGTGGAATATCGCACAGCCCATACTGCCTAGTGGTATATTGCACAGCCCATACTGTCTAGTGGAATATTGCACATCCCATACTGTCTAGTGGAATATTGCACAGCCCATACTGTCTAGTGGAATATTGCGCACCCATACTGTCTAGTGGAATATTGCACAGCCCATACTGTCTAGTGGAATATTGCACAGCCCATACTGTCTAGTGGAATATCGCACAGCCCATACTGTCTAGTGGAATATTGCACAGCCCTTACTGTCTAGTGGAATATTGCGCACCCATACTCTCTAGTGGAATATTGCACAGCCCATACTGCCTAGTGGTATATTGCGCACCCATACTCTCTAGTGGTATATTGCGCACCCATACTGCCTAGTGGAATATTGCACAGCCCATACTGTCTAGTGGAATATTGCACAGCCCATACTGTCTAGTGGAATATTGTGCACCCATACTGTCTAGTGGAATATTGCACAGCCCATACTGTCTAGTGGAATATTGCACAGCCCATACTGTCTAGTGGAATATCGCACAGCCCATACTGCCTAGTGGTATATTGCGCACCCATACTGCCTAGTGGTATATTGCGCACCCATACTGCCTAGTGGTATATTGCGCACCCATACTGCCTAGTGGTATATTGCACAACCCATACTGTCTAGTGGAATATTGCACAGCCCATACTGTCTAGTGGAATATTGCACAGCCCATACTGCCTAGTGGAATATTGCACAGCCCATACTGCCTAGTGGAATATTCCACACCCATACTGTCTAGTGGAATATTGTGCAGCCATACTGTCTAGTGAACAGTTTCCATATTGTCCAGCATGTTTTTATTTCAATGTCTGATAAAGTTTGGACAGTACTGTACAATGTGAAACATTTACCTTGTTAAAACAATGCCACAAGGTTCTAATCGCACACTGTTATTGACCAGGTGTTCACCATGAACTTGATCTGGTTCAGCAGCCATCTTATAATCAACTTTATTGTGGTGCACATTAAAATCCTCAAGTGTGTCATTAAGCCTTGTTGCAACGGTGGAGAACCGTACACCAATAGGACTGGTGTTATCTGATTCATTGAGGCTGGACAGTGCAGGAGAAGCTTGGGATCGCACATGAAGTCCTCCTGATGTGATAGGGGAATCCTTGGAAAAACATAGAGGTAAAAGACTAGAAAATATAATGTTTGTGTCAACATGCGAACAGGCAACCATTTTGATTACTCGGCTAGTGGCCTGGTAATAAGTTTCGCAACAAACAATGAATCAAAGGCTTGATTTTTATTTATTTGATTTAGTAATAGGTGCATCGTATGTAAATGGTGTTCTCTGGAGAATTGTTCCTTTATAATTCTGAAATTCATTCCTTCATATTCACATGGATATGAAAACATTTGAAAGGACTAATTCTCCAGAGAACACCATGTAAACATCACATGGTTTGAAATGGGCAATTTACATACGAAGCTAAAGAGGTCTATTAGTTTCTTTTATTTTTAGTTTCGCAGCTGGTGTACTTGTTTAGCTTCAAACTCTTTATTTATTTATCTATCTATCTATTCTATCTATCTATTCTATCTATCTATTCTATCTATCTATTCTATCTATCTATTCTATCTATCTATCTATCTATCTATTCTATCTATCTATTCTATCTATCTATTCTATCTATCTATTCTATCTATCTATCTATCTATCTATCTATTCTATCTATCTATTCTATCTATCTATTCTATCTATCTATTCTATCTATCTATTCTATCTATCTATTCTATCTATCTATTCTATCTATCTATTCTATCTATCTATTCTATCTATCTATTCTATCTATCTATCTATCTATCTATCTTCTATCTATCTATCTATTCTATCTATCTATTCTATCTATCTATTCTATCTATCTATTCTATCTATCTATCTATCTATCTATCTATTCTATCTATCTATCTATCTATTCTATCTATTCTATCTATTCTATCTATCTATCTATTCTATCTATTCTATCTATCTCTATTCTATCTATTCTATCTATTCTATCTTCTATCTATTCTATCTATTCTATCTATTCTATCTATCTATCTATTCTATCTATTCTATCTATTCTATCTATTCTATCTATTCTATCTATTCTATCTATTCTATCTATTCTATCTATTCTATCTATTCTATCTATTCTATCTATTCTATCTATTCTATCTATTCTATCTATTCTATCTATTCTATCTATTCTATCTATTCTATCTATCTATTCTATCTATCTATCTATTCTATCTATCTTCTATCTATTCTATCTATTCTATCTATTCTATCTATTCTATCTATTCTATCTATTCTATCTATTCTATCTATTCTATCTATTCTATCTATTCTATCTATTCTATCTATTCTATCTATCTATCTATCTATTCTATCTATTCTATCTATCTATCTATCTATCTATCTATCTATCTATTCTATCTATCTATCTATTCTATCTATCTATCTATCTATCTATCTATCTATCTATCTATCTATCTATCTATCTATCTATCTATCTATCTATCTATCTATCTATCTATCTATCTATCTATCTATCTATCTATCTATCTATACAAACAAATAAAACCTGTAATGCTAATATCACTATGCCAGAAATAAGATAAGATTTCGTCTCGTGACATCACGCTCTCCCGTTTGCAAGTCTCATATTTCAGTCAGGCATTGATGAACTGTCATTGCAGCTGTGAACTTTATATTTCGTCAGTAGAATGCATATCATTCATGCAATCATTACACAGGAACGTACAGAGAAATGTAGCAAAGTGAAGGTGAGACTATTGAGGGAATTGATAGAACTGATATTAATCAGAATGTATAAATATTGGCAAACTGAATTCAAGTCTCATAGTAAGTGACTGAACTATAGATATTCAAAATAGAGTTTAACCAGAAATCTAAAATGCTTTTCTACAGTTGCAATACACTTGTGTATTTGGCATGCCAAAGTACTTGTGTGCATTTATTATGTAGTTTTAGCTGGTCAGTAACCCTGATAGTCCTATCAGTGACGCCGGCTCGGGAGGGATCAGTTTCAATGTTTTGATCGAATGATTATTATTTGAGGGCCATGAGTTCATCAGTGAAAACTGTTAAATGTACCCTCGTGAAATAAAGTTTATTATTATTATTATTATTATTATTATTATATATTCAAACCCCATTTGAACTTTTTTCTAAAAACTAAAAGTTTTTTTCTGAAACAGGAAATGGCTTTTCCGTGTCTTAGAAGAATTAATACATGCAGAAGGAATTAGACCTCTGTTTTTCTGGTCGTTCAGTGCCGTCCACACCGCGTTGTGTGATTGCCGTCATCCTAGCCATGTTTACATTCCGGGATATAATTACTGATACCACAAGTACTTCTGTGACCTTTCAGCCAGAGTTGACGACAGATCGTGAAATGATTACTGGATTACTCGAACATGTGATCTGGAGAATCATTCGGTCCAAATATATACGTTTGGTTAGAATAAAACTGGAGTTTGTCCTGGAAAATCATAAGCGAGTTCCACGCGACATTGCCCTCAGTGGGCTTCACAGTCTGGACTCCAGAGTTCAGAGTTTTCGCGGGCCAAAATAGAGATTTGTCATGAGGAAACTAGAATGATAGGGCTTTCAGACAATATAAATATTAGTTGTAAAAATAATATACTCCTGGAGTTATGGAGCCGCGTATTATCCCATAATTTGCCTCGATTCTGAATGGCCGAGATTGGTTAGCCAGTATCAGAGCTACAAATAAATAAAACTACTAATTTTTTTGTACCTAGAGACAGAGGAAGTGATGAACAATACACAGCTAAAATGTGGATTATTTGTGTCTTCTCGTTACTACGTGCGAGCGTCGCGAATATGCATAATTTACCAAATATTCACCGGCGCCAAGGGCGTTTCGGACGGTATTTTCAACTTTCTTATTTTTTGGAAAAATTAAAAAGCGCTGAAACTTTTGGACATGCTTTTCGAAAATAGTTCACCATAGGCTTTCATTCAGTGATAAAAAATGGATTCCGATTTTTCAGTTTTGTCAGACGATTCTCGGTATTTCCTGACAGTCGCTCTTATAAAAGCTCTGAGGAAATTCCCTATAGATCTAAACTTAGAGAAAATGACAAGAAATTAGCCATTACTCACTTACCAAAAACTGAATTTGGTAAACGTAGCTTTTCGTATAGAGGTGCAAAGATGTGGAATTCTATCCCCACTGACTTAAAAACATCTTGCTCTAGAGCTGTTTTCAAAAAAGGGTTGTCTTGTTTACAGACTGTCAATTGAGTTATTATTATGGAACGTTTGTAAATATTGTAAATGAAATAATGATCCTTATTGTATAGATTGTAAATTGATATTCAATGCCTAATTTTTAGCTCAGTTTTTACAAATTTTGTGATATTATTTTATAGATTTTCTAATATACGACTTTCATGTAAAGTAGTTTAATTTTGTAACTTATGAAACTATCGTATTGAAATAAAGGTGCTATCTATCTATCTATCTGTCTGTCTGTCTGTCTGTCTATCTATCTGTCTGTCTGTCTGTCTATCTGTCTGTCTGTCTGTCTGTCTGTCTATCTATTTTATATTTATCTATCTATCAGGTGCACCACCAATTTTCAAAGACAATTTTTGTGACAAAGTGTCTTATAATCGGACTGTGCTATAATTTGCATGTCACATGTATTGCAATTACTTTGCAGTTGGGTGCAGACATGGTAGTAATTAAAGTCAACTGTGTTAAATACAGGATATATGCAAGCAGGAGATGACTGTGGCTATAATTTCAAATTCTATGGTACAGTGCATTGTTAAATTGTGGTCATTACAAATGTACCTTTTATTTGAAGGTTATCTTGAAAGGGCAGAATATTGATATCAATAGTACTGTGTACAGATTGCTGCATAGCCTAATTTGTTTAAGAGTACCCCTCCCTCTGTTGAGTTATGGTTAACCTTTGAAGTAAAAACACAGTGTTGCTGCATACCTGATCTACTCCATCTTTTTTCTTGAAAACCAGTTTCTTGATACTTTTACGAGGGACAAATGTATCAGGACTCAAACCAACATCATCATCAAGGCCCTCAAAAAGTTTGGACTGGCAAATAAATAAAGACTGTTTGTGAAGAGAAACAATTCCTTTGAAATTTAGGGCTGGATATTTAATCACTTTCAGTAGAAAACAAATATATTTTAAAATAAATCAAAGTTTACAAATGTATTATTATTTTATTATTTTATTTTTTATTTTTTTTACAAATGTACGAATCCATTTTCTGATGTGCTCACAGATAATATGTGCAACCAAATTCAAAGAACAAGTTAGTTAAAATACAGCAGAACTTTACTTAAATATATAGAGGTTATTTACCGGCCGGTAGGTCCAGATAGGGAAAAACTGTGCCCGAGGTCTTGAGTATACGGACTGAGGCCGTAGGCCAAGGCCCGTTTTCAAGGCCGAGGACACAGTTTATCCCTATCCGGACCGACCAAGGCTGGTAAATAACTTTTTTTCCCCTTTACTTTGTGTTATTTTTCGCCAACTGTCAGCCATGAGTCATTCATGACTACTCAACGCGTAAACAGCAAAAAAAAAATCCAACAAAAACATAGCACACAACAAACACAACAAAAAAGAAAGAACAATTTTTTTTCTTCAAATTGTGTTATTGAAGGGCAGTGTGGTATGCTAGGATAAGATATAGAAAATACCGCCCGCTTCAACAACCAATCAGACCGCGCAATTTCATAGGATATCAGGCCGGGAAAAAAAATATGTACCTTATTCATGGCATGATAGTTTATGGGTCGCGGTTTGATCTTAGCAGTAAGTTTGGATGAAACCTGACAAACAAAAAAATTAAAATTGATATTAGAATTAAAGAAAAAAGACTTAAAAGAAAAAAAGAATGAGAGAGAGAGAGAGAGAGAGAGTGAGAAAGAGCTAAAATGAAAGGATGAAAGGAAGAAAGGAAGTAAGGAAGAAAGGAAGAAAGGAAGAAAGGAAGAAAGGAAGAAAGGAAGAAAGGAAGAAAGGAAGAAAGGAAGAAAGGAAGAAAGGAAGAAGGAAAGAAAGGAAGAAGGAAACAAGGAAAGAAGGAAACAAGGCAGGAAGGCAGGAAGGCAGGAAGGCAGGAAGGCAGGAAGGAAGGAAGGAAGGAAGGAAGGAAGGAAGGAAGAGAGAGAGAGAGAGAGAGAGAAAGGAAGGATGGCAGGAAGGAATACATTCCAATAACTGGCATGGTTAGGATGCGAAGGCAAATAAAGTTATTTGGGTTCGGTTGAGGCCTAAAGCTACTGTATGAGTCGTATTATGGTCTGAGCTTTCGCCGTCTACGGCATCATGAGAGAAAATATTCAAATACCAGGGAGGTGGGGTCTTGGTCTGTGGATCGTAGCTAAAACAATAGCTCTTTAAATTCGATGCATTCCTCGCGGGAGTTGATTCCAGGTTTACGTTTTCTAATTAAAAATGCTTCATGGAGCCTCAGATTTACTGGGTCGTTCTCTTGGCCTCAATCGAATCCAAATAACTTTATCTGATTATGCTACTGAAGGACACCTTCCTCTGATTACCGTACCTTGTAATGTGAAGGAGATCCCAACGGTTTTTGGGATGAAGCTGTGCTGGAGGTAACAGCCTTGTCAGTTTTAGTTTTATCCTGGAACAAGCAACACTGTATATTAGAGTGCCTTTCAGAGCAAAATTATTGCAGAATACCCCGCAACTATCCAGCTCTAGTAGCGGCACTCTTTGAGAACGACGAATTCTAACAACAGATTATATTGTTATGCAAATCAAGCAACAGGGTATTCTGCAGTTTTGCCCAATGGACTATTTTAATAGTAACCAAAATACACATTTGTAAATACTCAATCAAGCGCGGTTATCGCATTTTGATCGTTTTGATTGGTTCCTCGGACGAGTGTTATCGGCGCATAACCATGCTTTTGCCTTTATATGGTCAACATGTCCTTATATGGTGTGACGTCACCATACGCACGGCTTTGATGAAACGTCAAAATATTCCTTTTTACAGATCCCGGCGCCATCTTGAAAGGTAGCCGTGCCTTTGCATCGAATCGACACCAACGGTGACCTTGCAATGACAGAGACATGTGAATAATTGTCCAAGGTGTTAAAAATAGGCAGTCAAGGACTGCATGTGGCTACTGTAAATAAACAAAAAAAAAGGTAGTCTATAACTACATGTAGTTACTGCGGTTTTGAAATGTAAAAGAAATGTGTAGTTGGATTGATTCCTCTGTTGAACTAGTATGTTTGAACTATCTGCCGGAACTTGTTTTTTGGTTCTATATAATGATAATTTACACCTGTTTTCAAAAACGTTGTCCATTTACAAAATACAAAATAGTAAATAGTAGAAAGGAATTAACTAGAGAAACAATGAGCCACAGTTCCACGTGATTGAATTTCTTTTGTTTCTCTAATTAATTCCTTTCTACTATTTACTATTTTGTATTTTGTAAATGGACAACGTTTTTGAAAACAGGTGTAAATCAGAAATGTATTTTAATACAAAGTTTAATTGAAAACAATTGTGACAGTATACAAATAATGAACAACAACAGTTATTAATAACAATCAATATATCAACAGCATTGATCGTTAGTAATATGAATATTAACATTAATTTAACAATGTTCTGTGATTTAACAAACTCAACTTTGATAATAATAGTAATAATAATAATAAATACTTTATTTAAACTGGAGAATCTATCATTGTTAAAGAACACTGGTCTAACAAGAAGTCCAGTATCTAAATAAATAAATGATAATAAGATGAAGTGGTACAAGTGATGTTTATTTATTTCGCCTAAATATATGAAAACATTGAGTATAATAAATAGTATCTCTAATTTCAAGATAAGTTTACAATCTAATATACTATGATTTTATGCTATTTTGCACCAGAAACCAGACACATCTCTCGTGTGTAAAGATTTTGTCAGGTTTCACAGGCTCACCATCCTCTGTTTGTGTATTGGGCTTCCTGTGTCTTATTTGATCGATACAATATATGGCCGTAAATTCACTTCTAGAATCCTGTCCTTTTGATATCTTGCATTTCTAAAACTGCTTTCAAAATAAAGATGAATATCTATTTGAGTCCTGTGTCATTCCTGTGTCATTTATTTAGCGATTAGAACGGCTTTTAGCGAGTTTTGGGACAAAGAATAACTAACGAGAGCCGTGTTTGTTTCAGTGTCTCGCGTATAAGCTTATATATAGCTAATTGCATAATCGTTGTCGGGTTGAAAATCATAAATCATAGAAGCTGAGACCAAAAGGATGGATGGGAAATAAGTTCATGATCCGCATTACATGCAGATATATTCAATGTTCTCGTAGTTTTGAAGGTATATGAGCTATTTAACTAAGATCCTACAAGTCTGGATAAAAAGGTCGATCGTTTGACGGTGTTATTTGAGAGTTGTAATTTCCCAGAATTCCTTTGGGTCATAGCTTTCATGATTTTCAACCCGACAACGATTATGCAATTAGCTATATATTAAAAGACATTGTTCCTCGAAGATAATTACTTGACCTTTAAAACAGTTATCAGGCAGTTTACATGGAGCCATTGGAAGTGTTCGACTGCACAGACTAGTCGATGGTCATGGACTGATGGAGCTAATTTACTAGTGTAAAAGGCCAAACAAACAATCGATCATATTCGGCTGGAAAATAATCTCATCTTTATGAACAAACACTTGACACTTTGCACGAGAGATGTGTTTTTTTTTCTGGTGCAAAATAACATAGAATAGTATATTAGAATGTGTAAACTTACCCTTCTAAACAAAGCGTCCCATTGAGTTCCCATGTTCTTTTCGCTTCACACGACGTATTTTCATCGGGTACATCGTCGCGACATCGTGGCTGATTTCCGATCACCCGACTAGATCCGAACACTATCCGAATTACTTACTGACGGACGGATGGACTTACACACTCGATGGCATAGTGGCTACGTCTCCATAGAGACAGTAGCCACAAAAATGGTATCTATCGTTGCAAGGTCACCGTTGCAATGACACAAGACAGTGAGCACGCCACAGGCATACATTACAACGTTTTTTGAAATTAGCTGTATATCGGTTGAACGATATATCGCTTAAACGATGTATCACGATGTTCAAGTCACTGTTTTATTTTGAGACGTCAATATTTTGTGGTATTGACGTGGATATGATTGACAGCGAAAATGACATTTTTTTGGTATCTGGCTTTCAACTACAATGCATGCGAATGCAGTAATGTTCTTCGATTTTTCAATGAAAATTCAAGGTTATTCCACTGACAGTAAAAAGGAGTTTCTACAATGCAGTATTATCAATATTATATTATGTGTATAAACAAGGGAAGACAGCTAAAATTTCATTTCACGGCGAAAGCTACGAACACTCTAGTTTTTTGATGAACTTTATAATCACTATCATGTTAATTTGTTTAAACTGTCATTTTAACTTTTTTTCTAATCTTTTTGTAGTAAAACAGTTTTCAAAAACTCAGTTCAAATCGTAGCTACGTCAACGAGCGAGGTGGTGAGAATTTGAACCAAATCAGAATGCTTTCCTTGTAATTTTATTAGTTTTTCTTTCGAATTATCGTACGGAATATATATTCTCCCAACTAGCCGTCAATATTTTGTGGTATCGCCGTCTCAAAATCGCAATTAGTTTATAATATCGGTTGACGGCATTAAAATGATATTTCGCCTGGGTAGCAACCGATATATCGCCTAACCGAAACATCGTCATACCGAAATATCGTCTAGGCAGTTACCCTGGTTCCAGAGGGGCTTGCTGCTAAACGAGAGTCCGAGTCGCAAAGCGCCGAGAGTCGAGGAGCGAAATGAATTCTACTCTACAGTGACACTGTTATCTGCATTTTACATGTACTAGAAAAGGTGTAATAATATGTCAATAACAATGTTAGAAATAAACAAAATAATTTAAAACTTACTGTCAGTGAGTTTCTAAACAACTTGGAATCCCCAAAGGGAGAGTTGTTTAGTGCTAATATTTGTTGATTCAACAGTAACTGTTGTTGTTGAGCCAGACCCAAAGTGTTTTGTGATCTGTTTATCAAAATAAAATATGAATGAAAGTCTGTAGAGTCCTGTTCAGGACCCGAAATCATTCCAGACCCGAAATCATTCCCAAACTTAAACATTATGACATTAACACACCATGAACACCAACCCCAACAAACAACAAACAACACTTGTCTAACAACATCTATCACTGTTGACAGTAGGGTTATGACATTAACACACCATGAACACCAACCACAACAAACAACAAACAACACTTGTCTAACAACATCTATCACTGTTGACAGTAGGGTTATGACATTAACACACCATGAACACCAACCCCAAACAAACAACAAACAACACTTGTCTAACAACATCTATCACTGTTGACAGTAGGGTTATGACATTAACACACCATGAACACCAACCACAACAAACAACAAACAACACTTGTCTAACAACATCTATCACTGTTGACAGTAGGGTTATGACATTAACACACCATGAACACCAACCCCAACAAACAACAAACAACACTTGTCTAACAACATCTATCACTGTTGACAGTAGGGTTATGACATTAACACACCATGAACACCAACCCCAACAAACAACAAACAACACTTGTCTAACAACATCTATCACTGTTGACAGTAGGGTTATGACATTAACACACCATGAACACCAACCCCAACAAACAACAAACAACACTTGTCTAACAACATCTATCACTGTTGACAGTAGGGTTATGACATTAACACACCATGAACACCAACCCCAACAAACAACAAACAACACTTGTCTAACAACATCTATCACTGTTGACAGTAGGGTTATGACATTAACACACCATGAACACCAACCACAACAAACAACACTTGTTAGCTGAAAATTGTGAATATCTCCTTGTACTGTTAACACATTATACGCTATGGGTAAAATTTGTTCCAACAGTCAACTGTTATAAAGATATAAATATGAAATAAACATTCATTTTTAGAGAGTGGACCAATCAGTCGCATGACACAACAAACAACACTGTGAAATCTCAAATGTGTTCACATGTTGCCCAATGTAGTTATGAGCCTGTTACATTGTATGCAATGCGCAAAAAACCCGAGCAAAGGCTATTAGCTGGTGTTCTACATATATATGTGAGCCAATGAATTCACTGTAATTATTATCAGATTGTGGTTACTTGCTGAAAGAAGTGAGGTTTCTTTTATATGTTCTTGTATTTGATCATTTTCATCTCCAAATCGTTATATTAACAAACATTTTAGCAGTATTGATACACATTGCATTGCTTACCCCATCAAAGTATTGTTCCCTCCTAAGTTTAAAGCACTTCCTGTTTGTCCAAATGCTGTACCAAAACCTTTAAAATCAATCATTAGGGACTTGTCAGAAATTAGCAGGGGGAGGGGGGGATGGAGATTCTAAATTGAGTATTGAAAAAGATGTTACCCTCCCTAGCGATGGGAATGAAATTTCCTGACCCTCCCCTTGGGCTTGGCCTAAAATACCATGACCTTTCCCCTGCACAGAAAAAGGACCTGTCATTATTTTCTGGACCTAAATGCGCTGTAAGATATTTCGATTCCATATAAGGGATTTCCATGGAAATATTGACAGTTCTAAAACACCGAGGGCTCAAGTTCTCAGGTGATCTTTCTTTCAGAGATTCAGTCACAGACTGACTGAAAAATGTGTGTTGTTAGAGACCGGAGGACGGTTATTTCTCGGCTGTGTTTGTATAGGAAATAAAAATACCAAAATTCTGAAGAATACAAACCCAGCAAGCACTCAATGGCGTGATGATGGTGTTAGTGTGAGTTAGTGTTAGTGTTAGTGTTAGTTAGCTTTTATTGAATGCAGTATTTATTGATGACATTTTTTAGTGTATTTTTAGATTAGTTGAATTAGATAATATTTTATAAGTTATTAATATATTTGTAAAGCGCTTTTGGTTTAAGCATTAGAAAACGCTTTTCCATGTTCTGTGCTCTGATAGAAACACGCAGGATGTTGGGAGAACACGAGAAAAGCTTTAGAATCATGAGCCATTAGGCCAATGGGAGCTGTCCATTTGGTCAGGTGCATGGACCTCTATACCCCCGTACAGACCTGCCAGGTTTTAGTTATAGAACTGATTAATAAAACATGAGTGTTATAACTTTTTAGTTATAACACTCATGGATAAACATGAGTGTTATAGCTAAAAAGTTATTATGATAACACTTATGCATAAACATGAGTGTTATAACTAAAAGTGATATAACACTCCTGTTTCGTTAATCAGTTCTAGAACTGACTACCCGAAACACAGGCCTGTATGCAAAGGTCTCAGTTTTAGTATCGCATCACTGACCTTCACATAGGCATTTTTGGAATAATATTACTCGGTTCCTTTTGACACCTACAATATCTCTTTCAAATGTGGGACGAATTGTGGTGTTCAGTGCACATGATCGCAGTGTAACAGTCATCTCTTACCTACAACTTTGTGATTTTCTTTAACTTTTTCCATCGGAAATTGTTAAATATCAGTTTAAATGAATGTTGGGTTTTAGAAGTCATTTATAAAACGAGATGCCGTGTTGTATCGGGTATATAGATACTCGGCTTCGCCTCGTATCTACAATGTATATCCACCGATACAACACGGCCTCTCGTTTTATAAATATCACTTAAAATTCTAGTAGTAGCGTGAAAAAAACACAACAAAATCCTCTATTTTCTTGACATTTTTTCACCATAGACTGAACAGCTTTTTCCGTGCTCCGTTCAGTAATACAGCGTGTGACACTTCTGATGTTCTCTTGTCGGATGACAGATATCGTAGTTCACATGCCCATATTTGGGCAATGTATCGATGTGTTGAATAATAATTATTGATATTTCATCTCTTATAATACCTGCTTGCCCACCAATACCGGTGCCTAAAATAGTCCCTCCAGTATTTAAACCTGTTGTTCCAGTTCCAAACAAACCGGTTCCTGTAGCACCAGTACCAAAACCACTACCCAATGTATTTGTTGTACCAAATGCTGATTTTCCAAATAATGACTGGTTGTTTGTTCCAAATCCAGTTCCAGTTCCAAGTCCTCCAAACACTGAAGTGGCTGTCTTGTTTTGAGCCCCAAACAGGCCACCTGTGGTGGATGAGCCAAATGTAGTCCCAGTGCCAATCTTGTTATTGAACAATGATGTCTTGAAAGAAAAAAATTACACAACGTTAAAGCCACAAAACTCCAACTCAGACAGAAAACAATCATGGCAGTATGAAATAACATCCCCAGCTGGTGTAGTCTCAGCTATGCGATCTCCCACACATTGCATGTGACAAACAGTACCGCTCAAAAGTAATTTACCAGGCTCTCGTGACACCAGTTTATCGCGAGACGATAAAAACTTGTATGGAGAGATGAGAAAAACTTTTATTGCACAACTTGTAATCTTACAGTACAAATACGAGTACAAATATGACAGCGTATTGTACGTTTTAGACAAAACCGGTTTTGGGCGTGCGCTCGCTTTTTATATCAGTACAGAGAAAAATACGGTATTTTCATTAATTTTGTTGTTGTGCAATAAACAACTTATTACACGGGTAGTTGGGTAATACGGCTGGACATCTTTACTCGTCTATTTGTATTTTGACTCGCCTACGGCTCGTCAAAATACGGCATGACTCGTAAAAATATCCAGCCGTATTACCCAACTACCTGTGTAATAACCTCTAGCTATGTATCGCGAAACGATAAACTTGTATTGCCTACACATGTACATTATTCTCGATACAGGATTGTTCAAACCGTTAGAAGTACGATTCATTGCCGAGAAACTTATTTGTTGTGTGTAAATTGAGTGAATAAAGTTGTGTTCATGTGTTGCCATTATAGAAGCCGCTTTCACGATCCACCATTCGATCGTCATTTCTTAGCCCTATTGCATTAAGTGTCATTGTCTGAGAAAACCGGGCAGAGTTGAAAGATGGGGGTCGGCCGATTCCTTTCAAATTGCTATCATTTATTACCTATAGGAATAGATTAAGAATGGTCGTATTTAAAGTTTGGTTCAGGCTTTTGCTCGAAAGTTGACCACCCCCCCCTTGTTTTGCATCAAAATCGCCCTGAAAGACGCTAAAATTTCGGGTCACTTTGGCGCTCTGTAAAACTCATATTACATGATTTTCTATGATACATTTAGTTTGGTTGTGATATTTAGCCTATGTAGAGCTGGGTTACATGCAATAATGGTAAATTTTCGAACATCTTATTTTCACTTCGAGTTAATAAATTTAAGCCATTTTATGGAGGTCCGTTCTTAAAAGTGCGGCAGTTTATTTTCTTAATTTAGCCATTTTTAACAAGTTTATTCTTTCCTTTCTTGATTTCCAAAAACTCTTACTCGGATATTTTCAACGACTTCGCGTGAGCAGCCTCCGACTCTTCAAGGTAGTCGGCTCTTTTCCCGTCAAATTTTGTTTGTTTATCATCAATAAGTCGGACTTGGTTCTTCGTATACTGTCTTTTTAACCGCAAGCCACTCTTTAGTGCTTTAAAAGACCTTAAAATCTTACAAGAACATGATGAAAGGTAAATAGCTTCGTTTCACACATACTAATTTAATTTAATTTAATTTAATTTAATTTAATTTAATACTAATTTAAAAGTCAATAAACACTCAGTCAGTCAATTTCAGCAGATTGTGTGACAGAAGTGTTTGATCGCGATTTTGCCGTGAAAACAAGGGTTTCAAGCTCTCTCTATGTACAACATATTACAATCCAATCAAAAGAAATATATGTAAT
Source organism: Actinostola sp. cb2023 (assembly GCA_033675265.1). Lineage (NCBI taxonomy): Eukaryota > Metazoa > Cnidaria > Anthozoa > Actiniaria > Actinostolidae > Actinostola > Actinostola sp. cb2023. The sequence continues at coordinate 162,029 of JAUJYZ010001448.1, forward strand.
GCCTAGATGGATTTATTCAGTAAATATACCATTATTAAACATTTGAGAGTTCGTCCGCAAATCATCATTTAGAATCTGTATGTCAACAGCAACACGTACTGAATGAATACTAATTACTTCATTGAACATGTTCATGCAATGACTTTGCAACAATATCGATATTTCTTACAACATTGCCGTGAAATAATCTGCTTCATTATCATTAAAATGGAATCAAAATTTTGTATTTGATTTATCACAGAGTAATTCAGGACAATTAATAGTTATTAGTGTTTTAATTTCAAGATTACACAGTCGTACAAATGAACGTTACTGAGTGGTTACCTGAAATAAATAATTGTTACAATTGCCTCGTGTGTATGAGAAACTCATGTGTTTCACTATGGATATATCGATCATTTGTTCGTTTTCATCTGAAAGTTCACGGTGCAGTTCTGTTAGTAGGGTCTGGGCTATACGGGGGCGTGCCGCTGGACAGGGTATCGGTTTTTGACTGGGTATATAATGTTATGTGAGTCTGTCCTAAACAGGGTATGGTAATGCACGATTGTCGTCGGTGATGAATTTTTGTGTACTGTATCAGTAGAACTGCCAGACAGAAGACAGTATTTTGTCCTTTGTCATAGGGTCATAAAATAGAGGGTGTTGTCCTAGACAGGGTGGATATTTTAGTATATATATTTTGTCCTAAACAGGACCAGGGTTTCAAACCCTCAGCGGCACCCCTATACCCAAACATGGGTCAAGTGAGTTTTTTAATCTACTAGTCATTAGCTTAGTTTTCTAAGAAAAAAACAAATAGGTACTTTTAGGCCAGTTTCGCGTGAGTTAGACATAACGATAATAGTTTTCACGGTTTTCACGTGAAGGCTGCCACCAGTGCAGCCGAAACGTCATTTGAACCATTATTTCAGTACGCGTGAAAACTGAAAAAACTATTATCGTTAAAGAACACTTATATATTCCTTTGATTTTCAAATGTACAAAACACTGAACATTACTCTAAAACATGAATTGCTTGTATGTGGTATAAACAGTTAACGATTATGATTTTTATTCTTATCTTTTCTCATTTTCTGTTTTGGTTATCTGGATGGGAGAATGTGGAGGGGAGGGGAGGGGTGGTTTCGACGCCGTAAATTGTTGATTTTGGTACTGTACCTTATTTTTAATTTATGCGCTTCCGTTATTGTCAAGAACAGGCGTTAAACCATCTGTAGTTTATAGCAGTTTCTATAGCCTGGCTTTGACTGTAGTGCACCTCTCAAACTCCTCGCGGCACGTCTCCCGCCTGCTCCCTACCCCATCTCCCTCCTCCCTCCCCCCTCCCCCATCCCGCTTCCCCTTCCTCCTTCCCCCGTTCCCCCTCCTCCTTTCCCCATCCCCCCTCTAGGGAGCAATGGTGGCCGAGTGGTGAGAGCATTCGCCTCTCATGAAACGCTGTGGTGCCTGGTTCAATTCACGAATCGGGCACTTCATGTGAGTTGAGTTTGTCAGTTCGTTCTCTCCCTTGTTTCGAGGGTTTTTTTTCTTCTGGTACTCCGGTTTTCCTCCCTCATTAAAAACGAACTAGTGAGATGAGCGTTGGGTGTATAGTACATAATAGAGAATGTAGTAAGAAATGAGTGTTGAGAGTCGTGTCCCAAATTAGCAGTAATGCTAGATCGATTGACACGTTGAATTAAAAAAAGTAATTTTATTCCAAACACCCTCCTCCCCCTTCCCCGCCCACCGTTCCTCCTTCCCCTCCCCCTCCCCTTTCCTCCCCCTCCCCTTTCCTCCCCCAACGCACGCTCCAATAGCGCCAGATACCACAGGGCCCCCTAATTAATCAATAATTTCACAAAAATGCTAATAAAAGAATAAAAGTAATTATATCGCTTTTTGTTTTTTCTTTGTCACGCGCGCGCGTGGTACACCGCGATACACCGCGCGCGCGCGCGTGATAAAGAAAAACAAAAAACAATATAATGTAATATAATTTGTAATTTTAGCTGGAAACGTTCATTATGCTGAGTTTTAATCAAACAAAGCTTTTTCTCTATAATTACTTTTATTCTTTTACTAGCATTTTTGTGAAATTATTGATGAATTAGGGGGCCCTGTGGAGATACCCTTCTTTTCCTGCGGGTAACTGCGGCTTGCATAACCAGTTGTGACGTAAGCGTTTCTGAAAAGCTCCGTTTTTGCACCAAATATAGATCCAGGCGCAGATCCAGACCGGTTTACGCCGTTTTCCGGAGAACGGTCAATTTTTTCAAAGTAAGAGTAATATATATATAGCTCTCTTGAATGTTTAATTTATTCATAAAAAGGTACATACAAAAACTGCCGGTTCGGGAAACGGTCACATCTTTTCCTGGATCTGAGACCTGCATGCGGCGTTTTCAAACGTCTCCACTTTTGAAAGCGTTTTCGAAAACCTCCGTTTCATCTATGTTTTCATTTGATTGTTTGTCAGTGGAATGCGCTATATAAGAACCGACATATTATTATTATTAGTGGACGATCGCTAAAAACGGATAAAAAAGTATGCGTTTTCAAACGAAAACGGATTAGTGTGGACGGGGCCGGCTCAGTGCGTGGACTGACGTAATATGAGACTGGACATCGACTGGACAGTAGAGAGATTGGCTGGTGAGAGTTCACTATTATAGTCCAGTTATGTCTGTAACTGAACACACTAGTTTGTTGATTTGTTGTATCAAATCATTTTTAACTCACTGGATTACAAGATATTACAATACTATTGTATCAGCAATCCAATGCTACTTTAACGGTGAATACAGCCAAATTTAAATTAGTGATGCGTGACCATGTTCAATGAAGTAATTAGTATTCATTTAGTGTCGCTGTAACATACAGATTCTAAATGATGATTTGCGGACGAACTCTCAAATGTTTAATAATGGTATATTTACTGAATAAATCCATCTAGGCATTACATATATTTCTTTTGATTGGATTGTAATATGTTGTACATAGAGAGAGCTTGAAACCCTTGTTTTCACGGCAAAATCGCGATCAAACACTTCTGTCACACAATCTGCTGAAATTGACTGACTGAGTGTTTATTGACTTTTAAATTAGTATTAAATTAAATTAAATTAAATTAAATTAAATTAAATTAAATTAAATTAGTATGTGTGAAACGAAGCTATTTACCTTTTATCATGTTCTTGTAAGATTTTAAGGTCTTTTAAAGCACTAAAGAGGGGCTTGCGGTTAAAAAGACAGTATACGAAGAACCAAGTCCGACTTATTGATGATAAACAAACAAAATTTGACGGGAAAAGAGCCGACTACCTTGAAGATTCGGAGGCTGCTCACGCGAAGTCGTTGAAAATATCCGAGTAAGAGTTTTTGGAAATCAAGAAAGGAAAGAATAAACTTGTTAAAAATGGCTAAATTAAGAAAATAAACTGCCGCACTTTTAAGAACGGACCTCCATAAAATGGCTTAAATTTAGTCGACCGCCGAAGGCCGTCGACAACTGACTTTTAACTCGAAGTGAAAATAAGATGTTTTTCGAAAATTTACCATTATTGCATGTAACCCAGCTCTACATAGGCTAAATATCACAACCAAACTAAATGTATCATAGAAAATCATGTAATATGAGTTTTACAGAGCGCCAAAGTGACCCGAAATTTTAGCGTCTTTCAGGGCGATTTTGATGCAAAACAAGGGGGGGTGGTCAACTTTCGAGCAAAAGCCTGAACCAAACTTTAAATACGACCATTCTTAATCTATTCCTATAGGTAATAAATGATAGCAATTTGAAAGGAATCGGCCGACCCCCATCTTTCAACTCTGCCCGGTTTTCTCAGACAATGACACTTAATTACTTGGGCTTCCTGTGGAAGGCCCAAGTCTAAGATTACAGATGGTTATTCTTTTTGGTCGTGGTGTTTCTACGCCAAATCTGCAAGTGGTCACCATAGCGCATGCGCATGCTAATCTTCTCTGTATCGTTCCAATTTTTGAGTATACAGAAGTTGTGGTCAGCAGCTTATCAACGAAATTCAAGATGGCAGACGTACGTAACGATAAATCAAATCACCAGCAGCATTCAAAAAGGATTTTGCCGTGCTCCCTTGCTCGAGCCAGTCGAGTCGTTCATTAATACTGCTTAGTAAATATGCAAATATCCTAGAGAATACTTTTTGACCTTGCAATTCTGTCTGAAAGTGTATTTCTAACAGATGTCTGTGGCTTAATAGTAAGAACTCGATCGTAATTTTATTCAGTTTGTGAAATCGTTTCTTGCAAGGTAATCGAAATGTGCTTCGCCATGCAGCTGTCAGCTAGGAGTGTGAGTGTTGAAGCTAATTACGTATGCATGCTCTACTGAGTCACGCAATGAGTGACTTAAATTCTGCAAGTAATACATGTAGGCTAAAACTACTTCTGTATGATGATACAAGCTATTAGGTTTCACATTTAAAATCTATCAAAACAGCTTTATTAAGATTCAAGCCCAAGTTCACGCTAGTAGAGCGTCTAGTTTTATTTAAAAAACCAGTAACAAATAGATCAGGTTTGGCTATGTTCTGTACTCTGATAAAACACGACTGGAGCTTTAAAACTATAAGGACCTATCGGCGACATTTTTATCGTTGAAACTCAAACCTTAAGACAAAACACGACTACATTGCACTGTTAGTTGATCTCTGATGATGGAAAATTATCTTTCAGTGCACAGGAATAATTTCAACCATATTTGAGCACACAAATAGCATAATTGTTGATCAAATAAACACCATTGTTCTTCACTCTGAAATGCTCAGAAATTACTTCATATAGATTTAGAAGCAAACTAGCAGAGTTTTACTTGAAAATGACGCTTATTCAGGAATAATTCGGATACTACGGCTCAATTACCACTTTGCTGACACTGCAAACATGTAACGCAATTTACCTGCTACAAGTCACACTCCTGTCCTTCGAATACCGTATTCACCGGCGTATAAGCCGCACTCGCAGATAAGCCGCACCCAGAGTTTGGCAACGTAGCTATATATGCTTTGCGTTATCGGACGTAAACTCCCAGAGAATACTTGAAAGGCTTACCAATAATTTTAACTTTGTAATAGACCAATCATAAAGACACTTTTTCAATAGAACTCTTTACGACACATCACGATCCAATGCAATCCTATGACTGATTAAAAACGTCTTTCCCACCAACTTTCGGCATTATCAGTTCTAAAATCTAAGGTTCGTTAGCGTGCACGTGAGAATGTTATGTTTGAGACACTTGATTGACACATGCTGTGTTAGCACGTGAACCAACCCCACTCATCAATGAAAAACACTTTAGCAAACCGTTAGGTCTTGTAGTAAATAATTATTTCTAGTGTTGTGTAATGCACATTTGATCATATTCAAATGTTAAAATGCGCAATATAAGCAATAAATATTATTATTATTATTATTAAAACCGTTAGCACGATTGTTAAACTGTCTGAAAAGGCGTTAGCACCCATTGATTTGCTTGTTTAATGTCTAACCAATTACCAATGCTTTTAGGAGTGACTAACATCAAATGTACGTACTCTTTTATACTTTTATGTTAATTATATGTAAATTTCTGGTACCAATTCCCGATGTTCTCCAAGCCGCACCCCCAACTTTGGATCGCGATTTTCGGGGGGAAAGTGCGGCTTATACACCGGTGAATACGGTATTTACATTTTGCGGCATGAAATAATAGTTGTAATTATAAAATATAAAATAAAAATATATTGAAAGGGTTACATTTCATTTCAACGTCATCTAATCCAAATGATATTTTTTTCTTTTAGAGGCTGTTATAATTTTTTCGACGATCTAGCAGGGTATCCAGTCATTTCGCCCACGGACCATTTCGCCCACGCCAACTCGCCCACGCAAAAAAATATTCATCAGTCGTACGGTCATGCGTATCAAAGGTCATACGAGTCATGCGTATCTCAAAGGTCCACCTTGTAGACTAATACTGTGCTTTTCGGTTGAGCTTGGAACGCATCTAGTTTTATCAATTATTTTTCGAATGTAAAATCATAGTTTGCACGTCATAATTAACTTCGCGTTGTCAAGTTAGAATTCACTTGTTGTTATCTAGATAACGCTGATTGGTTATTTTGCTCAGACTATCAATCACTGTGTGTTATTTGTCTACAATTTGTTTGTGTCACAACGTTTGAGTCACTTGACAACATTATTTTTGGACTCGTTAACTTAAAGTGCCTATGAAACGAAAATGTCGATCCTTGTTTTATTGTACATTATTGTTGTTTGATCTTTCTCTGAACATTTGCTGTATTTAAACATCGACTTTGAGCGTGCGAACATTTTCTTTTCGCGGTTCGAAAATTGTCATTTTCAACCAAAATGTGCGACAAGAGACTGGGCCCTTGACAATGGCTCGGTGACGTCATAAGTTGTGTATGCCTTTGTTTGCACAACTTATGACATCACATTTCTATAGTTTGGCCGAGCGGGAATTGTCGCACTTTGAAACCCAAAATGCCCAACTTCGTGCGCGAAATAAAAAATGTTCCTGAAGCTCAATTCACTTTTTATTAACGCCATGTAAACAAGCAAATAGTAAACTATCGTAGTAGCAAATAAAAACAGGGTCTGTTTTTTCGTTTCATAGGCACTTTAAATCGATAAAACTAGACGCGTTCCAAGCTCAACCGAAAAGCGCAGTAAACATTAGTGAAACTTTAATAGCTTCATAGTAAGAAGAGTATGATGTATATACTGCTCGCTATGTTGTTTTTCTAATAAAGTCAGTTGTAATAACTGTGTGTAATAACTGTGTTCAGCTTAGAAAACTTGAAATATAAAGTATATGATATCACACTGCATGAAGCTCACGTTTACCCTAGAAAAAAACCTGACTACTCGCAGGGAAACTTAAGTTCCACTGATATGATTGTGAGTGGATTCTTGTGAGTTCATTTTGATCATTGGAAGGTTTTTTCTTGTGAAATCTCCCAAAAAACATAAAGCGTACCTATAGCAACAACCGGAACTTTAGCGTAAACAAAAACCGTAAACAAACCGAAACCATCAAAGTTATCGTTATGAATGCGTTGTAGTTTGACGTTGTTTATACGGATTCGTTTATACTTTTATATCAATCATCAATGTATATAATGGAGTATCGGTCATGAACTGAGTTTATTGGAACGATCGGATCCAATCGAACGATCGTCGCTTCTAGTTACCGTTCGATACTCCATTTCGCCCACGCTTGAATCGCTTCTCTGAGTTCAGTTAAACTAAAGATTAACGTAACATATCTCTTGTTATCGATCATTGCTACTGAATAAATGTTGTGTTTAGAGTTATCAACAGTTGTTTCTGCTTTATTAGATCGAGTATCATGTGAACATGTAGTCTATGGTGTTCAATCCCCGCCAAGCATTCTATTTTAAAATCAGATCTAATCTCAATATAACCGACCCAACCTCGGAGGGCTCTTAATCGGCAGGCCATCTATCTTCGCGACGACATCGAGTTACAGAGTAATATCTGCGGACTTATTGACTGGGACCGAGGGAAACAGTTAAGACTTATTGACTGGGACCGAGACATAAAAGAACAACAAAAAGATGGGTTTCCCGCTTTTCAAAGATTACAAAGCTCAATCAACTTCCGGTTTTGTTATTGCCGGTCCACAACATATTGTTGCCCGCTGAGAGCTGTTGCCGGGGAAACATGAAAACTTGTTCACGTTCACGTGATACCCGCTCGCCCAATCAGAGCACGAGAAAAATGAACTTTGACAGTTGGTATATTTAATGGTGTCGTCCGCCATTTTGATATATTGCAGGAGTGGTTACTAAGCTATAAAACTCCCCATACTCTCCCCCCAGAGGTGGTTTGGTATTATTGGCGGGATTTGTACGCGGTTCTGACAACTCAACAACCAACTTCGACATGCAAAGTTGATAGCTAAAAACCAATGTTGACGAGTAAAGTAGAAACATAACTTCTTAAATGCAATGTTGATCTTCGGTAAGTCCGATGTTTATGTGTCAAGTTGAACGTTGAATTGTCAAGTTGAATGTTGTGATGTGAACTTCGATTTTTGGCGGGGATTGAACACCATAGTGGCCGTGGGCGAGTTGGCGCGACGAGTTGGATTTGGAAGCAAAATATAAACTTATTCTTTGTAAGAATTAAGTATGAAGTAAGTTTTATATTGATCAAATAATCATGAACTGCTTTAATTAAAGCTTAAGATACATTTTGAACGGCTTTTTAAAGTAATTTTTTGCGTGGGCGAGTTGGCGTGGGCGAAATGGTCCGTGGGCGAAATGACTGTAATTCTCTAGCAGTGCTAATTTTTACATTGGCGGAGTTTTAAATACCGGTATATTGACGACTCACTTATCTCAAATATGGTTGAAATTATTCCAGACCTGACTGCACTGACATATAATTTTCCATCATCAGAGATCAAAGATCAACTAAAATTGCAAAATAGTTGTGTTTTGGCTTTAAGTTTTGAATTTCAACGAGAAAAATATCGCCGATAGGTCGAAATTAAAGCTTATTTGGACATTCCGTGACACTTTCTCAACTAAAAGAACAAAAGTGAAGCTTTCCTACGGCATTTTTTTTATTTGGAAATTTTAGGACCAGATCCCTTTTTTGTACTTCAAACTTTGCCTATATTTCAACGTTCTGTATAAAGACCATGAAACGTTTATTACGTGAGCTTAACATCATTGTTGTAGAGCAAACGGTAAACACACACTGACTCTTCAAATTTGCCTCATAATTTGGCTGAAAAATGGTAGTTGTCAAACTGTTTCTTAAAAGCTGCAAATTTCTCGTAAAATAAAATAATCTGGAACTGTTTAGTATTTTTCCCTAAAATAGATCATTGAAAGGAATGATACTTTGAAAGAAAAGAAAATTCGTTTTTTTTAGTTGTTGTGCAATTTCCGAGTTCATTCGATATTACTCGGGGGGAAATCAGACGCGCATGCACTTAAATTTGTGATAGATAGAAAAAAAACAGCCTGCATTTTTCAAGTTGGGCATTCCACACTAATAAAACAATCATTGCACTCATGGCTGATATTATCCTGGGTACCAGAGGTTTTGAGAAGTTTCACGATTTAGAGAGTAATTTTCGTGCTAAATGTATATCGTTGAGAAAGTTCAAATTCGCTCCTCGACTCTCTGCGCTTCGCGCCTCGGTTCTCGTCACCCCTCTGGAACCAGGATAGGCTGATATCAGCTCATGTACGACTCGAGTTCGTATAATAATTTTTAACTATCCACTCAGGATAATGTGGTTGACAAGATGGCCTCAGGCATAGTGGACATTGCCAGTTGAACATTTACCTCCACTCCGCCTTTGGTGAATAATTATTGGAGAACTACAACTTTACGTGAAACTAATCTCAACATGCTTATCATTCAGAGGATGTTGGTCACTACCCCGCGGAGAATCATGGGTAATATTCAAAATTATTCAGTTGATGTCAAACCGTCGTGAAGACAGGAGCTCATGGAGGTATTCCAAACTCAATTATAGTGACTATGAACGCTCTCGAAGAACAAGAAGTGAACTCAGATGTATTTTGATTTTAACTCAGACTGAAACAAGGCTTTTTGAGATGTCAGAACACCGCTTTTCAGGCTTTTGCTTTTGAGGCTTCGGAGCATTGCGTGACTGCATGACCTCTAATGACGGCTGCGAAGGAGACACTTCGAGACTACACATGGATCGCTTTGAGGATTTTTAAATATCCAAGATGATAGTTGGACACAACAATGTGCTTCATGATTACTCCTTCATACTTGCTGGACACATAGTGTACTACATCGTTTTTTCTAGGATACTGAAACGCAATATATCACTGAAGTTTGTCGAGACGATCCGAACCGAACGTGGCGCCATTTTGTTACTGACCCGTAAAATTCCCAATTTTAAAATCTCTGTATCTCCGAAACCGTTGAGGGGTCGAGGGGGGCCGACCACTCAAAATCATATATTAGTTATTGAACTTTCTAGATATGTAAAAATGGTTGGATTATTTTCTAATGATATGTGATTTTACATGGTTTGAAAATACATACTTTGGAGAGTTCGTCTCAGCGAGAAGTTTCCGACATGACTGAAAATGATGGCAAAATTTTACTGAAAATGTTACTTACTTTCCTATTATTTTACGATATTTTGATTCTTTGATACATAAACATTGATTTTGAAGAGATACATTTTAGACTTTTTACTGGATACGATTGAAAAATTGCTTATTTACTGTCTTTGTAAGAATTTTCAAGTGAATAATTGCCACACCAGAGCGACCTTAAATCTTAAATGGGTAATTTTGATTGGTCGAGCGAATCACGTGATAAGTGTCCAACCTCCTCTGCTTATCATCCTAAATGTTCCCATGCTATACCTTAGGGGCCTGGCACTAGAAGGCAGAAGCTATCTGGATTCGAGAAAGGTGTTTGGATGTTTCCGAAAAGGGTTTCTTCGGTAAGACATCGTGTCTTCAGAAATGTTTTTGAGAAATCACTGTTACGAAGTCGGCGAATCTCGTTTGACCACTGCGTGCCCGACTGCGTGGCACATGCCTGAATTCCTCCATATTTTGGTGTGAAACTGTCACTGAAGCCTAAAGGTAAGTCTGTTTTATGTATTATCATGTCAACCTACAATTTATTTACTTCTGGAAGTATTGCATCAAGCTCATGAACGGTTTAGACTGCACAGTAATATTTCAAGGGGAAGGCAATGTTCTTTTATGAGCTTTTCAGCCCTTTTGTGCTGAAATCGAATGCTGGACTACCGATCGAGAAAATCGAACAGATCTTAACCGAGGGAGACAGACTTTACGTCGACGCTGTTACAAGTGGAGTTATCCCAGATACTGAGACGATATCCCTGAACTATTTGCCCGACATGGCTTGTTGGTCTATGGAGACACGAACAAATTGCCCACTGACGCAACCAAATCAAACCACATCAAATTAAATCAAACCAAACCGAACGTCTATATTCAACTACTATATTACCAAACCGTTCATGAGCTTCAGAAATAAATAAATTGTAGGTTGATATGATAATATTGGAGAAAGAGCAGACTTACCTTTGGAGTTCTCAGTATTGGATTAAATATGTCGAAGTAGTGTAAAAGTGCATTTCCTCTTAAATTTCAGATGACCTATGCTCTATGTATGATCGCAGCACTTTGCTTTCTCATAGAAATTTGTAGTTTACTACAATTATATAGGGAGAGCTAAAGCATTGACAAGATAACTGTACAATGTACTTCATGTTGTCTGGCACATTATCACTTTACATCTGACTTGACAACTAGGAACTTATAATACATTTGTACCTGTTGCTGTGTCTGGCCAAATAGTCCAGTACCACCAGTAGCCGACTGAACAAATCCTGTACTTCCAGAACCAAAAAGTCCTCCAGACTGAGCAGTAGTTGTTGCCCCAAACAATCCACCCTACAAAGCAAAATGTGTTTACTTTTCTAACCAAGTTCGGCCTTGCTTTAGCATGCAATGCGTTCATGTTCTGAGATTGAAAATTTAATGGCATTCAAAGCATTGTACATTTGAACCAGAAACCCATGTAAGGATATAGATTATGATTATACTTTTAAGATTATATATATATATTTTAGATTAGGAGGGCCATATCGTCTTGTAATGAACAAACAACTTGTAATATTTTCCCCTCAGCATATATCTTGAACCCATAGGAGGATTTCAACAAGTAGGTGTGAATTTCGAAAGTCAAAGAATTCCCGATTCTATCCCCCTCTTTTACAAAAGTATTCTAAGTAATTGGTCAGAAGTAGCGATAGACAATATTAACAACGATCCGTTATCAGTATTCGATCAACATCTTTGGAACAATAAATACATAAAAATTGCAAATAAATCAGTGTTTTATAAGGACTTAAGTTGTAGACCTTTGCGATGAAAATGGGGAATTTCACTGGGCACATGCCAAAAAATTGGGACTACAAGACAAAGACTTCTTGCGGTGGGCTGGCATAATTCACACGATACCAACGGAATGCAAAACAGCTTTGAAAGAAAATATAAATATAAATATGGGTAGAAACGTAGGACAAGCAAAAATATGTTTAAATTTTGCCACTAAAAAAGTTGAACTAGAAAAGATAAAAACAAAACAAATAAACCAATGGTTTATCAATTTAAAATTTAGATCCCCATCCTTCCAAAATAATGTAAGTAGGCGCATAAACCAAGACATTCCTTTAGACTGGCAAGAAATATACATCTGAATTTATACAACTTCAATTGATACTTATTCCAGATATTTTCAATATAAGTTACCGGTACTTACCGGTAATAATATTTTATATTTAAATCGCGACCTTCATCGTTTCAAAATACTGGACCATTCTGTTTGCTCTTTTTGTCTTCTTTACCATGAAACAATAGATCATATTTTTGTCCATTGCATAGAATCCAAAAACTATTATTTTCGAATAAGAAATTGGTTAAAAAATGTTGATATCACTCTCCCAGAATCCAACATATTTTTAAAATACCGGTATAGTATTGGGTGTTGAAAATAACATAATTAATTATATTATCTTAATGTATAAATTATCTATATACAAAGCCAGAGAGAAAGGAAAAATTCCTTCTCTATCCTTTTTTAAAAACTTATTAACTAAAGTTACCAAGAAAAAATTGAATATAACGTGGCCAAATCAAAAAAAAAATGTCTCTACATTTTAAAATAAATGGAGCAAAATAACTAATGCTTTACGTTCCTGAATAATGTCCTGTTACTGGCAAAGGCATTCATGTACAAAAACTAATTTGTTAGACATTTTCCTTTTTGTTTTCTATATATAATTTACATCTCATTTCTATGACTGTAATAACAAAACAAAAATGTAAATATACAGAACAAGTAATTAAGTAATTAGAAAACATTGTAATTATTAATAAATAGAAATGTGTGTAATAAAATTATTGTGATTTATTTTATTTTGTGAAAACTTTACCTAATTCCAGAGAGATGGCTTTGAAATAATATATTGTAAATACAAATACTTCAATTCACAGACGTATAATTAGCACGTTGGCGTGACAATCTGACTTTCCAAGTTAGATCGACAATTCGATCAGTCTAGCAGCAGGATTTGTTATCATTTACTGGCCTGCAAAAATGAGTATTTTGAGTCGATTAAACAATTCAGTAAAGTAGGATATGTGTCTCTTGACAAAAGTTGGCATGTTGGCCGAACACATTACTGTGTGAATATATTTCGAACACGGTGATTCGGTTTTGAGTATTAATTTTACTCAGGTTAGAACACAGGCTGTCATGTAGTCAGCAAATCGATCTAGAAAAAGAGTACACAGTCCAGTATAACAAAAGCAAAGAACATAAATATCATAAATCTGACTTTTTTGGACTTATCTCTTGCAACGAAACAGCGTAAACAACAGCGTAGCGATCAGCGTAGTTCTTCAGATCCCGTGACAACCACGTGATTATTATGACGTCAGACAAAAGCGCTTGATTGGTTTAGACCGCGGTCTACATTACATTACATTACATTTTGGTGGTCCATTCGATATTTTTTCTGCATACATGAAATGTTCGCGCTTTGGCACTATATTGCTGCCGCCTCGTCAGCAATATTTCACCGAAGGCGAAGGCGAAGTGATTACAGGAGAATATTCTTCACCGAGACAAAGTCGAGGTGAATATTCTCTGATAACCACCACTGAAGCCTGAGGCGAATAATATGATTGTTTTAGTGTAATTACTGAGTTGAACAAGTAAAACAAAACAAAAACAAGACAAACAAGCAAAACGTGGGAAAATCTTATGAAAAGTATCTGCAATATCATTCGCTGTTATGGCTTGAATTCAATGTTTGTTCACGGCCTTTTCAAGTAGCGTTAAACCATTCAGAAAACTATCTACATTGTAACTTATCAAAGTATGGACTCACAACTTTATCCTATATTTTGTCGCATATTTGTGTTTTTCGGGACGTTTTCTTTCAGAATGTTTATTTTCTCTTTTGAAACATTAACTGGATGGCCGCCATTTTGTGTGCGCAGTGAATATTTAACAATTATTATACATTGTATTCAGTATCTGTATTCTCATTGGTTGAGTGCCTACAGATAATTCTAACTATCCGTGAACGCCAGTGATATTTCAGCGGTCTGGTGGTTATCTGTAGGCAGTCATCTGCAAAAACGAGCCTGCGTAGGTCAGCAGATTGGTTGCTATCTGTTATCTGTAGGTTACTACAGTGCTGTCATTTCCATTCAACATGTCGCATTTTGCAGCCTACGGCTTTGGCCAATATTTGATTGTTATTTCTTTGTAGAAAATATTTAACAAATTTCATGTTTTTCGAACCCGAAAACCAACACTACTCACAGTATATTTATAGTACCGTAATTATAACCAACCGATAAATGTTCACGCTCGCCCAGTGGTCAAAACAGGTCAGTCTCAAATATTTGAGAGAATTATATATTTTTGTATAATTTTATGATACGGACCAATCAGAAATCGTCATTTTTATGACAGATTGAACCTTTACTGGATTTGAGATGCCTACTACTTATACGCAGACCATTGCTTAATTTACAAATATTTTCCTCATCACCATTTTGTTCCATATGACTATCACTGATCCCCCATCCCTGTTCGCCCCATGTGGCTAATGGTGTCTGTGAAACATTTAACTACACAAATTTAAGAATAAATTATGGAATTATGAAACCACATTCCCAATAAACTATGATTTTAAATGAATACCAGGTATTCCTAACCTATCCAACATTGATCCTGATTCCAACTTACCTTCTCATATAAATTTTGACTATTATAACTACCACAAATTATAAATCCTCTTCTCTCTTTCATTGTAATATCAGAAACTTGCCTGCTAATTATGATTCTTTCGCAGCAAAACTAATATTGGGTTTCATGTGTTGAGATGGGATTCCTGTGGCGGATTTTCATATTGGCTGCAATCGAGATTTGTGTTCCCTTATCGTTCGTTCGATCGAGATGATTTTCGGATCAGGCAGTACTTATGATCAGCGGTGGTAATAACAACATGGCCGCTCAAACGTGAAGCGTTCTCCTTGGTTGCATTCTACTTACACTCGGAAAAGAAAGCGAAAGCTCGACATGTTCATAGCGACTATTAAACAGTGAATATTTGGCGAGATTGTCTACCAGCCGTGTATGGAGGATGATGAAAGTTTGCCGTGATAATGGTGCTAGAACTGATAAACAAATGGTTGTCTTCACATTATAATCAAGATGTTCAATTTTTATTCATCTACGGGTATATGTTCAAGGTAATTTAATGGAGCAGAAGCAGTAGTATAGCCGGTAATCGACAAACACCACCACCCCTGGGAGAGCCCCTGGGAGAGCCCCTGTCCCCCCCCCCCCCCCCCCCCCCCCCCCCAAGTTCCGGGGAGGCAGTTGTCAACAACCCCCAACAACCTTTTGGGAGAGCCCCAGTTCCCAGAGAGCCTCCCAGCCTCTGTTCCGAAGGTGGTGGCATTCGGCATTCCCCATTTAGACAAAGGGGTGTATATTCGACATATCGTGTGACGGCAACAGCTGACCCACGAAGTTACATGGCTACTATGGATGAATACATCGACCAGCTGCTCGCAGAAATGGGAGCCTCCGAGGCTCTCCAGAAGGTTGTACAGAACATCCTAGATGAGCCCATTCCGGAAGCCGTAAAGAGGCAGTTACTCAAGCCTCTGCTTCCAGCTGCTGCTCGGCCTTCCCCTCCACCACGAGGAAAATGCGAGCGCCGGGAGCGAAACAGGAAGGCTGTTCTTGAAGAGTTCGACCCAATGGGCTTGTGTCACCTGTCACGTGACTTTTTAAAATTTCATCGAAGGCAAACGAAAATATCATAACTTGAAAGAGCATACTAAAATTAGTAAAAGTTGAAAATTTCAAAAGAATCAAGCAAATAAGACAAAAGTTAAAGGCTTTCAAAGTTTCCCGCTTTGACAAGGATTTGTATGGGTTTTCCGCTTGGAGGACAAGCGTTGCCTTCCAACATACATTTCCATACAAAAAAGGCAAAGTTTGAATGCCTGTAACTATTGCCCTATTTACGTATCTCCCTTCAAACTTTCCACTTTTACTAACTTTAGTATGCTCTTTCCAGTTATGGTATTTTCGTTTGCCTCCGGTGAAAATTTAAAACGTCACGTGACAGGTGACACAAGCTCATTCCTGTGCAGAAGAGGCTAAGAACTGTTCAGGATTACCAGAAGGAGGTCCTGGTCCTGGAGGTGGAGGAGACAGGAGAAGAAAAAGGTCGTCATTTCATGCAATGGCGATTCTCCCAAGACCTGTGAGAGGACCTAACGCTTCGCATCATGGCCAAACTTCGGGAGCGGGTTGACACCGCCTTCTACCTACGGTATTTATACAAGTACGAGATCCGCCACGTAGAGGACGGGACTGTTATTCAGTTTCACAAAATCCTCGGCGGCTCCCCTTGGTGCAACCGGCTGACAGAAGCCGAAACCTGGCTGAGCCACGAGGAAAAGAAGCGTCGGGATCCTGATAACATCAATCTACCAAACAAGGTGGTGCTGGACCGGCAACCGCCGATGGGCACAGGGCCGTTGCCAGACTGGCTGCGCAACCATGGGCACGGCCAGGCACTTGTGGCGCTGGACGCTTACAGGGATAACCTATGTCTCTGGCGGTGTATCGCTGTAAATCACGGAGCCCGACCAGAGCGAAGCACTCAAGCAGCTCGAGAGCTGGTGAAGAGTTTCTATGAACTCTCCACCGCCCAGAAAGATGTACCGAAAACCTCTCTGGACGCTCTTGCTGTTGTTGAAGATCATCTCGGACACGGCTGCCCAATCGCTGCTCGTCTCGGGATTCGCGTATATGAGCCAGAGCGTCTGTCGGGTGCTCCCGAAGGAGCAAAGATAATCTGGCACCTGCGGCGCAATACACCAGAGGTGATAAAGAACGTGATGACGATTGGAGTCTACGACGGGCACGCCTTCCTGATCAAGGACATCGGGAGGCTCGCCCGAATGTATGTGTGGGCACTGCAGAGCACTCTTCACACAAGCCGGCCCCCTACAACGCTGTGCTCAAGGAGACGAAAATCGAGTGTCCAAACGAGAAAGTGCAGTGTCCACAGACTGCCTACGAGAAGGCCTTCTAACCAAGCCACACTGCCTCTTCCGTTTCTATTCGGTTGCTCGAGACACAAGCTTCAGAAAGGGGTGTATACATTCACCATGCCGCGTGCGGCCATGGGGGTGAAAGGTGGTTCGAGGGCTCCTGTCGACGGCTTCGACCCAACCACAATAACAATCTGGCAGTTCCAAGGCTGCCACTGGCATGGTTGCCCCCGCTGTTACCCTCGCGACCGCGGCAGAATCATCCTCCGTAAGAAAACGCGTGAACAGCTCTATCAAGCTACGAGGGCGCGCACCCAGAAGCTCCAAGACGCTGGCTACATGGTCCATGAAGGTTGGGAGTGCAAAGTCGGGCATTGCCAGGCAGAGGCGTTTCGGAGAAACATGCAGAGCAAAACCGAGAGCTACCCTCACGCCATCTTCTACGATTTCGAGGCCTTCCAAGATAAGAGTAAACGGCGGGAGGCGACTCTCGGGCATTCCTTCGAAAGCGAACACGTGCCTATCTCAGTTAATGTCGGCGACACCCTTGAGCCCAACCCGACCCATATCTGCTGTCGCGAGCCCAATCAGCTGCTCCTCCAGTTCATGGAAGAGCTAGATCGGCGAGGTGCCCAGATCAGAAGGGCGGTGCGAGCCGACTATCTTCCCGACGACCTAGGCACGCAGCTACTACATTGTCATCTCTGCTGATCGGCTCGAGGACATCATTCGACCAGAGTTGCGAGCGGATTTCGAAGCCAAAAAGAAGCAGTGGTTAGCCTGCTATAAGTGGAGCGGTCGCACCCCAGGGCTCTTCAAACTTGAGTGCACAGGGAGTCAGATGATTGCCCTCTGCTCAAAGTGTTACATCATCGATGACGGGGAGAAGAGCAAATCCTCACAAAAAGGGATGTCGAAGAGACACAATAATGTTACATGGCAGCGGTTCAAGTTCGCTTTAAAAGGCAGCACTGATCGAGCAGTAAATCGTGGATTCCGTATGATCAAGGGGCGGATTGTCACTTATGAGCAAGAGAAACTAGGTCTCTGCCTACTACGACAAGCGTCGGGTGCTTTCTTCCATCCTATGTATTCGAGGACACCAATATTCAATAACTTCGATAGGAGATACGCGCCTCCCAACGTGGCACCACCTACGAAAACCATCTCTCCGGTCTTTTGAGCCTTGGATGGCTTATAGTAAGTCCCCCACTTGGGCTCAGCCAGCCGTCCCGGCGCTGGATGTGCTATGGCGTACAGGTCGAGAGCCTTGTCTGCATCGCGCATGTCGGCGACGCTTCTCCCACGCGCCCATCGTGGCCTGGTATTTATCAGGCTGGAAGGATCTTCTCCTTCTGGAGGTGGTTGCAAAGATATACAGCTATCGAGAGAGCGGCGACCCACTTCCCGTAATTTTCCAAAGAAGTAGAGGGGTCACTTGTCAGACTGGTTCGGAAGGCCTTTTTCGATACAAATCCAACACCAGCGGCAAGTCCAACCAACGATGCTGCTTCGACTACAGTTTTCGAGAGTTGGGAGTCCATTTTATGCCAGAAAAACGCAGCCTCTAATTCAAAGTCTAGGCCATTCGTGGGTGTCGCGCTTCTGCCGTTCGGAGACCTGGGCACGCTTGCTTCTCACGCTTCGGAGTCGGGAGCTTCGGACAAGCCGGACAAGCCGGGACGGCGGCCGTCCGCCTGTATTGTAGGTACAGGCCAGCCACGCCAACAGCGAGCCCAACAATACCTAGGATGGTGTCCATATCCCACGGCTTCGATGCTTCAGAGGGGGCGGAACTGGCGGGTCCCGACTCCTACGACGGGCCGGGCTCAGACGCGATTTGTTCACACACTTGTTCGCGTGCGAAAGCCGCACGCGCTTCTCTATTTTTCTCAGCCAATCGGAAATCGGCGGGAACCTTCTTCGGGTCTTTGACGCGTGGGGGCGTGTCGCCCATAGGTGCTTGCGCTTGCGCTGGAGATGTTACAATATCACTCATCTTTAAGAGGTGGTGGTGCCTCTTCAATAGGGGGCATCGCGCAATCACTCTCAACATGTGTGCCAGTCGTGAGGGCGGTCGATGCAAGCGAGAGGAAAGGAGAGATCCTGGAGTTCACCACATAGCTCATAGAAGCAGCAGATAGATCCGTGGTGACCAGTTCGTCCTTCTAAAGAGCATCCAACCAGGCCGGCTCGTCACGCAGGCGCATACCAACGTATGGTAACACGAGTCCTAGTACCTTCACAGCAACTCTGAGCATGCCACCAACAGCCGTCTTGTGCATCTTCTGAGTGAGAATCGCTTCGTATCTTGCGCGGAATCGCTGTACTTCCGCCTCGGAGAGCTTTTCGATGTCTCCCAAGGAGAAGCTCTTCCCAAGGAATTCCTTCGCCTGGCCGGACACGGCAAGCACTCGGAGGTTCTCCCGCATGCAGCTGGGGTCTGGCTTTCGCCCACCGTCCCGAGACCGCGAGACGGCTTCCGCAAGAATTTCGTCTAGATATTCAGCCATTTGAGAGACACGATGGTATCTCTAGAACGATGTCGAACGGGTACCGAAGGTCAAAACAACAGCCTCGCATAGCGATGCGTTTTTAGTGATTCTTGGAACTCCCGCGCAAGCGCTGGGGAAAGGTCCCGCTCCGTAGGCGTCCCATAGAGAATCGATGTCTTTCTTGGAGGGGGTGTGGAAGGTGACAATGCAGCATGCGTTGTCCCGGACGGGCTTCGAAACGCTCCAAAGCTGTTGGGTGAGGATCCATAGACTCTGCCCTATGGCGCGCCGTTACCACCAAAAATACGACTGCAAAACGATCAAGGTTGACGATCCAGTCAATTGACAAACGATCCAGTCAGTTGTCAAACGATCCAGTCAGTTGTCAAATGATCCAGTCAAATGACACACAATCCAGTCAAATGACAAACAATCCAGTGTTTGGTGACGTGTCAGTTGTCAAACGATCCTGTCATTTGATAAACGATCCAGTGAAATCACAAACAATCCAGTCAAATGACAAACGATCCAGTCAAATGACAAACAATCCAGCGTTTGGTGACGTGTCAGTTGTCAAACGATCCCGTCATTCGATAAACGATCAAGTGAAATCACAAACAATCCAGTCAAATGACAAACGATCCAGCGTGGCGCGCCGTTACCACCAAAAATACGTCGACTGCAAAACGATCAAGGTTGGTCAACAATCCAGTCAAATGACAAACGATCCAGTCAGTTGACAAACGATCCAGTCAGTTGAAAAACGATCCAGTCAGTTGACAAACGATCCTGTCATTTGATAATCACAAACAATCCAGTCAAATGACAAACGATCCACGCAGTTCAGTCGATTGTAAAACAGTCAAGTCAGCAGTGGTACCGATAAGTGAACGTTTGTAGAATAAACCAACAAACAATCCAAAAGCATTCAGTCCACAGTGTTCCTTGTCATCAAATAATACCAGTTGGCGCTATTATTATTATTATTATTATTTATTATTCAATGCTGAAAGCCGAACTACCAAATTATCGCAGGTCATGACTTTGGGGGGGGGGGGGGGGGGGGGGAGGGGTACACTCATTATTGTAATTGTAGTTTCTTGCTATAAACTAAATACATTGACACTGAAATAAAGTCATTAAGCTTATTATTATTATTATTTTTAATTATTATTATTATTGCTGTCTTCAATATCTTTTGCTCATTTTCATCAGAAGCTAGATGAATTATTGTAATTGTAGTTTCTTGCTATAAACTAAATACATTGACACTGAAATAAAGTCATTAAGCTTATTATTATTATTATTTTTAATTATTATTATTATTGCTGTCTTCAATATCTTTTGCTCATTTTCATCAGAAGCTAGAAGAAAAAGATGAAGAATGACGTGACTTGCATTCATTCATGTAAACTGCTAATGCATCAAAGAAGAAATACCCGATTAAAGATCTTTCTCAAATGATTTCAATTTCAACATGGATTTTTGAAGAGCATTTTCGAAGCGCTCAAAAAATTCATAAAATGGTCGATAAAATTCAAAAATAAGAATAAAATGTATAAAAGCAACTCTGAAGCTAATATTCATAGTGAACGTAAAGTAAGTATTATAAAACCATTTCCTTGCCTTTGCATGGCCATTCGAATAGAAATCTCTTCGAAAACTCCAAACAAAACATGAGCACATCAAATCCGCCTCGACTCAGTGTTTTCTAAACGGCGCTCGCAAAGCATTAGTGGGATATGCCGCTCGCATCCTCCTTGCTTGGACTGCATGTACATTGACTTTGTACATTCTTTTCGTGGGCCACCATAATCTTGTGCAGCCTCTCCACTGAAATTAACCTCGAGTGGAATGCTAACATCCTCGATGGCTGTGAGCGTTAGCTCTTCCATCGCGTCATCAAAGAGATTTGCGCGTGACACGAATATCTCCATCGTGCGCCCCTCAGTCGGAACATTTATCTCCACAATATCAAGGTGTCTCCCCCTTAAAAAGTGTTTCCTGAATTCTGCTAAGATTGTCACTGGTTCTTCGCAACTGGTCCTATGTAAACAATTTGAGATTGAGTTTATATTTTTAATAGTTTTTGTATATCAGTATATCCATATATCGGGTGCATTATGGGTAATACTATTTTAGAGTTTTTCCACAAAATATGCAGCAGAGACTTACAAACAACAAACTTGAGACTAAATTACATAACATTCTAGAGTTTCACCAATGTTGTTCGCGTGAAACATCCTTTAGGGGACTTTTTCAATTACTAAGCTTAATGACTTTATTTCAGTGTCAATGTATTTAGTTTATAGCAAGAAACTACAATTACAATAATGAGCGTACCCCTCCCACCCCCCACCCCCCAAAGTCATGACCTGCGATGATTTGGTAGTTCGGCTTTCAGCATTGAATAATAATAATAATAATAATAATAATAATAATAATATTAATAATAGCGCCAACTGGTATTATTTGATGACAAGGAACACTGTGGACTGAATGCTTTTGGATTGTTTGTTGATTGACTGGTTTATTCTACAAACGTTCACTTATCGGTACCACTGCTGACTTGACTGTTTTACAATCGACTGAACTCCGTGGATCGTTTGTCATTTGACTGGATTGTTTGTGATTTCACTGGATCGTTTATCAAATGACAGGATCGTTTGACAACTGACTGGATCGTTTGTCAACTGACTGGATCGTTTGTCAACTGACTGGATCGTTTGTCATTTGACTGGATTGTTAACCTTGATCGTTTTGCAGTCGACGTATTTTTGGTGGTAACGGCGCGCCACGCTGGATTGTTTGTCATTTGACTGGATTGTTTGTCATTTGACTGGATCGCTTATCAAATGACAGGATCGTTTGACAACTGACTGGATCGTTTGTCAACTGACTGGATCGTTTGTCAACTGACTGGATCGTTTGTCATTTGACTGGATTGTCAACCTTGATCGTTTTGCAGTCGACGTATTTTTGGTGGTAACGGCGCGCCACGCTGGATCGTTTGTCATTTGACTGGATTGTTTGTGATTTCACTTGATCGTTTATCAAATGACAGGCCTGATCGTTTGACAACTGACACGTCACCAAACACTGGATTGTTTGTCATTTGACTTGATCGTTTGTCATTTGACTGGATTGTTTGTGATTTCACTGGATCGTTTATCAAAAGACAGGATCGTTTGACAACTGACACGTCACCAAACACTGGATTGTTTGTCATTTGACTGGATTGTGTGTCATTTGACTGGATCATTTGACAACTGACTGGATCGTTTGACAACTGACTGGATCGTTTGTCAATTGACTGGATCGTCAACCTTGATCGTTTTGCAGTCGTGTTTTTGGTGGTAACGGCGCGCCATACTGCCCCCCATGCTGTCTGGAGAACACAAGTCGGACTAGTTCAGAGCTTCGCTTTTTGACGTCCTTCCAGAAAGCGCAATCGTCAATGATAAACAGGGTTTGTCCCTGGTCAAAAACAGAGGAGCACTGTTGCAGCATGTCATCGACTTCCTCATCGTTAGAGGCATCTGTCTGGAGTGCAAGGAATCTATGGTCCCCTTGGCGAAGCCTCGGTACGTCTTGTTCCAGGCGTATGTGGGACAAAGGAGGACGATGAAATTGAAGGGGCCGCGGAGTGTTTCGACTACGAAACGAGACTTGCCGCACCCTGTAGGGCCGACGACAATGACATGGCTGGGAGGGTCCATTTGCTTGCGAAGCGACAAACTATTTATACAGCTCGCCATCCTCAAGTTCAAATGCTCCCTCTGATAGGATGAAGAGGTGGAGCACGCAATTGCCTGTGCTTCCGGAGCGGTGGATGCGATACTGGATGTTGCATCCAGGCCCCTGGGAATTCCTTCCATCTCCGTGGACGAGGGCGTCCCTAGCGGTGCGGAGGTCGATGAACATCGCATATTTGTTCGAGAAGAAGCTGCCCGGTCATTCTGCGTGTTTCTCCGAAGCTCCCAACAGCCACTCCACACCAGACAGGGCGCTCGTCCAGAGGTCGCTTGGGAGCATGCCGTGTTGATACAGGACATTGGATTGCCCATCTATGTCGAATTCCACCTTTGAGATGCCTGGGTCTTGGAAGGCCTCTGTGTCGCGGGCTCCTGCAGCATGGGGGATCACGAAGAGTCCAAGAAGACCTACAAAACTTCGGCGTTGGATGTGGATGGCATCTGACAGCAAGGCTTCATGGAACGGTCGAATGTTATCGTGGCGTGGTGTGTTATGTGGTTGAACAGCAAGCGGGGAGGCGGTGGGAGCACACCCAATGACCGATCGGGCTCGATGGTCTGGTATTCCAACACGATGTTTTCCAGCAGGTATGTACCAACCTTGGTAGGATCGTAGGAGACCACGACGTCAGTTGCGGGTGCAAGAGTCACTTCCAGGCGAATTTCGGGGAGCTCTTTCATAGGGAGAGCACCGTGGGTGCGAAAGAGATCCAAAGCTCCTAGGCCGTCTAGGGGAATCCGTTACTTTGGGAACGCTCTCACGAGAGCAATGTCTGCTTCTGTGGAGGTTTTGTCCCCGGCGGCCGACCGATGCTTGGTGACTTCGACCGTCTGGATCCCTTGCTCTACGAGATTGGCCCGCTCCTCCTTTGGGCGCCAGTGGTCGGCATAGTTCCACCAGGTCTGGCCATGCGAGAGATTCGACCTCCTTGTACCCCACCTTGACGATGCGTTTGGCGACCAAAGCGCGTCCCAGGTTTTGGATGGCATGATTGTTGGCATGCCTCCCTGTTCCCGAGTGTGAAGGTGGCTACTAGAGCAAGGGTGTTTGGCACAAGCACCGTGCCCGTTGGGAGGACAGGCACATTGACGTACAAGGTCTCTCCAGGTCGGGCGGTAGATGGGTTAAACGTCATTCGTTGGGTGATGCGTTTGCCTTTCAACCCAAGCAAATGCCTTGGTGATCGGCGGGTGTCTAACTTTTTAGAGATGTACAGCTCAATTGATACTAGGAATTCTCACAATATCTAAATGGATGGAGAAGTGTGGGAAGAAGGGAATGACCTTGCTTCCGCGACCGAGGCGGGTCGCGTCAATATCAATGAACCGATTACAGAAGACGAATGGGCGGCCTTGATCCCACGGCAGAAGGAGAATCGTGAGTCTTGGGGGAAGCGGGTGGGGCGTCTATGAATACATTGAACTCATAAATCGGGAAAGGGAGGATAATATAGACCACGAAAACGAGTCATTCATCGATGAGTTGTTAAATGATCTGGGAACGGCGCAGGGATCAGCTGAGGATAAAATCAAGAGGCTATATCCTAATGCAAAGACATCGAAATTCACAACATCTATGAACAAATTTGGCCAGGTCACCGTAAAACTCAAAAGGAGCAACGCCAAAACTTACCTATTGGAAACCGGTGAGGAAAACGATCGTGAAAATGATGGTGAAATGAACACCGCCCTCCCACAGGCGCTAAAACAGCACTTGGGGATTCGGCTCAGAAAATCCTCGAGAAAAACGACGCCGAGACTGCGCAGAACGAGGCAGCCAATCAGCAGGATGAGGCCGCCATAGCGGATCCCCAGACCAGCGAAGCTGACAAGACGGCGGCACGCCGAATCGTTAACGCATGAACCACCAACCCGCACCTGCGGCAACCAAACCCACAACCATGAGATTTTTCTTGTGGGTCGTAGAGGTTGCGGTAGTCGAGATATTTTTCTCGTGAGCCGTAGAGGTTGCGAGATTTTTCTCGTGGGTCGTAGAGGTTGCGGTAGTCGCATGTTGGGTGACGCTTTGTGGCTTTTTTGCCTTCGAAGTACCAGCCATGGGTTGTACATGTTTGGGAAGAAGCTTGTGACTTTCTGTGTTAATGTTGTTAATTCCGAAAGTCATGGCCGGTGTAGCTCTTTTGAGGGCGTTGTTGTATCCGCGGGCACTATCGTCATTGATAAGAAGGCTGCTGGGGAGCAACCAGAGGCCTGGTGAGATGGCGAGGTCGAGGCGGGCACAAGCGTCGTAGATAGCCTTTTGGAATCGTTGGATGCTAGAGGAGAGGGACTCTTTTACCGCGTCTTCAAAGAGGACGCCAAACACGCGCTGTGTCTCGAGGGCTCTTCCATAAGTCTTCTCACCATCTGTGGGAACAATACTCGTACGAGTTTGTGCTTGAGCGGCTAAAATACAATAGACATAGGCTTCGATGCTGCGATTTAATCTTCCAAGTCCCGCATTTGTCAAGCCCAAGCTTTTTTGCGGTACGAAGAAGTGGTACGAACGATTTTCCGCGGCTTCAATATGGTCGAGCGCCTCTTCTTCCCAGAGCCCGTCTTTACCCCACTCAGCAGGTTGATCCGCAAAGTGGAAGAGACCGTTTTGCCACAGAACGGCTTTTTCCTGGGGGTACACGTCCGCAACTTTGACAATTTTGTTTTACAATTCGTTATACACAAAGCCCAAACCCGCGTTTATAACACAATGGCAAACGACGCTTTTTATCCTCAGATATATGTTGCTTCGCAACAGCCTGAAGTCCCTGAAGGACAAGACTATCGGCTGAAAAGGATAGCCGATGTACAAACGGCTATCGAGACCGAGCTCGGCCACTACGAGCAGGTTCTCAAGAAGTAAAAACAGGCTCACTCGCGATGCTCGCTCTTCTGCGGTAGTTTGACTGTTGTTCTGTCTGGTGGAAGTCTCGCAAGCGCTATGACAGGGTTTGGTATCGTTGCGGGAGCTCCGTTGGCCTGTGTTGCCGCCTTTCTTGGAATCGTATACGGCAGTTGCGCAGCCGTTGCTTGCCAGTTCGAGAGGAAGATATCCAAACACGAGCGAACCGTAGAACTAGCAAAAAGCAAACTCTCGACGATCATCGATCTCATTTCGAAGGCTTTGAACGACGGGCGCGTCTCCCAGGAGGAGTTCTCGCTGATCGTTGCCGAGCTGGACAAGTTTCGACATCTGAAGGCCGAAATACGAGAGAAATCTGTTGCAGATCCACTGGACGAAGAGACAAAAAATGCCCTCATCCGACAGGGTACAGACATGGCCCGGGTCAGCTTTATAAAAAAGATGTCAACGCAGACTGCGAGTGAACACAAGCTTTGAAAAGCGCCAGGGCGGTTTTTGGTTCCAAGCGACAAAAGAAAGCTAGGTCTGGGCGTGTGCACAGGTCGCTCTACGGGCCGTTCCTCCAGTTTTTTAGGAGATAGCGATGGCCGCCAGCTGTGCAAATTCCTTTTTTAAGGCCCTCTGCTCACGGTGGATAAGCTTCCGCTTCTCCTTCCATACCCGCATAGCACGCAGAGGACAAGCGAATTACAAACACCTCTACCACAAACACGACACGGTTTCGTGCAAGAGCCTTTGCATAGGAGCGCCAGATGGGGGCCGCAATGTTTCCACATACAGCTCCGTCTGCAGAGCTTTGTTGAGCTCAAAGTCAGCCATTGGCAGATATCCTTCCCTGTGTCATGTTGCAACACGATATGTCCTATATACACCCCTTTGTCTAAATGGGGAATGCCGAATGCCACCCCCTTCGGAACACAGGCTGGGAGGCTCTCTGGGAACTGGGGCTCTCCCAAAAGGTTGTTGGGGGTTGTCGACAACCGCCTCCCCGGAACTTGGGGTGGGGGGCGCCCTGGGGCCCCCCAAGGGCTCTCCCAGGGGCGGTGGTGTTTGTCGATTACCGGCTATAATACTGAAGCCATCAAAGTTCTACGATGTATGGTAAAATAAAGTATTTGCCGTAATCGACTGTTTCAAGTTGGACTTAAATACTACTGTGCATAAAATCTTCAGCTCCTTATATTCTTCAGTGAAATCTGTACTCAAGACTGGCTTTTGATTAAACGTAATGAAAAGGAAGATGCGTATTGTCAAGCGAAATAAATTCATGTTTTATCACTTGACAGAAGCCACATGTGTCGCCAATTTGAAGCTCAGTAAGCCCAAACAAATAGGTGAACTTTAAAATATCTCATGTCATTTGTTGAAATGTACTTGCTCGGACTCGCTCAATCGTTTTCTGATACTTTTATCATATTATTATTCTGATACCATTATCTATATTATATCTATATTTTTTCATATTTTACTTTTTATTGTAATCAGCGCTTAGAACCGATTTGTATAAGCGCTTTATAAGTTATTATTATTATTATTATTATTATTACTTATCACTCGTGAATAAAAACTGTACGCTAGCATTTTACATGAATTATTATTCCACTCGTGCGTCATTTTAACCAGAGAACACGCAAAATATGCCAGCGTATTACACAGTAGCTCGCGCGCGCACGAAAAACATAGCAAAAATGGCTCAAAAACTTCATGAAACAAAGAAACAAAATCAATTGTGGAATAATAAACCTCTTATTTGATGGTTTGACAGATAATACTTGCGGGCATTTTACTCATTGCTCGTATGCTCGACCTACGGGCTCAGAAAAATACTACGCAACTCGTAAAATATCCGCACATATTATCTGTCAAACCATCAAATAAGCTATATGTATTCTCTATATATCAAGTGGAAATATATACAGTACAGTCAGAAAGTTTTTCACGCTAGTTCGGCGATATATCGGCTGAAACGAAATATCGGCACCTAAATTACGCCGAAATATCGGTCAACTGATCAACCAATATTTCGTCGTTGAGCGTTAAACGATATTTCGGTTGACTGGAACCAATATTTCGCTTTTCCCAAATGATATTTCGGTTACCTCCAACCAATATTTCGTTGGAGTGTTTGTAACCGATATTTTTGCAACCGAAATATCGGTTGCAATCTACACATTGAAGTGTACATTTAATTTGTTTCTCGAGACGGATCTTTGTTGTTTTTAAAAGCTTTTAATATCGCCATTCGAATCGATGACCGTTGGTTAGACGTTAAACAGGCAAATTAACGGGTGCTAATGCTTTTTCAGACAGTTTAACGGTTTGCTAAATCATGCTAACGGTTTTACTGACGTTTTGCTAAAGCCTAAAGTGTTTCTGATTGCCATCAAAATGAATCGGGTTGGTTAAAAGTTCTTGAAGATTTTCACGTACTAACACAACATGTGTCAATCAAGTGTCTCAAACATAACATTCTCACGTGTACACTAATGAACCTTAGATTTTAGAACTGATAATGCCGAAAGTTGGTGGGAAAGGGCCGTGGAAAAGACGTTTTGAATCAGTCATAGGATTGTAATGGATCGTGATTTGTCGTAAAGAATTCCATTATATCGATCATGACTGGGAGCAGTGAGCTGGTACTCAAAGTCAACTTATGTGGAACGTTTGAATTGTCATGATGATCTTACTTAGAGAAATGACAATTATTTCAGCACAATTTTGACAAGAAATGATAAAATTATCGCTTAGTAAGCAAAAACAAAACTATAAAACTGTATTTAGAGTGAAATCTGGATATCAATTAGGAAGGACTGTATGAAATTAGCATGTCCCCCGTCACATATTTAGAGCTGTACACGGCTGTCTCACTGAATTTCGTCTTTATAATAGAGTCGAATAAAAACGTGATGTTGCTAGAATAAGTAGAGATATGAGAGAAAAACATATTTAGTGTCAATTCCTTAAAGACGTTTTGGTTTGTAGATTATTGCGGAAGTTTTCAATGAAAGATTAGGTGTCCCCTTTTGTTCCGATTTTCTACATAACTATATGTTTTGACGAAAAAAATATCAAATCCAGATAGAAAATCAGAAACTATAAGAAATATATAAAGTCCATTAATTTATTAACAATTTGGCGTTCCTCTGTTTAAAATCGGACTTATACTTCAGTAATTATATAACATCAAAGTTGACTGAATGCATCTGTCGACAGACAAAAAATACAATCAAAACATCATTTGTCTTTCAAATTTCGCGCTTTAATGCCAGTACTTCAATCAGGATTTCAACAGATTTTTGGGAGCAAGTTGTCCATTCAGCATATAATAGTATGGCGGTAAAAAATATCTTACACTGGTTAATTTTATTTTTCTGTTACCCTAGGAAGTTTCCTGAATTTTTTGTCGACACAAAGGCCAATGATTTGCATAATACAACACGTAGTCACGCAAAACCTTTTCGGCTCTTTATAATTCCTTAAAATAAGTTTTGCCAATAACTTTGTTCTGAAACTTGGCATGGACATTAATTATGTAATGAACATTTAAAAACTGCAATAAAAAGAGGGGGTCACCATTCTCGTTTTCGCGCTAGATGCTCTTCAAATATATCAATTTATAGGTGTATAGCCAAATGTGGTAGCAACCGGAAGTTGTAATGAAAAACCTTTTTTCTCGGTCCAAAGAACTTCCTTACAACATAGATTACATATAATTCTAAGTTTACTTCTACTAAATCAATCAAAGTAACTGAATGACTATGATTGTTGAAATATTAACGAAACATGCAAGTATGTGCGTCCAGAAATCGTACGCTTTAACTATTCTCATCTAAATGTTTGAAAATTTATCCAATAAACGTTCCTTCATATTTCGATATATCATACGCAGCACCGATTATTAAAGAACTCAAAAAAATGGGGGCCACCATTCTCGTTTTCGATTTATTTTGAAAAAACGTCAGTTACATTTGAAATATTTAACGAGTTCCAATGGTCTCCATTGTGCGCAAGCTCGCGCGAGCTTCAGAATCGTGCGCAATTGAGCGTGCGCAATGCAAAACAAGGGAATTGCCTTAATTCTCGTATTTAACACTAATATTTTATGATCATGCTAAAATTTATAGCAGTTTTTCACAAATAGAATAAGATGTGTTTAGACTCGTTACCAGGCCACACGCGGATTATTCCATTGATGGCCAGAATAATTGGTGTTATTTTAATAATAATAAATGAAAAATATCGATTCTGATGTTCTTCGTTATTGTCTACAATTTTACATAAACGAAATTGCATATTTTGTATTTTCAAAAAATCATTTTGTGACGCTTTTGAGCACCAGCTCACTGCTCCCAGTCTCATTAGAACATCAAGAAATCAAAAGAACAGAATTCTAGTGGCGAATTTATTTTCCAACGGCAAAAGCACAAAACAACATGATTGCCGTCTGACGTGAAATAATGAATTCAGGCACACATGCCAGCGTAAATAATACCGTTGTTGGATTATGGAACGATAGATAAAAGGTTTCTCGATCAGCACAAAAAAGTTATATTTTAAAAATTAGACTAAACATGGAGATAAGAAGTCAAATCTATCTTTCGCCGGTATCTCTCTTAATAATTTTGCCCTGATTAACCATCATGCCCCTTTATTGGACCACCGGAAATAGCGCTATATAAATAAATACATATTATTATTATTATTATTATTATTATTATTATTATTATACATCGTGAAGTGGTCTAATAATACACAGGACTCAAGTAAGCACTAATATTTATTTTACAAGCAATTTTAGAACATCAAGAAATCAGAAGAACAGTATCAGTCTAGCGTAAAATGAATGATATTCCGATAATGTATTTAATTTTTTACTGTTTTTTTTTTTGTTTCTGTCGTCAGCCAAGTTGTTTTACTATCCAAATTACAGATCTTCGTGTGCGTCACAAAATTAGTGTTAAAAAGGGCTAGTAAACGGAACACTTTTCTTTTTCAGAAGAATAAGGACATCACCTAAAAATTCCTTTACAATTGAAATGCATTTCAGGAACTCGAAAAACGTATTCTAAACTTAGATACTGATGACTTCACAGAATAGCTGTTCAGAATTCGGTATTTTGTCTCTGAACGTAAAGGTGCGGTAATACGAGCAACAAAATCGTGCAACTTGTCGCGCAACATTGTTCAGATTGTTGCGTAGCATGTTGCAGAGCAATGTTTCTCCTATTACCATCGTTCGCGCAACTTGTCGCGCAGCAAATTAAATTATCGGTGTTGCAGGTTGCAAAACTTTGTTTCACGAAGTAGAAAGCTAAGAGCTTCTAGTTTGCGCAACAAAGTTTTGTAACCTGCAACACGAAAATGTGTTGCGCGACAAGTTGCGCGAACGGTGAACCTAAAAGTTATGTTCTTCAATCAACGAGAACAGGGAAATCAAGGAAATACCTGCCGTTGAGATGAATGTGCTATTCATAACACTCGTAATGACATGCAAATATGAAATAAGGTATAATACTACTTCATTAGTGGCTAGGTGTGCATAGGCACGTGAATGACGCCACGGGATGACTATAAATACGACATCAATGTTCAGCACTCCCTTCTTGCCCAGTTTCCAGCGGAACAGT
Organism: Actinostola sp. cb2023; assembly: GCA_033675265.1. Lineage (NCBI taxonomy): Eukaryota > Metazoa > Cnidaria > Anthozoa > Actiniaria > Actinostolidae > Actinostola > Actinostola sp. cb2023. The sequence goes on from JAUJYZ010001448.1 coordinate 193,955, forward strand.
GGTCGGAGGAACTTCCTTCTTTTCTTTTTGGTTTACAACCCACGTGATTCTGAACATGGCCGAGGTCGTTCCTGTTCGACGACCTGCATGCAGTAGACGAAGAGTAGCCGGGTGCTCCACCAGCACCACTGAACGATTGAAGCCGAAGCCTCAGGGTGAACTTGAGTCGAATACTTGAATGTTGATTTGTTTGACTCTATTTAAAGTAAGTGTTGAATGTACATGCTGTTTAGCAAGGGTTTGTCTGTAGAATGAATCAGGCTACATCGACTGGATGGTTTGTTGAAATGCTTGCCGCTCGCTGCGTGTATCGAGGTGAGAGTTTGCACGAGTTTATTTGTAGAATGAACCCGGTCCTTCGTCAAGATGTTTTTGTTGGGCGACTGCAGAGGATGATTCAATGTTATTTTGCATGTATGGAGAATAATTTTCACCGTTTAACTATCTGTAGAATGGATTCTTCGACAGGATGGTTCGTTCGACGACTCTAGATACTTGAGCAAGATTTTTGCCAGAGAATGTATACCACGTGGGATGATTACATAGCCTCAACCACGTGGGATGATCACGACCTCGACCACGTGGGATGATCACATGACGACGACACAACAGTGTCCCGGGGTGAGGTTTCACCGTATCAGTACCAGGGTGAGTTTTCACCGTTTCAGTACTAGGGTGAGGTTTCACCGTTGACCATGCAGGGTGAGTTTTCACCGTTTCAGTACAAGGGTGAGTTTCCACCGTTGACCAGGGTGAGTTTTCACCGTTGACCAGGGCGAGTTTCCACCGTTGACCAGGGTGAGTTTTCACCGTTGACCTGGGTGAGGTTTCACCGATGACTAGGGTGAGTTTTCACCGTTGACCAGGGTGAGTTTTCACAATTGACTAGGGTGCGTTTTCACCGTTGACCAGGGTGCGTTTTCACCGTTGACCAGGGTGCGTTTTCACCGTTGACCAGGGTGAGGTTTCACCGTTTCAGTACCAGGGTGAGTTTTCACCGATGACCAGGGTGAGTTTTCACCGTTGACCAGGGTGAGTCTTCACCGTCGACTAGGGTGCATTTTCACCGTTGACCAGGGTGCACTTTCACCATTGACTAGGGCGAGTTTTCACCGTTGACCAGGGTGAGGTTTCACCGTTTCAGTACCAGGGTGAGTTTTCACCGATGACCAGGGTGAGTTTTCACCGTTGACTAGGGTGCGTTTTCACCGTTGACCAGGGTGCGTTTTCACCATTGACTAGGGTGCGTTTTCACCGATGACCAGGGTGAGCTTTCGCCGTTGACTAGGGTCCGCTTTCACCGTTGACTAGGGTGAGTTTTCACCGTTGACCAGGGCGTGTTTTCACCGTTGACCAGGGTGAGTCTTCACCGTCGACTAGGGTGAGTTTTCACCGTTGACCAGGGTGCGCTTTCACCGTTGAATAGGGCGAGTTTCACACCATTGACCAGGTTGAGCTTTCACCGTTGACCAGGGTGAGTCTTCACCGTCGACTGGGGTGAGTTTTCACCTTTGACCAGGGTGCGCTTTCACCGTTGAATAGGGCGAGTTTTCACCATTGACTAGGGAGCGTTTTCACCGTTGACCAAGGTGCGTTTTCACCATTGACTAGGGAGCGTTTTCACCACCACCAGGTGCGTTTTCACCATTGACTAGGGTGCGTTTTCACCGTTGACCAGGGTGCGTTTTCACCGTTGACCAGGGTGAGGTTTCACCGTTTCAGTACCAGGGTGAGTTTTCACCGATGACCAGGGTGAGCTTTTTTGACTAGGGTCCGCTTTCACCGTTGACTAGGGTGAGTTTTCACCGTTGACAGGGGGCGTGTTTTCACCGTTGACCAGGGTGAGTCTTCACCGTCGACTAGGGTGAGTTTTCACCGTTGACCAGGGTGCGCTTTCACCGTTGACCAGGGCGAGTTTTCACCATTGACTAGGGTGCGCGTTTTCACCGTTGACCAGGGTGCGTTTTCACCATTGACTAGGGTGCGTTTTCACCGTTGACCAGGGTGCGTTTTCACCGTTGACCAGGGTGAGGTTTCACCGTTTCAGTACCAGGGTGAGTTTTCACCGATGACCAGGGTGAGCTTTCGCCGTTGACTAGGGTCCGCTTTCACCGTTGACTAGGGTGAGTTTTCACCGTTGACCAGGGCGTGTTTTCACCGTTGACCAGGGTGATTCTTCACCGTCGACTAGGGTGAGTTTTCACCGTTGACCAGGGTGCGCTTTCACCGTTGAATAGGGCGAGTTTTCACCATTGACTAGGGTGCGTTTTCACCGTTGACCAGGGCGTGTTTTCGCCGTTGACCAGGGTGCGTTTTCACCATTGACCAGGTTGAGCTTTCACCGTTGACCAGGGTGAGTCTTCACCGTCGACTGGGGTGAGTTTTCACCTTTGACCAGGGTGCGCTTTCACCGTTGAATAGGGCGAGTTTTCACCATTGACTAGGGTGCGTTTTCACCGTTGACCAGGGTGCGTTTTCACCATTGACTAGGGTGCGTTTTCACCGTTGACCAGGGTGCGTTTTCACCGTTGACCAGGGTGAGGTTTCACCGTTTCAGTACCAGGGTGAGTTTTCACCGATGACCAGGGTGAGCTTTCACCGTTGACTAGGGTCCGCTTTCACCGTTGACTAGGGTGAGTTTTCACCGTTGACCAGGGCGTGTTTTCACCGTTGACCAGGGTGAGTCTTCACCGTCGACTAGGGTGAGTTTTCACCGTTGACCAGGGTGCGCTTTTCACCGTTGAATAGGGCGAGTTTTCACCATTGACTAGGGTGCGTTTTCACCGTTGACCAGGGCGTGTTTTCGCCGTTGACCAGGGTGCGTTTTCACCATTGACCAGGTTGAGCTTTCACCGTTGACCAGGGTGAGTCTTCACCGTCGACTGGGGTGAGTTTTCACCTTTGACCAGGGTGCGCTTTCACCGTTGAATAGGGCGAGTTTTCACCATTGACTAGGGTGCGTTTTCACCGTTGACCAAGGTGCGTTTTCACCATTGACTAGGGTGCGTTTTCACCGTTGACCAGGGTGCGTTTTCACCGTTGACCAGGGTGAGGTTTCACCGTTTCAGTACCAGGGTGAGTTTTCACCGATGACCAGGGTGAGCTTTCACCGTTGACTAGGGTCCGCTTTCACCGTTGACTAGGGTGAGTTTTCACCGTTGACCAGGGCGTGTTTTCACCGTTGACCAGGGTGAGTCTTCACCGTCGACTAGGGTGAGTTTTCACCGTTGACCAGGGTGCGCTTTCACCGTTGACCAGGGCGTGTTTTCACCGTTGGCCAGGGTGAGTTTTCGACCGTTGACTAGGGTGCGGTTTCACCGTTGACCAGATGTTTGCCAATGAATTGTGAAATGATTGAATGTGACAATCAAGTCTCATAATTTTGATAGCTTTGAAAAAGGGGTACCTAAATCAACCCCCCTGATCATACTGGGTCTTAGCTGTTATCTCTCTGCTGACTTGTCGGGGTTTGTATTGTTTTCACAAGAATATTGTAGGGAACGTAGTTAGGCCTTGTAAAGGCGATGTACAGCATGCAGATCCGCATGCACGTTTTTTTTCCACGGTTAACACATCGCTATGAGTTAGCTGGATGTGCATGGAAACCCCGTCGTACTGTCGGCAGAGGGATGACAGCCAGTATCACGTGGTTGTGATGTGGAAACCTCCCTTGCAAAGCGTAGTGTTCCCTCCAATGATTGGTCGATCGAGTCGGGTGCGTTTGTTCTTACGAGTGCCAGGCTGTTGGGCATTGTTGTAAAATAAACACGTAGCCGAGACAACATTGGTAGCTACTCGTGCACCATCGATCATCCAAGGATGCACGTGTTTTTCTATGAAAAATGTGCCAAAACGGGTTCCCCCGGATATCTTGGCTGGGATTATTGTATTGTATTTTTGTGAGAATATTGTTAGCTATTGTTGATATTGTACAGTCCTGCATTCAAGAGTTGGGACAAGATTTGGGGACTGTAAGATTTGGGGACTGTAAGATTTGGGGACTGTAAGATTTGGGGACTGTAAGATTTGGGGACTGTAAGATTTGGGGACTGTAAGATTTGGGGACTGTAAGATTTGGGGACTGTAAGATTTGGGGACTGTAAGATTTGGGGACTGTTAGATTTGGGGACTGTAAGATTTGGGGATTTGATAAGATTTGGGGATTGTGAGGATTGGGGGTTATTTGATTAAGATAAAGGTATGAGAAAGGGAATTGATAGTGAATCAGATACTTTTATGTAGTCTGCTTATTGTGACCAAAGTTGTAATAGATAGGTGCAGGGGCGCTGGTCAATATTTTGCCCCATACCTTAATTCAACTGAGCATGAATACGAGTGTTGTAGAATAGTATACTATTCACAACACTCGTAATGACATGCAAATATGAAATAAGGTATAATACTACTTCATTAGTGGCTAGGTGTGCATAGGCACGTGAATGACGCCACGGGATGACTATAAATACGAAATCCAATGTTCAGCACTCCCTTCTTGCTCAGTTTCCAGTGGAACAGTGGTCGGAGGAACGGCCCACCCTACCCCTCCCGACAGATTCGCGTGGGTCGTATTCCCCTGACCGCTGGTCAATATTTTAATTCAACTGAGCATGAATGCGAGTGTTGTAGATTAGTATACTGCTCTGTAGGTTCTTCATGAATGTGAAGACAAAAAATGGTGGCGACTACGAGCCTTCATCATTGACATCGATGCACATAAACATTCAAAGGTATCTAAACATCAAGAACTCTCCTTTGAATGTGTTTACAGACCAGGAGTTCAACAAGTCCAGGGAAGTTCTCGTAGCAAAGAAGCGTCAGCTAGTTGAAATCCATGCCAAAGGTAATCGTCCTCAAGCTGCAAGAATTATGACCGAAGCTGAAGAGGACTTGTTGTTTGAGAAAGGGCAGTTTGGAGACCATAAACCCGAAGTACTTCAGAGAAACATTTGGTGGTCATTTTCCCTCCATTTCGGATTCAAAGCTCGAGACGAGTCCAGAAAGTTAAAATGGGGCGATGTAAGCCTTGATAAAGATCCAAAAACTTGAACTGAAATCCTAGTTTGGAGAGCTTAGGGAGGGTCCAATTTAAACAAGACACGGAGATGGCCACCAAAGAGCTTTCAGTCCAACAGCTCACCTCACAAACAACGAGCGATGTCCAGTAAAGCTGTACAAGGCCTTCGCAAGTCATCGACCTGAAGCGATGAAAAAGCCAGATTCTCCATTCTTTTTGGCAGTAAACCATAAAAGAAAAGAAGGCTCAGGAATATGGTATTCAAACAGCCCTTTAGGAAAGAATTCCATCGGGAAATGTCTGGTGAGTGCTGCTCAAGCCGTTGGTTTGCCTGGCAATATCAGTAACCATTCTGTTAGAAAAACATGCATCTCACGCCTAATGGACGCTGGCATCCCTGAAAACTACGTAGCTCAGCTAAGTGGCCACAAGAACCTGAATAGTCTTGACGCCTACAAGTCTGCATCTACTTCGCATGAATGACAAATGTCACTGAATGGTTCTTAGTCGTTCGTCAACATCCAATGCTACCAACACCCAAAGTAAAAGTTCAAGTCAGGGCATGAGTACAACATCACTCTCCGTACAAGGTGAAGAAGATATGATAAAATCTGCTTGTGGTGATGTTTTTTCAAGTGCTACAATTGGTAAATTTGAAGGCTGTACTTTCAACTTCAACTTGATCACGGATTCCAAGAGAATCAATGAAAACAACGATGTTTGAAGACAGTTAGTTGTGCTTTTTTGTATAAGTTTTGCTTTAAAATAATAATAAGTATAAAACACGCCTCGTGTTTCATGAATTGAAAGTGCAGAGTTCACAGACTTGTAATTTTCCATATTTGGAAATGAATGACGTCAATGCCATTGTATTGTTTCAAGACGTACGGACCGACCTAATGCGGAAAATAACTTCTATTTATCATTCACATTATATTCTCCGGATTTTCATTGGTCGAGAGACGACTACGTCACTGCAGATAACTTCCTACGAATAAGTGTTTTCGTTCTCCTCGACAATGGCAGCTCGATTTGTCCAGAGTTGTTGCTTTAGATGAGAGAAAATAACGTGAATGATAAAACAATTATTGAACTCGGTCTTTGCAAAATATCGTGATTTTGTCGGTGGCTTGCAGATAATTATTTGCCTCTGCCTTCGGCATCGGCAAATAATTATTCTGCTCGCCACCGACAAATCACGATATTTTGCTCAACCTCGTCCAATAATTGCTAAATATTTGCATGTTTCGTACAATTTCTGTAATATATTTAATATAATCGCGTAAGCGTGAAACTCGAGTAGCAGTAAATGGAATAATACTCAAATGTTTTGTCTTTAATTTACCTAGAAACTACTAATAACCTATATATAGTTATTATAATAAAATAATATATATTTAATAACCTATATAGTATCTACACCTTTTTCTTACCCGTTGTAACAAACCGCCTCAAAATATGTATATTTAAATAACTCATGTTATCTAGCTCAATTAACTTTACAGTTATTCTAGATAACCATGACCATTTTATGTAATTTCACATTATATGTAATCTAAAATTGTATAGAGTGCAAACAATATATCCGTGAAACAGTACTAACTACACTGTAATTAGCACTAAATAGAACTGATGAAACAATAGAAAACAATAACACTATTTAGTAGAAACCAACTAGCATACTATCACGAATCCTGCAATCTGATTGGCTAACATACTCACTATGTTATTCCTATCTATTGCGTGATAGATAGTGAGTAGCGAAAAAAACGGCGAATCAATAAATATTGGTATAAATCAAAGGTAGTATGCTAGTTGGCTTCTACTAAAACAATTAGACTGCTCGTTCGAGTTTTCTATGAGTTCATGATCAAATAGTCAACTCGACGCTACATGCCTCGTTGACTATTGACTCATAGAAAACTCAAACTCGTAGTCTAATTGTTAAATAGTTACTAAATAGTACTATTTCACGGTTATATTGTTTACACTCTAATTCAAGGTATAAATAAAATACATTGTATTGTAATGCATTGTAATGTATTGTATTGTATTGTAATGCATTGTAATGCATTGTAATGTATTGTATTGTATTGTAATGCATTGTAATGCATTGTAATGTATTGTAATGCATTGTAATGTATTGTATTGTATTGTAATGCATTGTAATGCATTGTAATGTATTGTATTGTATTGTACTGTAATGCATTGTAATGTATTGTATTGTATTGTAATGTATTGTAATGTTATATATCTTGAAGTTGCAGTCAGGTTTAATAATCAATAATGCATTGTAATGCATTGTATTGTAATGCATTGTAATGCATTGTAATGTATTGTATTGTATTGTAATGTATTGTAATGTTATATATCTTGAAGTTGCAGTCAGGTTTAATAATCAATAATGTATTGTAATGTATTGTATTGTAATGCATTGTAATGTATTGTATTGTATTGTAATGTATTGTAATGCATTGTAATGTATTGTATTGTAATGTATTGTATTGTAATGTATTGTAATATATTGTATTGTAATGCATTGTATTGTATTGTAATGCATTGTAATGTATTGTAATGTATTGTAATGTATTGTAATGTATTGTATTGTATTGTATTGTATGTTGTAATGTATGTATTGTAATGTATTGTATTGTAATGCATTGTAATGTAATGTATTGTAATGTATTGTATTGTATTGTAATGTATTGTATTGTATTGTATTGTATTGTAATGTATTGTATTGTAATGTATTGTAATGCATTGTAATGCATTGTAATGTATTGTAATGTATTGCATTGTAATGCATTGTAATGTATTGTATTGTAATGTATTGTATTGTAATGTATTGTATTGTATTGTATGTATTGTATTGTAATGCATTGTAATGCATTGTAATGCATTGTATAATGCATTGTAATGTATTGTAATGTATTGTAATGTATTGTAATGTATTGTAATGCATTGTAATGCATTGTAATGTATTGTATTGTATTGTAATGCATTGTAATGTAATGCATTGTATTGTAATGCATTGTAATGCATTGTAATGTATTGTAATGCATTGCATTGTAATGTATTGTATTGTATTGCATTGTAATGTATTGTAATGTATTGTAATGCATTGTAATGCATTGTAATGTATTGTATTGTATTGTAATGCATTGTAATGCATTGTAATGTATTGTATTGTATTGTAATGCATTGTAATGCATTGTAATGTATTGTATTGTATTGCATTGTAATGTATTGTAATGTATTGTAATGCATTGTAATGCATTGTAATGCATTGTAATGCATTGTAATGTATTGTATTGTATTGTAATGCATTGTAATGCATTGTAATGTATTGTAATGCATTGTAATGTATTGTATTGTATTGCATTGTAATGTATTGTAATGTATTGTAATGCATTGTAATGTATTGTATTGTATTGTATTGTAATGCATTGTAATGTATTGTATTGTAATGCATTGTAATGTTATATATCTTGAAGTTGCAGTCAGGTTTACGATACATTATTAAAGGATTGGTGTTTGTCTCTGACTTCTGACTTCTGCAGGGAATGATTGCATTCAAATTTCTGAAGTCTACAAGACCATCATGGGACTAAGAAATAAGCGCGCGCAAGGACATCAAGCGCGCGCCGCAAACGTTAAGTATTTCAAAGATCGCAACGTTTCCGATTAATACTGATGAAGGCCATTGATTAATGGCCGAAACGTCTATATGAAAAACAGAAGTCAGAGACAAACACCAATCCTTTAATAATGCATTGTAATGTATTGTATTGTAATGCATTGTAATGTATTGTATTGTAATGCATTGTAATGTATTGTATTGTATTGTAATGTATTGTATTGTAATGCATTGTATTGTATTGTAATGCATTGTATTGTATTGTAATGTATTGTATTGTAATGCATTGTAATGCATTGTAATGTATTGTATTGTATTGTAATGCATTGTAATGTATTGTAATGTATTGTATTGTATTGTATTGTAATGCATTGTATTGTATTGCATTGTATTGTATTGTATTGCAATGTATTGCATTGCATTGTATTGTAATGCATTGTATTGCATTGCATTGCATTGTATTGCATTGCATTGTATTGTATTGTGATGGCTCACAAGTACAATAATTATAAATATTACAATTTAAATTTGTTCCTGTTAGAAAAAATGTGAACATTCATGTTACAAAGAATGTATTCGTTCTCCAAATATCATGGAGAACTTATTGATGTAATTTTCAATGAAAGGGTCAGGGACTATTCAAGGTGTACAACCTAGTAATAACCTACTGACAATCAACTGACTAGATGACCATAAACCACTTTTATGTGTTTCTTTGCCATGAGCATGAATTAAACAAGAAAGTTATTTGCTACTCACTGTCTGACCAGTGCTTGATGTCTGTCCAAATAATCCCCCAGAGGCTGGAGTACTACCAAATGCAGAACCAAAACCTGAAGCAGATGTTGCAGTAGTAAAAAGCCCTCCTGCAGGTTTGCTACCAAATAAACCTCCTGGCTGCTGCTGGCTGCTTTGCCCAAATATGGATGTACCTGCTAAATAATGAATAATGCTTCAAATTCTTATATTAGAATCCCGCTTTCCGCTTTCCTAAAGTTTTTTTTACTCATTTATTAATGAGCAAAGTGCAACAGGTTTATGTTGTGTATCCAAAATATTATATTCTACGTATCAAAAACATGTGTCAATTTTTTTCTCCATAATTTTTACTCGTGCCCAGGTCTTTAGCCACCACGAGTTGAAAAACGCAGCCCATATTTTTTTTCGATGTCAGAAATCTGCAAAGTTGTGCAATATCCGGTATCCAGCATCCCTTGCTATCAAGCTATCAAGAGTCCATTTTGGATTTTAGACATGGCGAGGACAGATTCAACGATTCATGTGGAGTTTTACGAGTGAAATCTTGCACTTTTTCCTCGTCAGAGTGTTAAGTTAAGTGTTAAAGACGAGAAGATCTTCAAATTTGAGATTGCCACCCCTTCCATAGTGTATTATGAAGTCGAAGAAGATGGCATTTCATGTGGGATTTTTCGAGGGAAATCCGCACACTCTTTACTCGTCAGAGTGTTCGGTGTGTAGTCAAAGACGAGAAGATCTTCGATCTAACTACAGATGCGAGGGAGACTTCAATCTAACTTGAGATCTAGATTTTCTACTAAAATTTAGCAGCCACAAGTTTGTGGAGCATTCTCCAACCTACAGATTTTCTTGAAACTTGGCACTTGGCACAATCCTTCACAATTGTACACTTGTATGAGGTAATTTGAAATAAATATATCGTGGATTTTGGAAAATATAAGCATTTTCTCTGCGAGTTTATTGAACTATATACTTTCATTTCATATTTTCTGCAAAAATATTCAAGTTACATCCATTGACACTTTTACAGCCACAGATCAAAATGTCCTTTGATTTATGGAACCTTGCATATTTCTTTGACATGATAGCAAATTTGCTTTGAACTTTACGGTAAGATACAGTACATCCATAAAGTCTATCACACAACAAAATGGCGACCACCCTGGAAAGCGCGCTTCCACTGGCTAAATAACCGGTAGTCAATGAATTTAATGTCTGGTATATGATTCCCACGTACAATGAACAAATACATTTTTGAATTCAATGTCATCGTCTTTAGTGACCATTTTTCTGGCGATCACAGAACAATTTCTCAGGCATTGCAAGGGCAATTTTTAAGGCTGATGCAATCACAGGATAATTTTCAAGTACTAACTGAAGTAACGAATTTCTCTTACATTGTAGATGTCAAACAAGAAATCAGATGATATCCAATCCATGTAACATTCTGTGCAGAACTTCATGTGCTGTTAGTCAGGAAGTCTGATACAAATGTGGAAAACTAGTGCAACAACATTGTCTAAAAGCCCTGACACCAGATGCAATGTTGCTTTTAAATGCCAAAATCTCGTGTTCACTGTCGTGATGTTACAAATGTAGAAGAAAAGGTTCAGATATACAATGTCATGTTGCCAGCGAGCGACACCATAGCAGACACTTAACCATTTATTTAACCCAAGAGATTTTTGAGGTTTTAGGTTCCAGACCCAAACACGCCGAAGGAAATTTTGATTCCATAAAAGGAGTTTTCCATGGAAATCTTGACAGTTCTAAAACATTGAGTTCTCGCGTGCTACAGTTGTATTTCTTTTGTCACTGAATCTCCGCTAGACTTCTAGTGGCACCAAGTTCAAGTTCAAGTTCAGTTTATGAGTTCACCAAGAAGGCCTACATTGTACGTGTATTTTGCATTTAGAGTATTTTCAAGCCATTTTTCGCCACAGAAGCCCCCAGCACAGCAGCATTAAGCTTTACTGGCGTGGTAGAGGTCGTTCTTCTGAAAGAATCCAGGGGTAAGATGCGATTTCATGAAGAAAAATCGCCAAATTTGCAGAATTTCAAAATTTCAAAATGTAACACATCCAATGAATGTTGGCATTTTATCATGATGTAAATGCATTGTAGTTGTCCCTATTGCTAGGAAGATGATTTTTCAACATATTAATTATAAAGTAAGTTAAATTGCCCTATACACGACTTTCATAATGGCTGCTGCTAATTTTCATAAAATTTGAAAAATATGTTTTGGGAGTGAAAAGCATTTGAAATTATTTAGCTTGATGATTTAGATGTGTGTGAGGTTCAATGTTATAATGAAAGTAATAAATCCTTGACAAGATATCTGATGAGCATTTGAAGTTTTGAAAATGCACCAATGATAAATGATAAATACATACAAAACTCTCTATTTTTGATCTCTCATAACTTCTTCGATCGATATTCAGTCAAAAGTAACACAATTTTCTGAAAATAGTTTTCATGAAGTACTTTGTCAGATAGCATTGATCGTTTCTCATAAAAGGGTCTCATTGCCTCGATCTGAAAAAACTGAATTATGAAAGTATTGCCACGGTAATTGACTTAGAAATCAGCACTTGAAAAATCATCCTATGGTCGCATGATCGTTGACACCCCATGTGACAGACAAGTTTTGCATCTGAAAATATATTAAATTATAAAGGTACTTACTGGTTGCTCCAAATCCTGTCTTTGGCTGCCCAAAAGCAGAAAAACTACTTGTGTTACTACCAAACAGTCCTCCGGTGCTGGGGGCGGTGGTTGTTGCAGTTGTTCCAGAAAAGATTCCCCCAGATGTACTTGGCCCTGTTTTACGCCCAAGAGAATAGTCTTCAAAGCGCAATTCCTGATAAATAATGAAATTAAATTTGATGATAGGAGGGAAATCATTTGAACCCAGAAATAGTATGAACTTATACGTTGTTATTTTCTCACGGTGGTCACAAAAGACCCTAAAAATGATCACGTTTGTAAAACTTCTACAGTTTTAATCCAAAAGATATGAAACTTAGCAACGTGACAGTATACGTCAAGTCAACAAATCGTATGTTTTTTTATTTTTCATTTTTACGTTTATTGGCGGGAAAATGACATCATAAACATGCCAACAAATTTTGAATTTCACAAATTCACTAATTTGAGTGATGTATTTGAAAGAGCTTGCAAAAATATGGTTGTAAGTGAAAAAATATCGCAGATATCATTATTCAATCAAAAGATATTAATTTTTGAATTTTGAAAAATCCGCCATTTTGTTACTAAAAAAAGCCCAAAATGGCGGATTTTTCAAAATTCAATATCTTTAATATCTTTTGATTGAATAATGATATCTGGGATATCTTTTCTCTTCTAACCATCTTTTTGCAAGCTCTTTCAAATACATCCATCAAATTAGTGAATGTTTGAAATTTAAAATTTGTTGGCATGTTTAATGACGTCATTTTCCCGCTAAAAAAAATGTAAAAATGAAAAAGAAGAAAACATACGATTTGTTGACTTGACGTATACTGTCACGTTGCCTAGTTTCATATCTAGGGTATTTTGTGCCCACCGTGTCTGTGATATCTGCAGGAGTCAAGTTTTGAGTAACACTGTTGGTGGTAGTGAATAAAGAAACCTGAATAGACCTCTTTAGCTTCGTATGTAAATTGCTCATTTCAAACCATGTGATGTAAACATGATATTCTCTGGAGAATTGGTCCTTTATATTTCTGAAATTTATTCGTTCATATTGAAAGGACTAATTCTCCAGAGAACACCATGTTTACATCACGTGATGGCTTGAAATGGGCAATTTACATAAGAAGCTAAAGAAGTCTATTGTCTAATCAGTGATGATTACCACTCTCATATTACTCAAAACACCAGGTAGAAATTAAGGGAAAGTTTAAGTGCCATAAAGATCCCATAAAGTTCTTCTGGGAATTAGCCAAAGAAAGAAAGAAAGGAGAAAGATAAAAAAAATATCTGACCCCGATGGGATTCAAACCCACAATCCTCAAAATATGATCACCAATGCTCTACCAGCAGAGCTAAAAGGCCAGACTGAAAACAGGCCGTAATTGCAGTATGGCCTTGTAGCTCAGCTGGTAGAGCATCAGTCATTAGTTCTGGGGTTATTGGCTTCGAATCCCACCTGGTTCAGATTTGTTTTTCTTTCTCCTTTCTTTCTAGGGGTAACGCTCAGAATAACTTATTGGTATATTTTATAATACTTTCCATTAATTTATATTCTGTTTCACTAGTGCTATGTTTTTCTACATGTAGTATAGAGGGTTTGCACGATCACGTGCCGGCAGCCATGACAGGGGACAGGATAAAGGAATACCTATCCACAAAGGAATTGAATTCTTTCTCATGTAAAATGATTTTATTGTTCCTGCCCCGTCATGGCTGCCGGCACGTGGTCGTGCAAACCCTCTATTGCATGTAGTGAATAATAATAATAATAATAATAATAATAATAATAATAATAATAATAATAATAATAATAATAATAATAATAATAATAATAATAATAATAATAATAATAATAATAATAATAATAATAATAATAATAATAAATAATAATAATAACAATAACAATAATAGTCAAAGCATCAGTTTTACTCAATACTTTGCTCATCTGAAGGATCACAACAAACTATGAGTGAAAAATTAACTAATGGGGGCAAGTTACCTCAAAACTTTTTGCTTCATAATCTTTCATAACAGTGATACATTGATGTCTAGTGTTTACAGTTGTCGTAATGCCATTTTTAACCATTTGATCTGTACCACTAACAACCTACAGAATGTAAATAATTGTGTCCTATTAGAAGCACTATATTGTATATTGATGACAGATAAAGAAATCAACAGGAAAACAATACACACGGAAAATTTCACAGTTGTTCCTGCTTGAGGTGTTCCTTGAGTTGCACCAAATCCTTCAGAAATATAAACAAAACATTATATCAAGTGAATGCTTTCTCTTGACTAACTCTTCTCATATCCCCTCTACATGTTATAGACAGTTTTGCAATATTCTTCATAACAAAACTCAACCTAAATAGAGTGCAACTTAAAGTGTATATGAATTATTTTTTGAAACATCATGCCTGAATATATTATTTATTTATTTATTATTTATTTTGAAAATCGATTATATATGAAGTGAATAGTGGGATGTTTCAGTATTTTGTGTTTTGAGCTACGCATTTGTCAGTTATAAAGGTTTGAAATCGTGATATTGTAACTCTGTGACATTGTTTTTAATTTATTATACAAAAGCGCCCTTGTGCAAATTATTGACATTTTTAAACTGACAAAACGTTTTCTACAACTTATATTAATACAAGATGTTAAGCATTTCTTTGTATTTCAGACAAGAGTGCTGCTTAAAAAAAAGTTATGTAAAAAAACCTGACGTCACCAAATTAGCATAACTCGCAAATGCAAAGCTCAAATCACAAAATACTGAAACATCCCACCATTAATTCACTTCATATGTAATCGATTTTCAAAATAAAATAATTCAATTCATATACACTTTAAAATACCCATAATGCATTTAGTTACATGTACATGCATAAATTTCCAATAAAGCCAAAACTACATTTGTATATAACAGACTTTAAATAATAGATGACACTGACAGTATTGTTATTATTATCATTATCATGATGTCATGATTATTATTAATATTATGATTATCATTATCAATGATGATGATTAATATTATTGATTCCAATAAACATGGGCACTACAAATTAGCTGTCAGTGTTTATTAGATCCAACGGAACAAAAGAAAACAAGTGAGGTTTATTGGAATCACTCTATTATTATTATTATTATTATTATTACTACTATTATTGTTATTATTATTATTACCGTATTCACCGACGTATAAGCTGCACTAGCAGATAAGCCGCACCCAGAATTTGGCAACGCAAATTTTGGAAAAAGTTTTTTTGAATAAAATTAATAGAAATCACACATTGAGTGGAATCATGAGAAAACTACATGTACATTACATTGCTTTGCGTTATCGGACGTAAACTCCCAGAGAATACTTCAAAGGTTTACCAATACTTTTAGGATTTCTTTCTGACTTTGTTTTATTTTTCATACAACTCCATGTATATTCGGCTGGTAGGGATGATCATCGTATTTTTTTAGGGTTTGAAATCAGCAATCCGGTATTTTTTAGGGGTTGGCCAAGTGAAATCCAATTTTTTTTAAAAGATATGGTATTACTTAGGGTATGAAAACCAGCGCATTCTATAGGTAAATTCATTGGGTGACGAGGGAATTCCACGTTGAATTCACGAGAAAAGGCGATATCGCACAAGTCGCGAAACGACGAGTGCGATATCGCCTTTTCGAGTGAACAAATCATCCAATGAATTTTCCTTGAATCCCATAGCGTTTCTCTTTGTTTTAGACAAATATAGTTTTTAGACAATTTTGAGTCGCTATTTATCGCGCGTCACAAAGAAAGCCAGTGCAGTGTTCAGTCTTTCGCTAGCCAATAGGAATCAAGCAAAATTGAATACTAAAATCAGTTTATTTGAAGGACAAAAGTTGTTTTCTTCAGTCGTTTTAACGTGTACTTTTACAGAGAATCTACAACAGAAACACAGCCATAGATCTAGATATGGATAACCAGTTCATAGTTAACGATAAACTTACAACCAGAAAGACTAACAGCGATGACAAGCTGACTGAGAAGTTCTCAACTGAGTTTTCACAATCACTGAATCAGTCTTGACAAACTTGTAAGTATACTTTTCTGATAATTTTCTGTTTAACAAAGAAGTTAATCGGAAAGATATAAAACTACGGACTTATTCTATCCTCATAAAACTTTAATAAATCGTTCAAATTTTCTCAACTGACGTTCAGTTCTTGTTGTCTTTCAATCAGATCAGAGAGCTGCCGCTTGCATGAGATTGAGAAGCTGAACTTCAACATTTCACAGGACGTCGACATTGATGGATTTGACTACGTTCCTTGAATGCTAATGATTCTCAGGCAAAAGATTTCAGACAAAGACATAGTTATCGATAAACAGAGCCAGAGGTGATCGCTCTGATTCAGTAATTGTGAAGCTACATCCAGTACATGTACAACTACAACAACTGAACATGCAAGTCAAAACCGGCAGCCGAGCGACTATTGTTGTTGTTTATCTATTGGCTTCTATTAGATTGTAGTTGTTGCTGGAGCCGGTTCAGTTGATTAAAGCTTACGCCGTTACGGCAGTGACTGCCATTTATGACTTGTACTTCGTGGTCTCTTTCTCAAACTTATAGGTGAAAGTTTTGTATATAAATAAATTATTATCTCGCTGAGAAATTTCAATAATTATCAGTGCATCGATCTGGAGTATCATTCATTCAGAAGAGTATTAATTTAAGCTTGCAAGGTATACGTATTACGATTGTTTTGTTTTCAATGTTGTTGTTTTGCGAAAAGCCAACAACATCAAAAGTGTGGACTTCCTGTTTTTTCATTGAATTCAGCTTTTCAATTGTCTTGATTTTAATCTCATTTGCAAAACAAAAATTCATTATTTCTGTCTGTAAATGTTTTTGTTTGTTCCTTTTGTAAGCAATCTCAATGTTGATTTGTTCTCTTGGTGAGAAACAAAGACGAAAATCGAACTTAAATACAAAATTCAGCGCGGGATTCCTATATATCGTTGAATTCAGCTTTTCAAAGTGTTGAATTCCACGCTGAATTCCCTCTCATCCGGTTTGCTTCTCATCCAATCAGCGCGCGAGTTTCATATGAGCTATGGGATTCTGTCTTGAATAGCAGTATCCCGGTGAGCGATCCTGGTATTTTTAGGATGATTTTTAGACTATGAGGTATTTTTTAGGGTGGTAATTTTTTCACGGTTTAGTATTTTAGGGTATTTTTTCGAGGTTTTCCGAAGATCAGCACCACCCTTTTAACTTGAAGAACCCAACAACAACACCTCCCCCCTTGAGAAAGCTATATGTACATTACATTGCTTTGCGTTATCGTGTGTAAACTCCCAGAGAATACTTCAAAGACTTACCAATACTTTTAACATTGTAATAGACTAATCATAAAGACACTTTTCCAATGGAACTCTTTACGACAATTAACAAATCGAATTCAGTTTTGATCATTTTCTGACGTCATTTCTATGGTCGATAAGAGTACAGACCATAGAAAACCGAATTCGATTTGTTTTTTTACAACAATATTTACTCAGGAATGCGGAAAAGGCCACAGGCAGCCCAACCATTGTTTCTGATGCTATTTATAATTATTCAAAATATATATTTGCATGCGCGCGTCTTTTTTTGATGGGTTTCCTGTGGTAGAGTGCGCACGCACGAGGTACGTATTATATTGGGTTCCCTGTGCATAGAAATGTATAATGTTGGGATCCCTGTGTACGTCCTGCGGGACGCACCCGCAGCAATGTGTATATTGAAACAAGGTATGAAACTCGGTCACGTGACAAATACGTTTTTGCTCCTATTTTTTGCCATTATAACGTGAAAATTCGTTTTTTCTTCGAATAACTAAACTTTACCGTATTCTCTAAACACTTCATAAGTGTCAATCGTCTAACTTCACCGTACCTTTGAGAGGACATCGACAAGCGCTCGTCAAATCTGAACTGTGCTCTTTTTGGCAAGTTTTAATATTTATATGTTCACTAATTAAACATAAGTCAAAACATCTACAATATTTTAAATTAAAGATATACTTTTGTCTCTGACTTTAGCTTTTTTTATTCAGACGTTTCGACTGTAAATCTCGTAGTATTTTTTGAAATATATCCGCGCGCAGTTTCTTACTATCCAACTGATGAAGACTTGATTTACAGTCGAAACGTCTGAATAAAAAAAGCTAAAGTCAGAGACAAAAGTATATCTTTAATTTAAAACATGAATCCTGACTGCAATTTCAACATTTAAAAAAATCTACAATATTCTTTATTTGTTTTCTGTTTGATTTTTATAAAGTATTTGTTTTGTGTTTTGATTTTTATCGATTAAAATGCTTTAAAATTGAGGCAATGTGTTTTACTAATGCTGAATAGTCTCAATATTTAGTACTGCACAACACATTTTTGCTATCAGTACTTGTAAACAAAATGTCAAACAATGTATTTATTTCAACAATCAGTTAAAATAAGTTTACTTTTTTACACACTGTTTTGCCGTTCTTTCTGTGTAATTTATTCACTATATTGATCAGTAATATCATGGATAATATGAAATTAAATAAATACCGTATTCACTGGCGTATAAGCCGCATTTTTTTCACGAAAATCGCGATCCAAAGTTTGGGGTGCGGCTTATCTGCGAGAACATCGGAAATTGGTACCAGAAATTTACATAAAATTAACATGAAAGTATAAAAGAGTACGTCTATCATTCGTGTGTTTATTACTATTAGTTACTCCTGAAAGCATTGGCCATTGGTTAGACGTTAAACAGGCAAATTAACGGGTGCCAACACCTTTTCAGATAGTTTAACGGTTTGCTAATCTTCTCTGTATCGTTCCAATTTACATGTAATATGAACATATCCCTACATATCCCGATAATTAACCGTAAGGAGTCCGGCATACGACGATATTCATATATGTAACCGTAAGCAGTTCAGTTGTGTTCATTGTACGATGTGAACTGCACGAGACTGCGCAGTACGGGGGCCCTTCGCACCGAGCAATAATACTTCAGATTTTTAATTCGATACGCGCTCGGAAACTATTTGACCCGTTTGTTAATTTGAGCGAATCATACTTTTGGATTTAGTTCGATAGGTGTTCGGAAACTATTCGTCCCGTTTGTGGCCAACAGAAAAAAAAAGAATTCCCATTTTAAATATATACATACCTGTAGACTGAAACCCAGAGTTGCCACTAAACAGTGTACTCTGTGTGCTTCCGCCAAAGAGTCCAGTTGATGTACTTGTAGGTGTACCAAATAGTTTTCCTTCATTGAAAATTAAAGTAAGCCATTTTTATGGTGTAAACTTGTAATAATAATTATTTAATTAAGCAGGACAAAGGAAAAGTTATGCAATTCCAAATTGGGAAATATCGGGAACATTTTGGGAAACAAATGGCAAATCCCAAATCCAACATTGGGAAAATTTGGTGAATTTTTCAGATTTTATAAATGTAGACTATAGAATTATTTCAGACAGTGATATTATAGGTAAATTCATTGGCTGACAAGGGAATTCCACGTTCAACATGGAATTCACAAGTCAAGCCAATGAATATTCCTTGAATCGGATAGCATTTATGCAAAAGCAAAAACAAAACAAAAAAGTGTTATTATTTACCTTTTCAAAGCTCATATAAAAACAAACTCCGAACTTTGCGTTTTTAGAAAGAAGATATGCGAATCTTGCCACTGAGAATTTTACAAGCGCGCTTAAAATTCGAATTTGTAAACAACAGTCGTCAGCTTACTTTGAATCAAAGTAGCGGAATAAATCCCAGGAAGCCCAAAATAGCATTGAATGATTGAAAATAAATCAACATTTGCTCGGGTAAAATATTTTTTGTCGATCTTAATGTTACGGTATAAAAACGGCACTTTTACTGAAGTGTTCACAATTAGAACTGTTCACAATTAGAACCACATACTGTAGGTTCATTTTATTGTAAAACAAGCAAAACAATAGTACTTTTACCCCTTTCTTCCCAACAAATGGAAAGGATAATCGCCATATTGGCGTTCTAGAGGAATATTGAACCGCTCGCTTGACATTATACAGCTTATTTTATCCTGACTTGGAGAGTCAACGTTTGAACCTCGTTTCACTGGTTAGAAAAAGTAAGTACTAAAACGTTTTAAAAGCTAACAAATCATTATTTGTAAATACAATCAAGAACACTGATTGCTTTAATTATCTTCACAACGTTTACACTTTTTGATTAAAGTGTATATATGGCCCAAAATTTTTATCTTGGAAATCGATTCTTTATGAAGTAAATAATGGGGTGGTGTAGTAGTTTCCTGGTTTGGGTTTCGCACGTGTGAGTTACAGAGGTTTGAATTGTCAATATGCAAATCAGATGATGTAAATTCAGTCATCATTTATTATACAAAAACGCCTTTGTGCAAATTACTGACATTTCTAAACTTGCGATATCTTTCCACAGTTTATAGAAACAGTTTTATGAACTTTTTTCCTATTTCAGAAAAAAAGCACTACTTGAAAAAATATAATTTAGTTATGACGAATTACCGAATTGACGTCACCAAATTAGCATATTGAGATTTCAAACCTCTATAACTCACAAATGCGAAGCCCAAACCAAAGAAACTACTACACCACCCCATTATTTACTTCATAAAGAATCGATTTCCAAAATAAAAATTTTGGGCATATATACACTTTAAGGATTTGAACAGTTCTCAATCTCAGTTTAGAAAGTTAACTGAATTCTTTGATTCAGGGGATAAACTGTTTTTCAAACGAGTAATATTAATTCAGTGGTTTCTGAAACGTTTTTTATTCTTTATAACCCTTTGACACCCAGAGATTTTTGAGATTTTTAATAATGATTTTCTGGACCTAATCACGCCATAGGAAATTTTGATTCCATATAAGGGGTTTCCATGGAAATCTTGACAGTTCTGAAAGCCCACGAAATCAAGTTCTCACGTGGTCTGCCTTTCGTCTTGGGATCTCGTCGGGGCCAGAGCACATGGGCATTTTGTCTTCGCATGCGTGAAATGCCAACATGAACACAAAGACCCTCTGACACGCGCATATATCCCGCGCCATCCCGCGCTAATTTAAATAACAGGAATAACAAACAAGATGGCGAAGTTCTATCTCATATATTTATTTATTAACTTGTCTACATGTATATGAATATATGCAACTCAGAAATGATGGATTCTATTTTATCAATGCTGAAGGCATGCTGCAGTTGTCATAACAAGTATTTACAATGCATTATGAGTTGCATATTGCAAGGTGAGGGAGGTCCAGACATGACAAGCTAAACTGACAATGGCTGCCGTCTTCGCCGTATACATGCACTTTGAACATTCATAGCAGGAGCTATGCATTTTTTGAAAGTCATTTATTGTGATGAATGGAATGACTATTGAATAATCTTCGCCTCCGTAACATTAAGCAGCTTGGGGGTCGGTAGAAATCGAAAGATAATTTGACTTGAATGCTTGGAGTCCACATTTCTGCTCGTCGCGAGTCCCGTAAATGGTAAGCAAAAATATTGCAATGCAAAACAGTGGAAACAAGTTTTAATCTTCTCAACAACTAATTTTTCTGCAAAGTCTGTTCTCTTATTTATACTTTCAAAGACTTAGAATAAGGAAATAGACGAAGATATGATAGAACCATGGCTTCGAGAAGTAACACAAAACATCAATTCCGCCATTACACTGAGTACAGTGCAGCCCAGAAACATATGTACATTTATCGCGATATTTGCGCGATCAGATCGCGAACAATGCTCGCGATTTGTTCGCACCTTGCTCGCGAATTGCTCGCACCTTGATCGCAATTTGATCGCAATTTGATCGCGATCACCGATGTTCGCGAGCAAAAGTCGCGAGCAAAACTTTCACTAAACTTTTCTATTGAAATTGCAGGTCAAATACACATGCTAAAACACGAAGTCATAATAAACCGGTTCCTAAAATACATATTTAGTAAAAACATCAAAACACAATGAAGTAATATTGCCGTGACTTTGAAACAAATCCGATAGCACATGGTGTTTTTTTTTTGTCCGTCTGAAGATGTGTTGATATCCACAAAAAAAACTTGTCTGGTTTGCGTAATTCGTAATCGTACAGTATCCCAATCAAGTGGCGTTGGCCCGTGCTGCGGCTTTGTGTTTTATTTTGTGTTGATTTGCATTTGCAATCATTCGGCTGGAACTGATAACATGTTATAACACAACACCAAAACAAACTAACAAGTAACTCCGAAAAAAGTGTTTGAGAAATGTTCAGATTCATCCAGATTCCAAGTAAATGTTTTTCATTTGGTAATAAAGGCTTTTGAGCAAAATATTTTAGGATCAAACAAGTCGTTTATGTGAATAATAATATTCTCAAGAACTCACTTCGTAATCG
This sequence comes from Actinostola sp. cb2023, assembly GCA_033675265.1. Lineage (NCBI taxonomy): Eukaryota > Metazoa > Cnidaria > Anthozoa > Actiniaria > Actinostolidae > Actinostola > Actinostola sp. cb2023. The sequence goes on from JAUJYZ010001448.1 coordinate 216,486, forward strand.
TAAACAAACATTTCACACCTTGAGCTTGGTTATGTTTGATAGTTTGATGAGTCGTTCTCTGGTCGTTTTGATTTACCAAATGAGCAAAAGTAACCGTATCTAATGTAAAAGTTATTTCTGAAATACATTTTGTCGCATTTCAGAGTTTATCTGACTAGTTTTTATAAAGTTCCCAAGCTTCCCGTACATTCTCACGGGTTCAACACACCATGTGTCAATCAAACTGTCTACAATTCACCAGCATCGTAAATCACGGCATTTGTGTTTTCGTAAATCACAGCGTTGTGTTTTAGAGATGAAAAGTTTGAGGTTTCTAGATTTAGTTATCGTTGACCGATCTACTATTATCAAAACGACCATAGAAACGACTCATGAAAGTATCAAACATAACAAGTTCAAGGCGAGAAAAGTTTGTTTACGATTTTGAGAAGTAAGCACTTGGGGAAGATACTGTATAAACATAAACCATTTTTGCGGCGCAATTGCGGTTCTTAGTTGTTGCAATATTTTTAGGTGGTACTGCAATACTGGATCACATAGTTCTTCATAGTTCTTCATAGATTCATAGTTCTTGGTCGTTCGGATTGGATTAGTTTACAGCTTACAGCAATTTAACTGGCTGTTGTCAACTTGCGTGACGAAGTCTATACTAGTATTGTGTTCCTTGAACACCACCGAATTCCCACACAAAACGAAACTACTAGACAGGTTTATTCTTGCTGTTAATTGCAGTATTTGTTACAAGAAAAGATTAGTGAAAGTTCTGCTCGCGAATCGATCGCGAACAAATGTACATATGTTTCTGGGCTGCACTGTATAGGGTGAGAAGAATATATTTAATCTGACAGCTATACATTTTTTGAAGCGCCATCTCGTTAAAGTTCGACCTAAATTGAACACCTCTACATATTCACCGGGCCATAGCTCGAAATCGCGTCCACCTGAAAGACCATTTCATTAAAATTCTAAAAGTTTACTTTCATCACAATTACCAAGCGTTAATCCAGTGCTGTAGAATATTTGATTGTAGAAATAATTAACGCTGAACATCCAACTCCAAACACCACAGTCGTATTTCAATGTAAAATATCTCGCCATCAAAAGAAATAACAGCGGTCAAACACATATCCAGGGGAAGAAGTGTTTATTACTCGGGCCTATCCACAGGAAGCCCGAGTTATAAATTGGGCTTTCTTTTTCTTAGGTCACAAAATGGACAAATCGTCATGACAGCGCATGCGCTCGGTCGTATATCGCAGGCTCATATCGCAGGCTCATGATCATACGAGACGTGCACGTTTGACTCATTCGAAGAAGGAATACTTCTGTGCCTGTGTCGTTTGAAAAAGTTCGATATTCCTCTTTCGGACAAAGCTCATGACATCGTCGATAACTGAGATGATATATCGCTTGCTGTTAGACACGCTCTTCTCACTTACAAATGCACACGCTGTTCGTGGTAGGCCCACACTAAAAGAAGACGAGCGTTTTCGAAACGGGTCGGTCCACGAACTCAAAGAGCTACAAATCAATACAAATGAGCTACAAAATAGCATAAATATGAACATTATGAACTCAAATAAGAACTCATCTGAGAACTGCATAGCTATGCACAGTGTATTACACAACACGAAGCCTGATGAACTGAAGTTTGACGACAAAAAGCAAACAGATATCTTGAAGAAAGGTGAGAACTTCAAAGCGGCCATAGAATCGTACGAACTACATAACTTAAAGCTAGTACTGAATCAATATTACAAGATTGTCAACAACAGCTTACTATTGTAGAGACGAAATCAAATGTTCGCATCCAGGCTAACCTTTGTAGTGAAAATGTTCATGATGACTCGTCAATTAATGAAATATATGAGTTTAGATCTCGACGTGCAATGTTTGTTTCTTGTATTGAAAAAACTGTGCCAGCATCGTCACAGATTCATCATATTGTCAATAATATACGTATTGCTCGACGTGACTGCTATAGACCTATTCCCAGTACTATAAAAAGACAGTCTTTTAGAAAGATCACTTACCGCTCTATTCATATTGTCTCCAAAAGAAGAAAGAAAAAGGCTTTACAACGAGTTTTGAAGGAGCCAAATCTACAATCAATGGGTTTTATAGATGAAAACTGTTCTTCAAAGTCCACTACATATAAAAGTCTTAATCACAGAAGAAATTTCTGTCAGTCTGCATTGAGAACAGATATAGAAAAGAATCCTGGTCCTACTCTACTTATTGATCCAAACAAAACAATAAGAGCACCTTATAGTCAAGGCAATATTTTAGTATTTGGTCGAAATGCTGGACAACAATGTGTTGCAATGAGTTTTTGTGTTCTTTGATATACAATAAAAGACAACCAACAACCTCCCAGAGTGACCTGGTGCAAATAATGAATATTGGGAATGAGTTGTATACAAGCTTATCTCAATCAGCTGGACAGTCATTTTTGATGATGACAGAATTACCAACAATGCTCACAGTATATGATACAGACTATCAATTTGAATACAGTGAAAGCTACACTGGTAATGTACATGGTGACAGAGCAATAAATATTGAGGGTTATACCTACTGCATGCCCATAGATAGAGCTTTTGAATGTCTATTGAGGGAAAATTATACTTCATTCATATTAACAATAGGATCCATTGCTGTTCAGAATAGAACAATGACCACTAACTAGAAAGTTTACACACTGAATTGTGAAACATTAATAATGGACACTCATTACAAAACATTCCTCATCTGATCTGATTCATTATTATATGTTCTTCCTTTTATTTTAGTTATTGTCAGTTACTGAAAAAGTATGAGTTTCAATAAAATTCACTAGTTGTCTAATTATAACAATATTGTATTATTGTAGGAGGGGGGGTTACTACCTTTCTCCAACTGGTAGGGGTGATCGACGTCCTTTTAGGGTTCAAAATATTTCCTCCTATGTGAACCTTTTAGGGTTCCGACACAAGACAGTTATGTAACACGAGTCCATACCTTTTAGGGTCAATTGAAAGAACACAAGAAATATGTTGTCCAGTCACTGATTAAATGATATCAGCACAATCACTTTTCTGCCATATATGGTCATATATGTCGTACCTTTTAGGGCTTGAAATCAACATGGCTTCAACAGCTCTTTTAATTTATGCATACTTTTTAGGGCTCGTTTTCAAAACCGGTCACTGATCACCCATATGGCAGTATTTTATATGTTGGCATCATAAACTATTTATTTTAAAATTAGTTTCATAAATAAAATAACACAAAAGCCTGCATGACTACAATGGGCAGATATCCTAACATCCTTATTCTTGGATGAAAAGCTTATGTAGCAATGTTTAGCATTCAACAGCACTTTAATTTGTATTTCACCATTAGAAGCCCGAGTAAACGCTTGTAGAGCGTCTTGTCTTTAAAAATGAGTAAATTTTCATGACGTTTAAACTTTAGAAACGCATAGATCTCCTACAAAATATCCTTAAAATGAGCTGTCGAGCTGGAAAATGGTTCAGACGTCACTGGTCAATGCTGTGTTGGCGCATGCGCAGACAAAATACCCATATGCTCGGGGCCAGTAGTTTTAACTACTTGAAGAGGCCAATTTTACATTTTAGAGTGTTTTATAGCCATTATTCACCACAGAATCCTCCAGAACAGCACCATTAAGCTTGGCTGGCATGGTAGAGACCGTTCTCCTGGAAGAAATCAGGAGCGAGTTCTAAGCAATTTCACAAAGACATATCGGCAGCCCGTTGAGAATTTCCAAAATGGCGGACTCAAAGTGAAATCGTCTCTCTGGTTGTTCTGTGGTGGATTGCAGGACCTACTAACAAAGGCTGTTTTGGCGACATCCGACTTCTAAAGAATGCAATGGGTGCAATGTTTTGCCTGTAGGTCCGGGTTAAAAAAGACTTATAAAAAACTCCATGTAATATTTACTTCCGGTCATAGTACATAATGTACTTCCGTTTAGCCGTTAATGTGCATAAGCAGATTAATTTGCATATTGGCACATGGCGTCAACAGAAAGGTATTAAACGGTGTAGTCATCTTGTCCATAGTTTGTTGGTAGTTAATACGTTAATACACAACAAATTGGCGACGAAACAGGATTTAGGTAAAGTTCAAAGGATTTAATAGGTAAAGTTCAAAGAGAAGATCCAAGAATAAAGTTTTTAGTTGAGTCAGCTATTTGTACAGAAATGGGCGACGACAAAGCATCGAGTTCTTGCTACGGCAAGATTGCAAAATTTCACAAAGGTGCAGACTGGGAGACTTACACCGAACAGATGGACTTCTACTTCATTGCAAACGACATAGAGGATGCCCTGACGAAAAAGGCGATCCTGTTGGCGAATTTATCTCAGGAAACATACCAATTATTGAAAGATTTACTGATGCCCGCCAAGCCAACACTTCAACGTATGATGTCAGTTATTGTTAAACGCCTCAAAAGTCATGTCAAGCCAGAAAAATCAGCCTTGGTGGCAAGATTTGATTTCGATAACCGTTCAAGGAAAGACGGTGAGTCAATTAAGATTACGTAGCAGTCTTAAAGCATCTAGCGAGTGAATGTAAATTCACCGACGCCATGCGAAATGAACGTCTGCGAGACAGATTGGTGTCTGGCATTCGAGATGACAAAATGTTACGTGATTTGCTGAAAGAAAAGTTGGATGACTTGACATTTGAAAAAGCAGTGTCCAAGTGCACAGCTCATGAGCAAGTTAATAACAAGGATGTCCACGCTTTTAAAGGAGAGGTGGAACCCAATGTTAAGGTGCATGTTTTGAACAATGCAAGGAGGAGACAAAGGCAAAGTAACTCAAAGAAACAAGAATCTAACAAGCCAGTGCCTGAGCAAAGTGTACTCGTTGTGGAGAACAGCATGATCCCAAAACATGCAGATTCAAGAAAGAAAAAGGTCACCATTGTCAAAAGGTGGGACACATCAAGAGAGCATGCCGCGCCCTAGCTGCGAAAGAACAGTCAGTGAACGCCTTACAGTGTAGTGATGGGGACAGCAGCTCATCGGAGATCTATCACATAACTACTGCAGAAAAGAGAAAGCCGATGAGTGTGATATTTCCCTAGAAGGCAAACCATTTCAGCTGTGACAGTCATTAGTGAGTCAAGCTACCGAGCACACCTGGGACACCTTCCCCTAGCAAGTACCACTCTTCAGCTGCACACCTACACTGGTGAGTCCGTCAAACCACTAGGTATGTGCACCGTAACAGTGACGTATGGAGAACAAGAAAAGGAGCTTCCCTTCTCGGCAGAGAATGGCTGAGACAAATTACACTCAACTGGCAACTTTTGAAGATGGAAGTTCATCAGGCGGATCTGCAAAACGTGTTAGAGTGTCATAACACTGTGTTCTTGGATGACTTAGGTTGTCTGAAGGACATCAAAGCTAAGTTCACCCCTCAGGGATGATGCAAAGCCTCAGTTCTGGAAGCCTAGACCTATAGCCTTAGCACGCAAGCAAGCAGTGGAGAAGGAGCTAGACAGACTAGAGGCTGAAGGTATCCTGAAAAAGGTTACCCACAGTGAGTGGGCCGTGCCTATTGTTAAGAAGGATGGTAACGTCCGCGTGTGTGGTGACTTTAAAGTGACAGTCAATCTCTACTTGGAGATCGATGTCTATCCATTGCCTCACATCGAGGATATCTACGCAAGCCTAAATGGTGGTAAGATCTTCTCTGTGCTTGATCTGAAACAGGCCTATTTACAGATGGAAGTGGACGAGGAAAGCAAACATTATGACACAGTTAACACTCATCGTGGTCTTTATCAGTACCAGCGTATATGCCCTATGGCATAGCCTCAGCACCTGCATTATGGCAGAGAGAGATGGATCAGGTCCTGCAAGGGATCAGTGGGGTGCAGTGTTACATCGACGGCATCATCATAACTGGTAAAACTGAGCAAGAGCATCTGAAAACCATGGATCAAGTCTTGACAAGGTTGGAAGAAAACGGCTCAAGGCTAATAAGGACAAATGTGCCTTCCTCAAGGACTCAGTCGAGTACTGTGGCCACATCATTACGTCAGATGGTCTTCGACAGTCAACCAAGAAGGTGAAGGCTATTACTGACATGCCTGTGCCACAAGACATCTCGCAACTACGTTCATTCCTGGGGATGGTACAGTACTATGCACATTTCTTGCCAGACCTGTCTACTCACCTTGGACCTCTACATCGACTCTTAGCAAAAGACAAACAATGGAGCTGGGAACGGAAGGAGGAAGAAGGTTTCCAAAAGGTCAAGGACATACTGGCCCAAGACCGTGTCCTCACGCACTTCAACCCAGACCTTCCAGTGGTTGTGGCCACTGACAGCTCATCGTGATTGCCTAGGCGCTGTCCTGTCACATCAGATGCCAGACGGAAGCGAGAGACCTGTGGGATATGCATCAAGGTCCTTAACCTCTACTGAGAAGAAATATGCGCAAATTGAAAAGGACGCCCTCGGCATCGTGTGGGGTGTCAAGAAGTTCCAGTCGTACTTAGAAGGTTGTCACTTCAAGTTGCAAACTGACCACAAGCCGTTGAAGTTTATAATTGATCCAAAGAAGGCAATCCCTGTCACAAGTGCAGCTCGAATCCAGAGATGGTGTCTTTTCCTGGGAGCCTTCTCATACGAGATTGAACATCGTGGAACCAAGGAGCACGTCAACTGTGATGGATTGTCCCGACTTCCTCGACCTGTGGTTCCGAAAGACCAACTGGACAGCGTTGGATGCTTCTATACTACAGTGATACATTTGTAGATACTCTTCCAGTTATGAGAGAAAACTGAGATGAGAGACCCGAGGGGATCCTGGTCTTGCTCAACTCGTTAGACTTGTGGAGGAGGGCTGGGATTCTTATGAAGCATGCCCAGAACTTGCACCCTATGCATTACGCAAGGAGGAGATAGTCATTCACAACAGAGTCCTCATGTGGGGTGCTCGAGTGGTGGTACCGCCTAAGCCGAGAAGAAAGGTCCTCGATGTTCTGCATGAAGGTCACATCGGCATTGTCAAAATGAAGGGGCTGGGTCGCAGCTACACCTGGTGGCCTCACATGGATAAGGAAATAGAAGAGACAGTGAAAAGTTGTGAAGAATGTCAATGGTTTGCAAACAATCCTGTCACTGTTCCATTGCATACATGTAGATGGTAGTACCCAGCTTCGCCATGGCAGCGTTTACACATAGACTGTGCTGGCCCATTCCAGGGCAAGATGTTATTAGTTGTAATGGATGCGAGCACCAAATGGCCGGAAATCTTCCTGATGAAGAACACCCACAGCAGAAGAGACTGTATCAACATTACGCACCTTACTGGCCAGAATGGGTCTGCCATAGCAAATCGTGTCCGATAATGGCCCACAATTTACCTCAGAAGTGTTCAAACGGTTTGTTCAGTCCAATGGCATTCATGTGATGGGAGCACCATATCATCCGTCTACTAATGGACTGGCTGAGCGCCTCATTCAAAGCTTCAAGTGCACTGTCAAGGCACTGAGACCTGACTGATCGAGATCTGCAGCACAAGCTCGATAGATTCCTGATGGCTTACCGCACTGCACCACATGCCACAACTGAACAAAGCCCGGCACAACTACTCTTTAAGAGAAACCTGAAGACCAGACTGGATCTGCTCAAGCCCGACATAAAGCGACAAGTCAACAAGAAGCTTCTCATAGATGAGACAAAGCCAATGAAGGTATTCAGCACTGGAGACAAAGTTTGGGTTAGGAATTCCTATGGTGGTCCTAAATGGGTGCCTGGAGAGTATGTGAAGCAGGTGGGTCCTGTACTGTTTCATGTCAGTGCCAAAGGCATGGTATGGAAGCGACATGCTGATCAGCTGCGAGTGAGAACTACAAGAGATGCTGGTGATAGTGAACCTATGCCAAGCATTGTGTCTTTATCGACAGAAGAAGTCGCAACCACCGAAGTAGCACCTGATCAACCAAGGCCACAGTCAGAGGATCTCCCAAGTCCGGAACAAGACACTGCATCAGTGTCTGAAGCAGCAAGCAGTGTACCAGAGGAAGCACTACGTATACCCACTGTGAAGACCACACGTTCTGGAAGAGTTGTGCGAGCACCCTCAAGATACAATGACTTTGAACACTGACACTTAGCTAGTGACATTGAGAAAACTTGTTAACTACACATATTATATTATGTTTTTGATAGTTCAGTTACCTTATTACAAGGGGGAAGAATTGTAATATTTACTTCGGGAGGCGCAGTGAGTCCAACATAAATTAGTCGGTCATAGTACTTCCGTTCAGCCGTTAATTTGCATAAGCAGACTAATTTGCATATTGGCACATGGCGTCAACCGAAAGGTATTAAACAGTGTAGTCATCTTGTCCATAGTTTGTTGGTAGTTAATAAGTTAATACACAACACTCCATAAAGCTGGAAGTGCTGTTTCCCGCGCATGTTGTTCTAGGATTACCCATGATACATTGCGGTCGTACGTTGGAAAAAAACAGGGATCCTGAAATAGTCGAATTGAAATGGCCGTTGCTCGGCGAGTTAAGGAAGAGACAGGAAAAATTCATGAATATATCAAGAAGAGAGATGGAAGTTTGCTGAGAAAGTGGCGTTTTGTTTCACAATGATGTATTTTGGAAAGAAATCCAAGTCAAATATCGATCATTTTCAAGGTTTATATTAATTATTATTAAATATTATCATTGTTATTATTATCATTACCTTTTTAGTAGATTAGAAATCGAGATAGCGAGATTCCACACAAAGTCAGGTTCATATGTTGAAAAGCAAGTAAGTACAGTGTTTTGAAGACTTCTACGACTGGCTGACACACGCCCCTCCCCCAAATACATTGTTCCACAATGAGGTCGTATTTTCTTCTCATTTTGGCCGAACAACATTGATTCGAGAGGAAAGAGGGAGAGACTGTTTAAATTTCTAATAAACTGATGGGGACTATACATGTTGTAGGCTAATTGGTTATGACGTGACAACCATGGCAACGTCATTACGTTGGTGTAAAAGCCGTGGTGTTACATTAGTAATACCATGATCACCTCGGTTTTCATTGTTCCATGAGGGACATTTAACATCGAACATCCCTCGCGAAAGCTCTAAGTCAAGCATCGCTCATGCATAGTAATGAGGGACATTTAGACTAAATATCCCTCATTACTATGCATGAGGATGCAAGTCAGTCCCTCATATACACCAGGTGTACACACAATCATTGGGACCCAAGAGCAAACCGAATAGTACTTTTAAAAGAGCCACTGCCTCTAAATATCGAGAATCGGCGGACAGTTGCGAAAAATCGAATTTCATTTTATTTCACCAATAGAACCACAGGCAGCCCAACCATTGCTTTTGAGGCTACTAAATAATTCAAAAAATGATATTTGCGTCTGTTTTTGATGGGTTCCCTGTGGTAAAGCGCGCGCGCGCAATACATATGTTGGGTTCCCTGTGTTGAGTAATGTCCTACTTGGGCTTCCTGTGTGCATCCCGCGCGTCCCGCAGTGTATGTGTAATATTGAAACAAGGTATGAAACTCCAGTCACGTGATGGCCTGATGTGCGCTGCGTTTTGTTGGTGCACTTTTCCGTGAACCGAAGAGCCGAAGTCGTCGTACGCTACAGGCCCGTGGGGGGTACCCAGGGTGAAGTCGCTGAAGTTTTGAAAAATGGCGGAGAAGTTGATGAAGCAAAACATGATTTTTTCGGTGTAAGCGTTTGGATTCTTTTCCTTATCCATGGTAAGTTTAGAAGTTCACAATTCATGTCAACTTTAAGTAGCTTTAGATGAAATTTGACGGTTTTAAAGTAGTCCTTTTTCATTTTGAATGGTGGAGAATTGTATGTTGTGCTCGACAGACGACAGTTTTGTTGAAAACTAAGCTGAACTAAATATATTTTCTGAATTATTTTCTTGAGGTTTTAGTAGTTTTTGCTCTAACTGTTCTCTAATAAAAGACATGAAAGGACTTGCCTATACTATGGCAGAAGGGCTGCTTCAGTTATTTTTCATAAATTAAGCTTATGACCGAGCTATTTCACTTGTGTACAGTTGAAGCTGTCAGTTGTCATTGAAATAAGACTTACACACTGTACACTTCAATCAAGTTCAACAAAGAACCTAGTACTTTATCTGTTTAAACATTATGACTCTCTCATCTATGTTATTTTGTGCTTTCTTACAGTACTTCTTACAACACAAGCCGGAACGCCAACACAGTATAAACCTTCTGAAGGCAAAAATATAGACGACCTCAAATTCACTGACATCGAAGGAGTCATGATGAATGGCGATGGACTCATGAAGCAGCCGTGAACTAAAATATTAACAGTTAATTGTTCTTTATTGTCATTGACATAGCACAACTCATTTAGCAAATACTATCATCTGAGAGAAACACAGAGTAATTTTAAATATGGTTCACGGAAGAACGTAAGTAAGCTTTTAATATCGCACTCCGATGTTTGTTATTCATTCACAACTTCGTCGATTGTGGTGACAGGCATACAATTTATTAATTTTATAATTTTATATACAAAACAATATCCATAGTAATACTGATCAATATAGTGAATGAATTATACAGAAAGAACGGCAAAACAGTGTGTAAAAAGCTAGTAAACTTATTTTAACTGATTGTTGAAATAAATACGTTTGTTTGTCATTTTGTTTATACGCACTGATAGCAAAAATGTGTTGTGCAGTACTAAATATGGAGACTATTCTGCATTTATAAAACACAATGCCTCAATTTTAAAGCATTTTAATCGATAAAAATCAAATCAAAACACAATACAAATACTATATAAAAGTCAAAACAGAAAACAAATAAAGTATATTGTAGATGTTTTGACTTATGTTTAGTGAAAATATAAATATTAAAACTTGCAAAAAAGAGCACAATTCAGATTTGCCGAGCGCTTGCCGATGTCCTCTCGAAGGTTAAATCCGACTGCCTCACGGAAAAGTGCACCAACAAAACGCGGCGCACATCGGGCCCCAACGCTCAAAATGTCAAAAATTAGTTTCTCCGCGTACGTTGAAGTTAGACGACTGACACTTACAAAGTGTTTCGAGAATACGGTAAAGTTTAGTTATTCGAAGAAAAATTGAATTTTCACATCACATTGACAAAATTAGGGTCAAAAACGTATTTGTCACGTGACCTAGTTTCATACCTTGTTTCAATATTAGTCCAGTCAATTTATGAAAAAAAAATGGGTCAACCTGCCACTAATTGCAAAAGAAGGTTTTTCAACGGTTATCGGTCCATATAAACAACCTTTTCAACATATCAAAAGTCTCCCAAAATCGCAATAAAGGAACGTGCTCAAAAAGAGGGTTTTATAGGAAGCTCTCGAGCGTAGCATGGAAACGAGGCTCTACAATTTTTTTTGTTATAAGGCGCTTCAAAATTAATCTAATTGAGCTAAAACTCCTAATTAAAAAGTTAATTAGTCAACTACTTTGAAATCTGTGATTTTGTTTTTGTTTTTTTAATTCTAATTTTTATTTTTAATATTTAAAAAAGGACAATTAATTAAGCCATTCATCACCAGAATTTCAGTTTCTTCATTAAATTCTTACGTGTAAACCAATAGTACTATAGTTTCAAAACAGTTGCTTTTGAAGGAAGACATGGCTGATTAGTCAGAAATGAAAGTAATTCGGGAACGTCTTGTGGTCGGTCATGAAGTTTATTACAGACTTGTTCATTTCTTCTCTGTCTGATCTGCAACATTCATCGTCTGGTCTATCGACAGCATGGCAACCGGTAGGTTGCTTTCACAAGCAGGTAAGCGATACTTTTATCTCCTTTATCTATCATCAGTTTTACAAATTAGCCGAACAAACATGGTAATTATGTAGCACGCAAAGATATCTCGCGTAACTTTTCGGTGACGGTAAACACAAGTACTGTAACACGCTCATGAATTAGAACCATCTTGACTGACTATATACGCTCGGACGATGAAAGAGCATTTGTATTTCTAAACTGCCGTATATTTGGAAATAAAAGTCCAATGGAGTCCTATATAGTATAATTTAACCAAAGCAGCTCTTTGTTGCTTCGATTATATTTATTTTCGTTACAAAAAAACAGTGACATACACCGTACGTTATGTTTGGTACGATCTGATTTGCATATATCGGTTTAGTTTCAGATTCTCAACCCTCCCGTTATGGATGAAAACATTATCTGTATATTGTGTAAATGTCCCCTTCATGATGGAGAATCAGTAACGCTCCGTGAGAAGGGCAGTGAGGGAATTAACCATGCTAGTACAGAACGCAATGATACGATCAAAGTTGTTCCCAGTCAAAAGGTTCACCAGAATTGCCGCCGAACATATTGCCTCCCGCGTAATGTCGCTCGAGTTAAACATGAAAATTCACACCCTCAGCAGACTTCAGCTAATCGTCGCTCATTAGTACGGAAGGTTGAACAGTGTTTTAGCTTTCAAACTGACTGTTTTTTCTGTGGCTCAGAAGTCAGCTTCGATGCTGAACAGAAAAAAAAATCGGGAGACTCGTTCAGAGTTACAACCATCGAAACCAAAGACACCGTGATTGGAATATGTACAGAAAGGGGGGATGCATGGGCTGAGGTTGTCCGAGCGAGAATTATGCATGTCCATGATTTGCCCGCTGCAGATGCTGTTTATCATCAGAAATGTAATGTAAATTTTCGCACGAAAAAGCAAATGCCGAAGATGTTTGCGATTCATCAATCCGAGCTCAAAAAGGGAAAAGTTGGTCGACCACACGACGAAGAACGGGCCAAGGCATTTTCAATAGTAACGACATTTTTAAAAGAAAACGACGACGAACAAATTAGTGTTCGGGATCTGAGCGTTAAAATGGAGGAATATCTCGAAAATTCTGACAGCACAGGCTACAGTCGCACCCATATGAAGGCGAAGCTCCAAGAGCACTTTGGTGACGAAATAATAATAACGGAAATTAACGGAAAGCCTAATGTGGTCACATTCAAAAGCACTGCTAAACATATATTACATGAATTCCACGCGCAACAGCAAGATATCGACCCAGAAACAGAGAAGTTTAATATCATCAAAACTGCTGCCAAGTTGATAAAGAATGACATCAAGTCTGTTAAAACATCCAATGACTACTACCCTCTGATCGAGACGGAACCTGAGGCATACGTTAACTTTCTTCCTGCGACACTGAAACTGTTCCTTGAGGGTATTCTTGTAGGAAAAGATTGTCGCATTAAGTTAGCATCGATTGGACAGGCAATTATGCAGGCAGCACGTCCTCGAGTTATAATTGCGCCACTGCAAATTGGTTTAGCTGTTCAACTTCATCACAACTTCGCCTCGCGTTTTTTGATAGATTCGCTTCATGGCCATGGATTTTGTTCCTCTTATCAAGAAGTACAGAGATTTAGCCAGAATGCAGTATTGGACCAAGGTACAGAGATACCCTCCTTTAATGGAGAGTTTGTCCAGTACGTCGCGGACAATGTTGATCACAACCTTAGAACACTTGACGGGAACGATACCTTTCATGGTATGGGTATCATAGCCACCATTACACCTGGAACCAAACGAAGCCGATGTGTCCCGAGGCAAAAGGTCACTCCGCAAGACATATCTACAGCAGGACATATCGAAATACTTTCACCACCTGAGCCAAGACTTCCACTAGCAGGATTCATCAAGTATAATAACGTCATGGTTAAAAGAGTGTTAGACCCCACAGCCAATCTTGACATACTGTGGAAGACTTCGCTGCTGTTTAGCACCGCGCGCCCAGCCTGGGCCGGGATGATGCAGTCTGTGCACCAAGGCACTCACCAGGGTAAATCGTCCATAACCTTTCTGCCTATGATTGACATGAATCCGAGTGACAACACGTGCATCTGCTCGACCTTAAAGTTTGTAGCCGAACATGCACAGCACCACAACATTGCAACCCCAATTATTACATTTGACCAGCCATTGTGGTGGAAAGCATTTAATATCATCCACACTGAGCCAGTTGGTAGTGCTATAAGCAGAGTGATCGTTCGACTGGGAGGCTTCCACACTGAGATGAGTTTTCTCGGTAGCATTGGCCACATCATGGCGGGATCGGGATTGAAAGAACTAATGGAACTGATATATGCGTCAAATGCTGTTGATCACATATTTACTGGCAAAGCCATTGCCCGGGCAGTTCGTGCACATCTCCTTGTAGACGCAGCTTTGAATGCGGTTCTGTACTCTGAAGCTCTAGAGGTGCCCATTCCGCTACTTGAACAACATGCAGGTACACTAAGCATTTTGATAAAAGCTCGAACAGACTGTATAATGTTCAGTCTGTTTAAAAACAGATGTTTATTGATCTCTTAAGCTAATAATGTTACCGATGACCGTGTTTTCTTATTATATTTAAGCAGGCAACTCAGGCCAGTAGATGAGCCCGCAATCCGCGCTGACGAGGAAGTGCCTGAAGACGACTCCTCTCAACTAGAGCATATACAGAACAGTAAGTTATGGTGGTGAAATATTTCAATTCCATTATATAATTATAATTTATTTAAATATATTAATTATTTTCCTTAATTAATTATTGTTTCGTTTTGAAACAGTCCACTACAAGGCCGTAGAGGAAGATGAGGCCTCTCGCCCGCATAGCTTGGAACTTGAGGAAGTCCGTGTGCTGTTCGAGAAACTGATGGAAAATAAGAAATCTATCGAAGAAGTCAGTGGTGCAAATGTACTTGACACTATAAGAGAACGTGTCCTTAGCCGACAGCAATCCGCCAGAGAGAACAGTCGTACAGCCGCACTGTGGCTACAATATATGGACATGATAGATATCCTGCGTACCTTTATCAAGGCAGAGCGTACAGCCAACTGGGAGCTCCACCTGCATGCGCTGTCGAAGATGCTACCTTACCTTGCTGCGTCAGGGCATAATCTATACGTCAAGTGCACGCAGCTATATCTGCAGTCCATGACCAAGCTTCAGAGTGATCATCCAGACGTGTACCGTGATTTCCTCTCAGGACTTCATGTACAGACCTGATAATAGAGCAGGTGTTGATGAGAAGTCTGAAGACTAGTGGGGGCTTGACTAGAGGAAGAGGCATGACTGAACAACAGCGTCTCACCTGGCTGTTATCCATGCCCGCATGCGCTGAAACAAATCGAGCGATGCAAGAGCTGACCGGCGTACAGTTCAACTCGGGAGAGCAGAACAAAGATATGTCCAATTCAAGACAACAACGTGACATGGAGGATACCTTGACCATTCTCAAGGCTCTGACTGACAGAAATCCATTTGTACCCAATCCAAGCCTCAGAAACATCATGAACGGCGTAAATGCAGATAGCTCTGTGAACGTGGATACTGCTAAAGTCATCGGAGAGAAGATCTTAACATCGATGACTGGTCAGTTCCCTTCAGAGTACACATTCAAGCGGAGTGCACAGGTTACTACTTTAGCGTCAAAGTCGGCCGTCAGGATTGGAAATGATCATGTACAAATAGATCCGCAACTGCTGTTCCAGCGACTCATCCTTGCGTGTAACAGCTCGGACGACCTTGAGGCACTATTTCGCTACGAACTTTGCAGTTATCCAACTGCACTATTCGACTCGTCACTGATGCTACGACAGCCACAGAAGCCAGTTCTCGTTGATGCTATATCGTCCAAGCTAACGCCAGATGCCACTACAGGGCCAGCAGGGGATGCACAATATGTTCTGGATGGCGGATCACTTCTTCACCGTATAGCGTGGCCGAAAGGATCCGCAACATTCAAGGAAGTATGTGGTCTTTATTGTAGTTATGTTACCAGGAAATACGGAAGACCGATCATCGTGTTTGACGGATATGACCAAGTGTCTACAAAGAACATGACGCAGCAGAGGAGAGCAGCAGGTAAAGTTGGCCCAACTGTAACTTTTTCGGAAGATATGAAGGTCACCACAAAGAAGGATCTCTTCCTCTCAAATGTAAAGAACAAGCAGCGGTTCATACATATGCTGAGTAAGTTCCTGAAGACGAACAACTGCCAAACACGTCACGCTGTAAGCGATGCCGATCTCCTAATAGTGAAGACATCTGTAGAGTCTGCGAGAGCAAGGAACACCATACTTGTCGGAGACGACACCGACCTACTTGTGCTACTGTGTTACTACGCCCGTTCGGATGGTTGTGACCTATACCTCAGACCAGAGCCAAAGGCGAATTCTACAAAGAGACGAGTCTTCAATATGAAGAAGGTGAAGGCACAGTTGGGCGAAGATATCTGCAACAATATCTTATTTATTCACGCCATTCTTGGTTGTGATACAACCTCTCGACTCTATGGAATTGGTAAAGGTGCGGCCATCAAGAAGTATGCCGACTCCCAGTACTTTCGTGAACAGGCTAAAGTATTTGATGACTTTAGTTCATCTGTGGAGAAGGTTGCGACTGCAGGTGAAAATGCCCTGATTTCACTCTACAATGGAAAACCCGGAAATGGACTTGACAGTCTTAGGTACCATCGCTACTGTGAGAAACTAGCAACCAAGAACACCCAGATCCAGCCTCAGAACCTGCCTCCAACTTCAGCAGCGGCAAGGTACCACAGCCTGAGGGTGTACCTACAGGTCAGACAGTGGAAAGGTGAGGACAAAGACATACAAGTACAAGAATGGGGTTGGAAGTTCAGTGAAGACCATATTGTTCCTGTGATGACAGACTTACCACCAGCACCAGAATCTCTTCTGTGCATTGTAAGATGTAACTGTGCGTCTGACTGCAGCACCCTGCGATGCACCTGTCGCAAGCACAACCTAGAGTGCTCCCCTGCATGTGGGCAATGCAAAGGCTCCGGGTGTTCAAATTCGACGGACCAGCTGCTTTACTATGACAGTGATGAATGACTTGAGATATCGATAAGAAGTTCATTTTAAAAGTAATTTTGACCGTAAAATGGTCGACTGCTCTCGCTACCCACTAGGATTTAACCATCTGATTATCTGCCAGCAGTCGCGCTGAATACACTAGCTAAGCTTCCGCGTTGAAAGGGTTGTTTTGAAGGCTACTATCGATACCGGTAATTAACTTAGACTTAATATTAAAATCCTGTGAATAAGTTTGAAAGATCATGATGTGAGTCAATAAACGCGGATAATTGAACAACTGTGACGTTGAATTGTGAATTATCAGCACAAATAATAGCAAAACATGAACAAATAACGTTACTTACTTCTAAAATAAAACCTGGAGCGCTCTTATAATAAAATTGTGAAACATAATGAAAACATTATAACATTTGACTGACGGTATTACACGCGAGAGAGGTCACGTGACACTTCTCCATTCCTCAATTTGACCTAATATCAAAGCTAAACCATCCTTGCTACATATATGCTCGAATCTGAAAGGTGTAAAAGCTTAAAACGAGTAAAAAAGAAACTTCCGGTTTGGAGCCTCGTTTCCATGTTTCACCAGAGCTTGAGTTTGAACGAAGTCGATTTTGGAGTCCTTCCCAAGCTTGGATTCAGAGAGACTTTTAGTATGTTAATCCAGGCAGTGTTCCCGACCGTATTATGAAGAAAAACTTTCTTTTGCAATTAGTGACAGGTCAAATCATAAATTGACTGGACTATATACACATTTGCTGCGGGAGCATCCCGCAGGTCGCACACAGGAAGCCCAACATAGGAACATTACTCAGCACAGGGAACCCAACATATTTATTGCGCGCGCGCGCGCTTTACCACAGGGAACCCATCAAGAAAAGACACAAATATCATTTTTTGAATTATTTAGTAGCCTCAAAAGCAATGGTTGGGCTGCCTGTGATAGAACCCCTTTGGTGTACCATTTCCAAAAATAGTATCGAAAACTTAAAGGAGAACTCCACTATTTTACGATCTTTTTATATATGATAGGTATTATGACACTTAACTTGTTTGCAAAGTTTCATTGTCCTACCTTGCAATAAAGTCGAGAAATAATTCTTGGAAGTAACGATAAATCGCTGACATGGAGGCCGCCATCTTGAACACTCTTCTGAATCTGCAAGCAGTCAGCGGTTATCTATCGTGACGTCACTGCGCGCTCGGTGCCTGGGGCATTAGCGCGAAATACGAAAAAAATAGCTGTAGTCGCTTTCTTATCGTACTTCTTTGGTTTATAAATCCAGGGACCATGCAATGCGGCATCTTGCTTTTAAATCTCGATTTATAAACCAAAGAAGTACGATAAGAAAGCGACTACAGCTATTTTTTTCGTATTTCGCGCTAATGCCCCAGGCACCGAGCGCGCAGTGACGTCACGATAGATAACCGCTGACTGCTTGCAGATTCAGAAGAGTGTTCAAGATGGCGGCCTCCATGTCAGCGATTTATCGTTACTTCCAATAATTATTTCTCGACTTTATTGCAAGGTAGGACAATGAAACTTTCCAAACAAGTTACAGTGCGACTACACTAACCAAGGCCACCCAAGCAAATTTTCATACAAATTATCCAATCACAATTGAGTATTTAAACAATAGAATCTGCACAAATTGTCAAATTTTCGCTTTAAAAGCATATATTTTACTTTATATGTGTATGTATATGACCAAGAGTGAACAAGAAACAGTTTAAATGGTAGAATTCGACATCATTCTGTTATTCAGCGTCACAAATGTGATTAGAAAATTTGATTAAAACTTTGTTTGGGTGGCCTTGGTTGGTGTAGTCGCACTGTAAGTGTCATAATACCTATCATATATAAAAAGATCGTAAAATAGTGGAGTTCTCCTTTAAAGAGCTTTTTATTTTCTTAAAAATTGGATAAAGTCGAAATTCCCTCAAAATAGCCTTCGGCCGACGATGACACGAAGCGAAAATTAAGCATTTTCGATGTGTTCGCGTAGAAAAACCGACAGTTGTACAAAACTAATATTTTGCTACATACAAAGGTGTTATTTCCTCTTTCCAAAACACTAAAAATCTCTTTGGGATTTTGAATCTAACTATTTCTTTAGATCTCTAATTGAGATGCTATCGTAGCATCTGAACGAACGCGTAAAAATTACCTATTTTCAAATCCATCAAACGCTTCTTGGTACATGGAGTTTGAGCTTAAAAATATATGTATCTTAAAGCTTTACCATTGAACATGACTGTGTATAAATATTATTGATGCAGCTCTAAAACTCTTCCGGTGGGAAGCGTAAACACAGAGCATATTTTTACCATTTGGTAATACGTTACACGTGCATAATGAGACATGAAATTGACAACACAACGTTTTTAATAACACTAGAAATAAATACAACAAAATATACCAAGTTGTAAATATGCTTTGAGTTGTCTTTATTGTTTATAGGGATTAAATTTTAACTGATTTTGATCTTCTGATAAATGTCAAGTGGTTTTGGATTTCATTCGTTTTATGTCACAGCATGTACTAGTATCGGTTTGATCGAGACCAGTGAACATGGAATGAATGAATAACCTTTATTTAAACAGGATTGTCCCTTCAGTGTATATAATACACTGTTATCAATAGGATCCCTAATCATATAGTTATAAATAACAATAACAATAATGTATAATAATGAAAAATACTATGAAATAATATGAAAGAACCTCTGCTCGCAGGGTAGGACAACACGGACACCGGTTCCATTGATATTGGTATTGATATAATGTAATTCGGACACTTTCTATGGCCCCGATGGTGTCCGTAATAACGAGGTTCCATTGTATTGATATAATGTAATACCGGTGTCCAGATCAACCTGTGTCTGTATTAACCGGTGTCCGAATTCACCGGTGTCCAGATTAAACGGTGTCCGTATTCACCGGTGTCCGTATTCACCGGTGTCCAGATTAACCGGTGTCCGTATTAACCGGTGTCCGTATTCACCGACACGTTATTCACACGTTGTCCAGATTAACCGGTGTCCGTATTAACTGTGTATAAATATTATTGATGCAGCTCTAAAACTCTTCTGGTGGGAAGCGTAAACACAGAGCATATTTTTACCATTTGGTAATACGATACACGTGCATAATGAGACATGAAATTGACAACACGTTTTTAAAAACACTAGAAATAAATACAACAAAATATACCAAGTTGTAAATATGCTTTGAGTTGTCTTTATTGTTTCTAGGGATTAAATTTATTTCATTTTCTTGATCAGATCAAAACATAATCTCACTGAAATTATACAGATCGATATACCAAATGACTGCCAAATCATAACAGACCGGTTAACACCGCACGGTTAATACGGACACCGGTTAATACGGACACCGGTTAATACGGACACCGGTTAATACGGACACCGGTTAATACGGATATCGGTTAATACGGACACCGGTTAATACGGATATCGGTTAATACGGACACCGGTTAATACAGATATCGGTTAATACGGACAGCGGTTAATCTGGACACCGGTTATTCTGGACACCGGCTAATACGGACACCAGTTAATACGGACACCGGTTAATACGGACACCGATTAATACGGACACCGGTTAATACGGACACCGGTTAATACGGACACCGGTTAATACGGACACCGGTTAATCTGGACATCGGTTAATACGGACACCGGTTAATACGAACACCGGTTAATACGCACACCGGTTAATACGGACACCGGTTAATCTGGACACCGGTTAATACGAACACCGGTTAATACGAACACCGGTTAATACGCACACCGGTTAATACGGACACCGGTTAATACGGACACCGATTTAATACGAACACCGGTTAATACAGACACCAGCCGGTTAATACGGACACCGGTTAATACAGACACCGGTTAATACGGACACCGGTTAATCTGGACACCAGTGAATACGGACACCGGTTAATACAGACACCGGTTAATACGGACACTGATTAATACGGACACCGGTTAATACGGACACCGGTTAATACGGACACCGGTTAATACGGACACCCGTTAATACGGACACCGGTTAATACGGACACTGATTAATACGGACACCGGTTAATACGGACACCGGTTAATACGGACACCGGTTAATACGGACACTGATTAATACGGACACTGGTTAATACGGACACCGGTTAATACGGACACCGGTTATTACGGACACCGGTTAATACGGACATCAGTTAATACGGACACCGGTTATTACGGACACCGGTTAATACGGACACCGGTTAATCTGGACATCGGTTAATACGGACACCGGTTAATACGAACACCGGTTAATACGCACACCGGTTAATACGGACACCGGTTAATCTGGACACCGGTTAATACGGACACCGATTTAATACGAACACCGGTTAATACGGACACCAGTTAATCTGGACACCGGTTAATACAGACACCGATTAATACGGATATCGGTTAATACGCACACCTGCTAATACGGACACCAGTTAATCTGGACACCGGTTAATACAGACACCAGCCGGTTAATACGGACACCGGTTAATACAGACACCGGTTAATACGGACACCGGTTAATCTGGACACCAGTGAATACGGACACCGGTTAATACGGACACTGGTTAATACAGACACCGGTTAATACGGACACCAGTTAATACGGACACCGGTTAATCTGGACACCGGTGAATACGGACACCGGTTAATACGGACACCGGTTAATCTGGACACCGGTGAATACGGACACCGGTGAATACGGACACCGTTTAATCTGGACACCGGTGAATTCGGACACCGGTTAATACAGACACAGGTTGATCTGGACACCGGTATTACATTATATCAATACAATGGAACCTCGTTATTACGGACACCATCGGGGCCATAGAAAGTGTCCGAATTACATTATATCAATACCAATATCAATGGAACCGGTGTCCGTGTTGTCCTACCCTGCGAGCAGAGGTTCTTTCATATTATTTCATAGTATTTTTCATTATTATACATTATTGTTATTGTTATTTATAACTATTGATTAGGGATCCTATTGATAACAGTGTATTATATACACTGAAGGGACAATCCTGTTTAAATAAAGGTTATTCATTCATTCCATGTTCACTGGTCTCGATCAAACCGATACTAGTACATGCTGTGACATAAAACGAATGAAATCCAAAACCACTTGACATTTATCAGAAGATCAAATCAGTTAAAATTTAATCCCTATAAACAATAAAGACAACTCAAAGCATATTTACAACTTGGTATATTTTGTTGTATTTATTTCTAGTGTTATTAAAAACGTTGTGTTGTCAATTTCATGTCTCATTATGCACGTGTAACGTATTACCAAATGGTAAAAATATGCGCTGTGTTTACGCTTCCCACCGGAAGAGTTTTAGAGCTGCATCAATAATATTTATACACAGTCATGTTCAATGGTAAAGCTTTAAGATACATATATTTTTAAGCTCAAACTCCATGTACCAAGAAGCGTTTGATGGATTTGAAAATAGGTAATTTTTACGCGTTCGTTCAGATGCTACGATAGCATCTCAATTAGAGATCTAAAGAAATAGTTAGATTCAAAATCCCAAAGAGATTTTTAGTGTTTTGGAAAGAGGAAATAACACCTTTGTATGTAGCAAAATACTAGTTTTGTACAACTGTCGGTTTTTCTACGCGAACACATCGAAAATGCTTAATTTTCGCTTCGTGTCATCGTCGGCCGAAGGCTATTTTGAGGGAATTTCGACTTTATCCAATTTTTAAGAAAATAAAAAGCTCTTTAAGTTTTCGATACTATTTTTGGAAATGGTACACCAAAGGGGTTCTATTGGTGAAATAAAATGAAATTCGATTTTTCGCAACTGTCCGCCGATTCTCGATATTTAGAGGCAGTGGCTCTTAATCGCTCCTCTACTTATGATGACTCGAGCATTCAAGACGTGTGGGATGTGTGAAGCTCAAAATACAGTGGTATTTTGATATCCACAACATCGTTAACGCATGCGTAATAGAAGGAAATGCACAAAAGTCGAATTCAAAGGATATTTTATTAGACCTATTTCTGTTATTTGTTCGCACAATGAAATATTATATTAGTTGGCAATTTCCTCTTTTTCTGTATATTTATCTATTGATTTACTTATTAATATTGTTGTTCTCTTATTAGACGATTCAAACCACAAAATAGGCTGTACAGAACTTCATGGCGATACTGACTGCAGTCTTTCTTTCTTACTTCCATAGCAAATTTCGACAACCAGTAGTTAATTTCTTCAACAGTTATCTCTGTTATCGGTGAAACAGATGGAAACTCTTTATTTTCAGGTTCAAAGTCTCTGAATTCGTTCTGTCTAGCTTGTGCCCATTCTTTATAGGCGTTGTTACTCCAAGCAGTGTGCTTTTTAGTGTCTTGAGGAACCGTATTCTCCCTTACTTGCTCCACTTCATCATCTCTCACAAAAGTAAACCGACCTTCCGCCATTTCTGATCTGTGTACCTTCAGGTACTCTACTTACTAATTTACACTCTTTCATTGTGTAAATGAAACAAAGATATGCAACATGAAGCATTCCCCAGAGTACAGTCTAATCAAGACTCTTTCACAAAACACTATAATATATTGTCCTTTGCGCCGTTAACTCAAGCCTGTATTTTTGTCCATTTCCTCGGTGATCATGGTATTACAAACTAATACCATGGCTTCTTTGGGATATTAGTGATTAAATGTCCCTCAGCCTCGGGAAGTTTAGTAAAAGTCCCTTGCCCGGAGGCTCGGGACTTCCACTAAACTTCCCTTGGCTTCGGGGACATTTAATCACTAATATCCCTCAGTGCCATGGTATTACTTATAATTAGTATTAGCTTGCCTCCGCAATGTACATTGTATTCAAATTGAATAATAAAAATGTTAACACCCTCTTTGCTCGGGATTTTACCTTCACTCATTCACTAACAATGAACTCAAAATTTTCTCGTTCATTGTTAGTGAACTCGTGCAGGTAAATCCCGATAACCCACTCGCTCGAGTGTGTTAACCTCTAAATATATTATATAAGCACAGAATATTTTTGAAGACATTGCATAGATTTTTTTTAAATCACCAGAACTGTCACTTAGGCACTTTTCATGAGCACCCCTTCAATTATTACAATGCAAATGAATGACCATGAAGTAATATAGGTATTGATAAAGTTGTGTTTACCTGTGGTACCAAAACCTGAATTCCCAGTACTGAATGATCCAGACTGCCCAAATAAATTTGTACCAGATGATGCAACATTGGGACCAAAGATACTTCCACCTGTTGATTACACTGATATCTTAAGATAATATTATGTACCTCTTGTACTAACACAAACATGTATTATGGTACCAGGGGACCTTCGTGACCACTGTTCACTGAAAGCCGCGTAGCGCACTAACCACTCGTCCAACATGTATAAAAGTATACATTTTCTTAAAGCTGAATAAATGCAGATTCTAAATATGCTGGAGATTATTTCCTATTTTGTAAATATTTTTTGTTATTGCACATTTTAGAAAATTCGACCGGCCTTGTTCAAACAGAATTTTGCAAGCGGGAATTCAATCGATTTCTAAACGGAAAGTGCCATTGTAAGGAGCACACTTTGTTTTAAAAACCGTTATTTGATGATTTATGTGTAAATCGCTTAAAAACGCATTAATGAACTTTGACAGCAAATATCTCCTCAACAAAAGCGTTTATCGGAAATCGGAGACACAGTTTTTTAAAACAAAGGGTGCTCATTACAATGGCACTTTCCGTTTAAAAATCGATTGAATTCCCGCGTGCAAAATTCTCTTTGAACAAGGCCGGTCGAATTTTCTAAAATGTGCAATAACAAAAAATATTTACAAAATAGGAAATAATCTCCAGCATATTTAGAATCTGCATTTATTCAGCTTTAAGAAAATGTATACTTTTATACATGTTGGACGAGTGGTTAGTGCGCTACGCGGCTTTCAGTGAACAGTGGTCACGAAGGTCCCCTGGTACCTTAAGTATTTACTGTTAAAAGATTCACTCTATACATGTACGTACTTGAAGAAGCTGGCTTTCCAAACAAATTTCCTGTATTTGATCCACCTCCAAAGAGACTAGTCCCAGTGTTGGCAGGACTTCCAAATAAGCCAGTGCCTGGCTGTTGTGATGTACCAAATGTACCAAAACCGGCCTGTGTGTTAGTATTACCAAAAAGACTTCCACCAGTACCAGAAGCTTGAGAGAAAAGAATGACATGTCTACATTAGGTACAGCTCATTGCGAATGTACTTCAATAAATAAATAAATAATACAGAGATGTTTTACTCAGTAGATCCACGAAGTGGCTATTCTTCTACTGGCACTCACACTAACTACCACTACATTCGATATTTTATACATACAACACTCAAACTCACATGTTGATTTTTGTTGAGGGAGGAAAAACCTGAGAACCCGGTGAAAAAACCCTCGTGGCATGGTAGAGAACAACACATCAAACAAACTCAATTCACATTTGACCCGAGCAGGGAATTGAACCCGGGCCACAGTGGTGAAAGGCCAGCGCTCTCGCCGCTCGGCCAACCATGCCACCCAAAAACAAGGTACACATGCATCATATGGCTAATGAAAAATGTTGCAATGATTATGATTTAACTGTAAGCCATCTTTATTCCTATTATCAGGAAAGCATAAATAATAAAAATAATAAAATAAATATAATTAACTGCTAACCAACACAGATTTCATATAAACTAATAGAAGAGAGAAGGCTCGCAGTCTACAAGCATTGAAACTCCACCAATGTCAACCAATATATCCATATATGAATAATTATGGCTTCATCCCAGTCAAGCAGCTTTCTCGACTCAAACAACAAAATCTTCCAACAATGCTTTCAATAAAGGTAATTCCCTTGTTTGCATTGCGCATGGTTACTGCGCACAATTCTCTAGCTCGCGCGAGCTCGCACACATTTTAGATCGCCAAATTTTCAAGATGGCGGCTATTGAGATAAACAGGATAAACAGCCTTTTTTAAAATGCGAGCAAAACAAAACAAACAAAACAAGACCCAAATATGTAACAAAGAAAGTTACCACACATTGATAAGCACGTTTCCTTTCACTACGAATTATAAAATAACTATGATATAACGCACGCTCTGATTCAGGGTTCCCACTCATCCGGAAAAATAAAATTATCTGACTTTTCCCTGACTTCTCACTGACCAAAAACCATTTTTCACTGACCAGTACACTTGTTTTACTATCTCCTGCAGTGCGACTTACTATAGTCTTTTTAATGCAATATACTGTATGTATGTATGAAGAAATACATTTACATGGACCATATATAGGTCAATGACAACTTTTTGACTTTTTTGTGAGTTTTCATCATGATTGATCACAATCTGTCTAAAAGTTACAATCTGTCTAAAAGTTACCCATAATTATGCTACACTGTACATATCGATTTTGTCAAGGCTGACAGAAATTCCCTGACTTTTCACTGACTTTTGGGTAAATTACAAAATTCCCTGACCAAAATCAAAATTCCCTGACAATTCCCTGGCCTTGAAAAAAAAATCAGAATTCACTGACTTTTCAAGGTCCAGTGGGAACCCTGTGATTGGCCAAAGGATGCGTATTTCACATGCTCTATGAGAGCACAGAGCGTCGCGCGCGCAGATATTCAAACATTTTTGCAACAAACAAAATTGAAAACTTGCTTTAAAATCATAATTACTCGTGCCCAGGCCTAAGGCCGGGGCAAGAGTCTAAAATTACAGCCCTAATTTTTTTTGTTATTCCACGTCGCAAATCTGCAATCGAGTGGGACTGGGAACTAGACCATGAGGCTTGAGGCAAAATGGCTTCGCAAAACAGCAAAATTACCCTGCTAGCAGAGGTCTTTTCCTGTACCTAGAAGTACGATGGAAGGCGTTTCGGATTGTGGATTGTTTCGAGGGAAATCTTGCACTATTTACTCGTCAGAAAGTAGTCAAAGACTAGAAGATCTTCAAACTTGATATCGTCACCCCTTTCATTCATGAAGAGACCGCTTCGCTTGTCAACACATACATGTGGCCTAAGATATTCGCCTTGAAAGCTTTCATCAGTCTTTTATAAGTAAATTTTGCTAATGAAAATATCGTACACTGAAAACAAAATTAGTTTTAGGTCAAAAAGGTGATGAATTTTCCATTAATCTGGCAGGTCGTTACGTCATTTCCATGTTTTCACAGGCAAATGAAACACGGCTGATCAGCCAATCAGAGCGCGCATTACATCTACATCTACATTTATTAGGTTGGTAAAGTCATGAGACATGCACCAACTATAAAATAATTGAACTAAATGCGACAAATATATACATAGATATCTATAAGATTAATACTGATTATTTCAATTATTTTATAATATTTAACTCCATTTCTATTCCCTTAAAAAACAAGCTACAATTATACATGTACATGTTTGAGTTTCAGTCAATCAATTTTGGAGGGCTATATCAGCCAATAAGAATGTGGGTTATAATTGAGTTATTTTAGGGTCATTCCACAGTATTATTATTAATATCCCTTAAATCATTTTCTAGAAAGTCATTAAATATCATTGAATTGCAACATAAGGCAAGAGTCTGAAGTTTACTTTATGGGTATTGTTGCTCATGTGGGCATCGTCATGGTTACATAATTAGGGAATTATTGTGAAAAATCAGAAAATGGCGTTGCGGAGAAGACAACTGTAATTGTGCTTTATTAAAATATATATTATTATAAATACTATTCTTGGTATTCATGTGACGTCATCAAAAAGCTAAAATCCAAACTGTTTGTTGGATATGTTGTTTATATCGTTAGAAGAAAAGTCTTACCAAAATAATTTTGTAATTTAGATGTTTGGTTTTCGTTTTATTGCGAGTCAAATTCTGTCATGCAATACAGTCACGCATTTTCAAAAGCCGTAGAAATAGGAAAATTATTTTGAAATAATACGATTTTAACTTAGTAGATGATGGGTAACTTTATTTTGATGAATATTGCTATTGAAAGATTGAAGTGTTTGCAATTAAACATGATTTTCAGTCATCGTGATTTGGCCGCCATGTTGGTGTCGCTAGATGCGACACCAACATGGCGGACCCATACATTTTAACTAAATTATGAGCATAAGCGATCGCTCATATCTTCGTATCTAAAACTTCTTTTAACTAAAGCTTCGGCTGAGATATATGGTTTTGGCTGCTCTTTCGGCCTATGAAGGTTTTGTTCTATATAAGTTCTGGGAAAATATTTGATGACGTACAGTGTAGGTGAAAGCCAAGAATTGATGCTTTATGAACCAAATCCCCTAGTGCTCCTTTGCCTAAGAGACCAACTAAGAACAACATTTTGACAAAAGGCTTTGAATTATGGGTATTCCAAAAAGCAAATGTCTTCTCCGCAATGTTTTGACACATAAAAGTTTTTGGCATGTGCAAGTCAATAGTCGTAGAAACACAAAAGTTTCAAAACTGTAAACTTTCAACATGGGGACCAGATGCCCAACTTATGTGATTTCAAGTTTTTTTAGTTAATGTGAAATTAAACATTGTATTTTGTTGCGGAGAAGACAATTCTGTTGCGGAGAAGACAATTTTATTAGGGAAGAAGGCAATTCTGTTGCGGAGAAGACATTTCTGTTGCGGAGAAGACATTTCTGTTGCGGAGAAGACATTTCTGTTGCAGAGAAGACTTTCAGGAAAACAAGAAAAATATTCAGAAATAACAAAAACTTATATGTACATGTATATATAGAAGATTAATACTGTATTGATAATTAATAATTTAATTTCATTAAATCTAGTAAACTGAGTTTTGCTGTGTTTATGAATATGTCATTTTTTGTCTTCTCCGCAACATCTTCTCCGCAACGGTTACAAGACTAGTAAATATTTATTGTAATAACATTCAAATACTTAGAGCTGAAAACTGTTGTTGTTCATTGTTAAGTAGAACAAATACTCTTCCACATGAAATACTAAGACAATGCAAGAACCTTAAATACTCACAGAAATTTGAACTTGAAAACTGTGGTTTGTAAAACAGGTATTTTTAGTGTCTTCTCCGCAACGGTCATACCGTATTTGCCGGTGTATAAGTCGACTCGGTGTATAAGTCGACCCTCTAAAATGAGGTCAAAATTCCTGATTTTATCATATATTCTTTGTATAAGTCGACCCTACTTTTTTAAGAGCATCAAGTTACTATATTTTCAGTTATGTGATTTACGAACATGGTGGCTCCGATGAAATTGTAAACTGAAAGAAAGGTCACGAAGGAGCACTATTCTCGCTGCATTCACTTCGCACGGCAAATAGCTCCTAGAGGGTGATAACTTAAATGACATTGGGCACCCCTATGCCCCAGGCCCCCAAACATCCCTTCCACCAGCCAAAGCTTACATGTATAACAACAATCGAGGGATGGCATAAAACTTTTATTGCTAACAATAATTCCTTTATGCTATCCCTCTGCTATCAAAATTAAAAGGATCATGAATCCCTCTATGAATTTCTTGCTGTCAGAGCTAGCTCCGTTTGATGGGAAAATAGACACCACACGATATGTTTGGATATAATTTGGCTATGTGCAAAAACAACACATAGTCGCTTTATTAATAAACCATAATAATTCAGGTAAACGGTCCAATTGACCTTCATATCACAAATCACATATCTAACCCATCAAAGGTGAGGGCTACAAACCGCCAAAGACCACTTGGGTAAAGTGGGCAGCCCCACCCTAGCTCGGACAGCAAAGTAAGTGAATATCAAAGAAAAAGTACCAACAGCTACCCCTGCAACTGTTATGGATGATAAACATTAGGCACTGTTAAATAGAGTAACTGTTAACTTGAGTACAAACAGCTACAATGTACCCCTGTGGCTGTTCAAGAATGATAGGAAATAATGTGTTTGTCAAACACAATAAAAACAGCTACGCCTGTAACTATTAGTCATTAAGATAAATCACATTAAAAAGGCAACATAATTTAAAATGACATAAAATGCCTGGCAGATAACAGCTGAATAATTCACTTATATCAATAACAATAATAGAATAAATATAAACATGGATAATATCAATGCGATAAATTAAAATGTTGACAATATGCAATTTGATCAAGTAATTCTTTGCTGGTTGGTGTAGACATAATGAGTTTGTTCGTTTCTTCAACCAAAACATTTTTATTTTAAAAGCAAGCTTTCGGACACATGGTCCATCTTCAGGGTGTAAAATGGTAGTAATTCGTCAAAACTAACGGCTATTACGTTGTAAACAAATAACGCGCGCAAACAAAAACAAAAACAAAAAAACAAAACAAAAAAGACAATATGCGCAAGCAAGGAAACTAGCAAGTTAAGAATGTGTAATAGATGACAGATCAAAATTTCTTAAATAGAGCAGTGTAATTTTGTGGCAAAATTCTGCCAGTGTCTCTGTTACTAATGGCATCCGTACTCTTAGCAATGTGGCATGCTTCTGACCACTTCCTTTGGTGCCATCTTGTTTCTACTTCAAGGATCTTGGTGTTAATCCAGGAGATGGAATGTCCTGTATTATGTGCATGTTCCGCTAGAGCTGACTTGTCGGTCTTGTTAAGTCTAACATAGGACTGATGTTCCTTCTGTCTTGTGGCCAAAAGATCTACCGGTCTCTCCGATGTAAAACGTTTCACATTCTCCGCACGGGATGGAATAAATCACTCCGGTCTTCTTTTCTTTTGGTAGCGGGTCTTTAGGCTTGGACAAGATCTGTCTCAGCGTGGTTAGTGGTTTTACGCAGACTTCAATCCTGTGGCTTTCTAGGACACGTTTGATCCTTTCTGTTGTACCTTGCACGTACGGTATAAGTGCGAAACCTTTTCGTTCTTCCGTGTCAGATTTCTTCTCAGCTATCTTTCGGTCTTGTGAAAATCTATGGATAAACTGCCGTGGGTATCCATTAGCAGCGAGAGCTCTACAAATGTGAGTGCGTTCTTTGTCTTTGTGGCAATCTTTCGAAAGCAAGTTGTTGGTTCTGTGGTCTAAAGTGTGCACGACAGCCGCCTTGTGCTGAGGAGGGTGATGACTTGAAAAGTGAAGATACCGATCTGTATGTGTCTTTTTCCTAAAGATGGAGACGTCAATGGTGCCATCATCAAGAACCTTATTAAGCGTGTCTAAGAAAGGGAGGCCATCATCAGAGTAGCGTTCTACGGTGAACTTGATGTTGGGGTCTTGGCTATCCAGGTGTTGGTGGAAAGCATTGATCTGGTCTTTTTGAATGATGCAAATTGTGTCGTCCACATACCGTCCATACAGGCTGGGAGGGTTGGTAAAAGTCGCCAGTGCTCTGGATTCCAGCTCTTCCATGACTAGATCCGCTACAACAACAGATATTGGCGATCCCATGGCAGTGCCGTGTATTTGTTTGTAGAACTTGCTGTTGAAACAGAATTCAGTTGAGCTTAGGCAGAAGGATAGTAAGGCAGCAGCGTCAGAAGATGTTAGAGAGGTTCTTTCGCGTAAGCTATCATCCTGATCAAGTCTTGACTTGGCTGCAGAAACAGCAACATGTGTGGGGATGGACGTAAATAGGGCAACTACATCAAATGACACAAGTTCATCGTCGTGATTTAAAACTACAACCTTCGCTCGATCAGTCCAATCCTTAGAGTTACGGAGATGACGGTCCGTGTTGCCCACTATAGGTGACAAGATTGATACTAAATGTTTGGACAACTGGTATGTTGGTGATCCAGTGAAACTGACAATTGGTCTCAACGGTGTTCAATGCAATTTATAAGCTCAATTATGACATAACTGGACAAACTGATTACTGACGAGAAGTCTCAAGTTCGTCGCAAGTTCGTTGGTTCTAATAAACACTTTTACGCTTCTTCTTTTGAAAATTATGTGTCATTTATCCCAACAAACATCATTTAGATGTTATCTTAGATAAAGCTATTGATTTAAATGGGTTTAAGGTCATTTCTGATTTTATCTGCAGTGGTGATCAAAAGATCGATTTTCATACCCGGTGTATAAGTCGAGATCGATTTTTCAAGCTAAATTTTAGAGGTTAAAAGTTTCGACTTATACACCGGCAAATACGGTATTTCAATTTCTTGTGCTTCACTCTAATAGTTCATGGTCGATTATAACATTGGTTTTGCTAGACCTAAGTGTCACTCTAATAGTTCATGGTCGATTATAACATTGGTTTTGCTAGACCTAAGTGACAGCTGTCACACCAGAGCAAAAACAATGTTATTGATACTTTGTATTTCTTTGTATACTTAAATAAATGTTTCTGATTCGTCTTCTCCGCAACGGAGGATTACTGTGGAATCACCCTTTATCAAAATGTACTAATAGTGAACATTTACCTGCTGTCTGGCCAAAAGGAGAAGATGTGGCTTGGGCTCCAAATGCTGCTAAAAAGAATAACAATGATTAGTATAAACAAACTAGTGGTCTATCACATTTTATTTCATAAACTTCACCACATGGGCAGGGAAACCCCACTGTCATGTGTTTTACCCTCTGTAAATAAAGTTTATTCATTCATTCATTCATTCATTCATTCAGAGCAAAGCTCCACTATGGGGACCCAAAATAAAGATAATTATAATAATAATATATCCTGCATTGTGATTGGCTACGCTACTAGTGGTCTATTGGTGAAAGACCACCAGTAGTAAACCACCATGGTAACCATTATTTTTGCATCGTCCGTGAAAGCGATGAATCAAGATGGCAGACAAACCTGATAGATCTTTTCTCGTTAAGGTGGCTTACAGGTATTTATGTACTGTTTAATAATACATACATACATACATACATACATGCACACACGCATACATACATACATACATACATGTACGTCATACATCGTTTATTGTACATCCCAATATGGGTTTTTCAGTAAACCCACATATCGTGTTTAATCTGATATAAAACCATGAGTGATGCGAAGCAAGTGACATAAAGAATGTGGTTCCTTACAGTTTCCGGGATCTCAAATATAAGGTACAATTGAATGTGGCATTATTCTCTATTTCAAGTATTTTTGTTTTGATCGAAAATGAATATTTTAAATCCAGCTAATGCAGTGTAATGCGATCAAGCTGTACGTATCTTGTATTCATAAAGTTTTGACAGTTTTCAAACCGGAAGAAATTGTTATTGGCTAAATATTGTGGGGGCACTTCACAAAGGTCATAAGGGGCGGAACAGGTTCTGTATAGCATTGGTGTCAGGCTCTCCTTTTCCCCTTCCCCCTTCCCTTTCCCCTTCCCCTTTCCCCTTCCCCCTTCCCCCTTCCCAGGGACAACCCTGTTTAAATAAAGGTTTATTCATTCATTCATTCCCTCTTCCCTTTCCTTTTCCCTCCTCCTCTCCCTCCCCTTTGAGCCTGAAACTCAGGTTAGTTAAAAGTCCAAAGTAGGACATCCGGAGTCCATAGTCCAATGGGTTACCAGCACTAAGAAGAGAAATGCTGTTATGGCTATCTTTATAGCAATTACATTTGGTTACTACATTTAAGGTCAAATTGTATTACATTTACGGTGGGTCATGTTATTGCATTTACGGTTGGTATTACATTAACGGTGATACACACATGCATGTTGCTCTTCAAAACCGTCGGTGTCTCGAGTTTTTTCCTGTTTTATTTACCTCGAAGTTGATACACTTGTTTATTACTACAAACAACCAGAAACCTAGCCTCCCTCGCATCCGTTTTTAGTTCCGTCACGCAATGCTCCCGCCCACAAACGTCTGCTCATCTGAGCGATACATTCCATTCCCCAAAATTGGCCAACCACAGCGAGGCTTCTAAAATCCGGTGGCTAGGACTTTAACCTTGGTTAGTTTTGCGCCAGTGTGAGTTTACAAATGGAGCAATTCAAGTTGGCGGTTCAAACAGTGTGTGAGAAATTCAAAATTAATGGTTTAAATAGTTATCAACGAGAGGCATTAGTTGGCTTGATCGAAAAGAAAGAGGATGTGTTCGTAAATCTTCCTACTGGGTTCGGGAAATCCTTGATTTACCAGCCATTGATTTTAGACGAGATTTCCGGAGACGATGGACACGTTGTTGTCGTTTCGCCTCGTAACTGGGTTGTAGTCTTGTTTACAGATTTATAAGGGTATTCTACACTCATCTTCACTCTTACTTCAGAGTTGAGGTCAACAAAGCTACGGGCGAAGGCAACTCTGTCTGGTAAATATGCCCAAAGGCATTGTAAACTAGCGGATACGGCTGTTGAAACATGTTGAAAGGGAAGCAATCCAGGTCCAACCGCAGTATAGCCGCTATAAATGTAAGAAGTGCAAGTAGTAGATTCTGAAGATGTAAACATTAAAGATTTTGCCAGCCCTGCTCGGCCACTTGTAGGAGTACATGTAGAATGTAGTAGACGCCGATGTGTCATTTGAAATGCACACGTCAGAATCTCTCCGCGTTCGCTTTACTCTTGCTGATTTATTTCGTCTAAAATTGTTTCGGGTTGTTTCAATGCTTTAATGTTATTCTCTAATTGTCAAGTTTCACCAGATGTTTGTAGTACGGGTTAGTGCAAATGAAGAAGTTATTCCCCGAGTAGACCTTTACATCCACGCCAACTGCGGTTTTGATCAGCCCTCTTATATCGAACGAAGAATTTGTCTGGTTCAATAAAAGCCGCTCTGTGATTGGCTGCTTGATGGCAATTGCATTGCCATAAAAATGTAAAAATGCAAATAGGAATTAATTAGGCATGTAAACTACATGTACATGTATGTACATTTTTAGATTTTAATAACTACCGTACATACTTGTATATTACCTGGCATTTAACTAATCAATACAATCAATGATCGATAAAAAATGTATATCATTTATAGATATCAATTGAAGAGCTCCCTGCAAGAACAAGTGATTTCTGATCAAAATCCAAATTCTCCTCAAGATCTTTGGATTTCCAAAGGAGAATTAGGGTTTTGATCACAAGTCACCTACTATGTTCTTGCAGGGACCCCTTCAATTGATATCTACATGTATGATAATCAATGAACAATTGATGATCCAATTAAATTGTGACTAAAATCGATAATCAAGATAATAGAGAGGAAGTCACTTTAAAACATAAAGCAGGGCTTATGGTTTGATGCGCGGATGCGGAACCGCATAATTTGGCTTGCTCCGCATAATTCGCATAAACCGGCAATTCCCGCATAATCCCGCATAATTTGGAGAAATTTATAGAAAATCATAAAACAGGTATCTATTTTCGCTATTTCTCAAAGATTCTTCACAAATTAACCGAAGTTATCAGTAGATTTCCTTCGATTCCTAGATTCCCAAATCGTCGAAATGGACGATTCACACTGGAATGACAAGGCGTTCTATGTTAAAAACCGTGGGGGCCTGTTGTCTAAATTTCATGTTTAGGTTTTACCGGAAAAACAAGCTGAATTCTTTTCAGATTGGGTTCCTCCATAGCATTTTGCAAGTTCAATTATGGTTTAAAAACATGGATAATTAAGTTGTAAAAGAATCAACAGAGGAAATTAGATTGAAATGAAATGTCACGAAGCGATATAAAATGTTTCAGTTCGACCGTCAATAAATCATTACCGACGTGCAACACGGAATACTTTATAGGTTCAGTTGAAGTTTAATGTAGACTTTCTAGTACATAGATTTGAAAATTTGAGATAATCAACCATCTCTCTTTAATACTCAACAACCAGCTTTTTATTTCGGCCCATATATTATCACATTTCTGAGGATATGCAAATTACCATGAGAACGGCTCTGATTGGTCGGAAACAGCCCTTATAATCTTTACAATCAAATTGAAGAAATCGTTCATTTCAAGTTTCAATTCAGTTTCAAAAGGACAGGAACGAAGCATGCAAGAGAAATTGCCTCTAATTTGAAGCAATATAAGCTTGTTTGAAGTGAAACACGATAAAACAATTTTATTTCTGCTTTAAAATGTATGACGTCATCCCGCATAATTTCCTGCATAATTCACGATTTTCCCCGCATAATTCGCCAAAAAATTCCGCATAATTTTGATTTTTTTTCCCGCCGGCCAACAGCATTTCTATTTTCATTGATAGCAATCGATCCATATCGATTGTGGTTATTTTTGTGACTATCGATTGGTTATCGATTGACCAATAAATTGATACCAATCAATATCAATTAACTAATTTAATTTTAATTTTTTCGATTGATTTTTTCGATTAATTTTTTCGATTG
Organism: Actinostola sp. cb2023; assembly: GCA_033675265.1. Taxonomy (NCBI): domain Eukaryota; kingdom Metazoa; phylum Cnidaria; class Anthozoa; order Actiniaria; family Actinostolidae; genus Actinostola; species Actinostola sp. cb2023. The sequence goes on from JAUJYZ010001448.1 coordinate 252,697, forward strand.
ATATTGATTGATTAATTGGATTTCTGATCATCAATTTATTGATTAGTTATATTTTTATGACAGGTATAATACTAGGTTTTTCCTATCATCCATGTAGCATATGCACCTATCATTGGTTATCCCCTGGGGGACCCGGGCAAGGGAGGGGACTTTGCAAAAGGGCCTGTCGAAGTTGTTAATTTCCTCCTCCTAGGAAGTTTTTTTTAAAAGGTATCAGTGTACCCCAAAAACCTTTCAAACCACCGGTTATGATTTTTTTTGACAATCAAATCCAATTGAATATTATCTAACATCTCCAAAAAAACAGAATCTAAAAATATTTTTTCCCTAAAAAACATTTTGGGCTTTTTCTCAAAGAGCAAATTGACCAAAATACGGGTGTTATTTTGAGCTCCTAAACAAACGGGTTTTATTCGATTCAGCTGAGATTTTTAGGACTTCATCTCTGATTATCATTCTTCAAAACCATGTCTCCGATTTTTGATATTTTAATGATTTCATGAGTTATTAACTGATTAGTAAAGAACAATGTAGTTTTAGAATGAATGCAGACGTAATAGGAAGCGCCCCGATTCCACACTAAATCACCATCCTTCTCGACCAATCAGCGCGTGATTTAGCTTTGTGCTATACGATTATATCATGAACAAATGCTCTATTCTAAGCCTGGAAGTTGAGAGTTTCATGTAGATGAGAGTTTCCTCTAAAACCTCAAGAGTTAAATTACTTCATTTGTTTCTCGATTATTCAAGACCGAGTCCTCATATCAAAATGAAAGAAAGCTGACTGACATTTACAGTCTTAGCACGCTAAGTACAAGAAAGTTCTCAGATCTCATGAGGATGACAAAATACGAATCATTATTTATCTAACTTCAGTAAGCTCCTTCATTGTCATCAGCAATTTGCTTCAGGGTCTATTTGCACAGCAAGAAGGATTTCTGCCAAGAGGGAAGTCCATGTTATCTGGACACCATATTTCCCTTAAATTTAGACATTTGAAGGGATGAAAACGGCCTAAGTGACTATTTTGATGGTTATGTTGGCATGGCTATGGGATCTCCCCTTGGACCACTTATTGCTAATACCTTTATGTGCTCTATTGAAGAAACACTTGAGCACAACTAGATCCCATCACTCTACAAGAGGTGTATGTGGATGATACCTTAGTTAGTCCGGCAGAATCGTGCAATATTTGATAAGAATTGTGCATTTTATGGTTTGATTTTTGTGGCTACTCCTCTTCTTAGAAGAGAGTAGCCACTACATGTATGTCATTGAGTGTGTAAGTCCGTAAGTAAGTAAGTCCGTAAGTGTCCTAATCTTCGGATAGTGTTCGGAACTAGTCAGGTGATCGAAAATCAGTCACAATGTCGCAACGATGTACCCAATGGTTTATTCGTCTTCTGGTCGACATTTTATCGATTCAGAATCGTTCTTCTAGTCTGGTCGTCGACATTTTATCGATTTGACCACGTTCAAAATACGTTGTGTTCATGTGTTTTTCGCTTCACGCTTTGGGTAAGTTTACACACTCAACTATGCTATTCTATGTTATTTTGCATCAGAAACAAGACACATAAAAATGTTTTCAAGTTTTTCAGTGACGGTTTGTTGAGATTATTTTCCAGTCGATCGTGTTTGTTTGTCCTTTTATAAATACATGTAGCTCCATCAGTCCATGACGATCGACTAGTCTGTGTAGTCGAGCACCTCCAATGCGGGCTCCAATGACTCCATGTAAACTGCCTGATTTAAAGGCTCAAGTAATTATCTTCGAGGAACAAATATTTATACGAGACACAAACAAACACGGCTCTCGTTTATACTCTTTGTCCCAAAACTCGCTAAAAGCCGTTCTAATCGCTAAATAAATCATATACATGACTCAAGTAGGGGATCAAGTAGATATTCATCTTTATTTTGGTTATTTTGAAAGCAGCTTTAGAAATTCAAGATATCAAAAGGACAGGGTTCTAGAAGTGAATGTACGGCCATAAATACTGTATCGTTCAAATAAGACACAGGAAGCCCAATACACAAACAGAGGGTGGTGAGCCTGTGAAACCTTTAAAAAAATTGAGAGATGTGTCTGGTTTCTGGTGCAAAATAGCATAAAATCATACTATATTAGAGTGTAAACTTATCTTCACATTAGAGATACTATTTATTATACTCAAAGTTTTCATATGTACATGTATTTAGGCGAAGTCAAATAAATAAATAAACACCACTTCATCAAATTGAAGTTGAGAGTTCAATGTATGAACGATCTTATTTATATACAAGTTGTTAAATTAATGTTAATTATATATATTCAATTTTACATTACTATACTAACGATCAATGCTGTTGATATTGATTGTTATTAAAAACTGTTGTTGTTCAACTATTTCAGTACACTGTCACAATTGTTTTCAATTAAACTTTGTATTAAAATACATTTCTGATTTAAATTAGCATTAGATAGAACCAAAGAACAAGTTCAGGCAAATCAAATCAAACTTAACAGGGTAGCCCATTCAGCCGAAGCTGGTATCCAGAGGGGCCCTGAGGGGCAGTAGAGGGGCAGATAGTTCAAACATACTAGTACAACAGAGGAATCAATCCAACTACACATTGCATCTACATTTATTTATTTATTTATTTATTTATTTAGAGTAGCCACATGCAGTCCTTGACTGCCTATTTTTGTGGCTACTCTCCTTCGTAAGAAGAGTAGCCACTATGTCATCGAGTGTGTAAGTAAGTAAGATATGTAAGACAGTGTGTAATTCGGGTAGTGTTCGGAACTAGTCAGGTGATCGAAAATCAGTGACGATGTCTCCACGATGTACCCGATGGTTTTCCGACTAGTCATCCATCTTTTCTCTTCATGCGTTGGTTTGAAGGTAAGTTTTCACTCTACTACATGTATACTATTATATTCTATGCTATTTTGCACCAGACACCAGACACATCTCTCGTGCAAAGTGTCAACTGTTTGTTCATAACGATTGTTTCAGGTTTTTCATGGCGGTATGTTGTGATTTCCCAGACGAATATCGATCTCAAAGTCAAAGTGTGAATGATTATATCGGGTACACCACCCGACACCTCCATCAACGTGTGGCGGAACACAAATACAGTGTTATTGGCAAACATCTAACCGAGCAACATGGGCTACCAAGATTGTATAGGTATACAACATCTATTCTCGATCCTCAAGAAATGCAGAAATAAGTTTGACTGCCTCATCTATGAAATGTTGTATATCAGAGACATGAAGCCGAACCTAAACACTCAATCAGACCCTGTCAAAGCCAAACTCTTCACGTGACATTCCATTAACTGATTATTTTTATTTTCTCCCTTAAGGTGCGGTAATACGAGCAACAAAATCGTGCAAAACATTGTTCAGATTCATTATTGATTATATGCAGTGTTTGTCTCTGACTTCTGTTTTTTTTATATAGACGTAAAGGCCCTGGCAAACGGATTCAACATTGTATTCAACATTCGTTCGATTTTGTTGAACGCTGTTGAATGGAAGTTGAATGTATGTTGAATGCGGGGTGGCAAACGGGTTTCAACAATGCTTTCAACAACGTTTCGCAAGAGGTATTTCTATTGTTTAATTTAATTCATGCGCAAGACGCCATTCAACATTTTCGAGAACAAAAGAAATGTTGAATCGATGTTGAAGCAAAGTTTAAACTCTTTTAAACTTCATTCAACATCGATTCAACACGTTTCAACACTTTTAACATTGTTGAAAGCAGGTGGCAAACGGTTTCAACATCGCTATTCAACAAAATCGAATGCATGTTGAATGCAATGTTGAAACCGTTTGCCAGGGCCTTAAACCTGACTGCAACTTCAAGATATTGTTCAGATTGTTGCGTTGCAAGTTGCAGAGCAATGTTTCTCGTTCGCGCAACTTGTCGCGCAGCAAATTAAATTTTCGGTGTTGCAGGTAGCAAAACTTTGTTGCATGAAGTAGAAAGAGCTTCTACTTTGCGCAACAAAGTTTAATTGCAACCTGCAACATGAAAATGTGTTGCGCAACAAGTTGCGCGAACGATGGTAATACGAGAAACATTGCTTTGCAACTTGCAACGCAACAATGTTGTGCGACAAGTGATTTTGTTGCCCGTATTACTGCACCCTTAGGGAGTTGGACCGCTCACTTTATATTCATTTTCCCACTAACTTCATTTTGACTTGATAATGACGTTAGCAAACATCGAAATGTCGGGTGCTTTCCATTTGTTCGAAAAACCGGTAATTTCAGTTGGGAATTAAATGATATGGTTAATTTTCCGGAAATTCCAACCGAAAAATGTGGACAACCTTTCGAGGTTGTCCACTATTCCGGTTGGAACGAACAAACTGGAAATTTCTGAACCATTTGATGGAATCTCGTGGAATCTCTCGGTTCCAGCTCTCTCAGGGTTCCCACAGAATACATTCCAAATCCAACCGGATCAAACTGCCATTCCATCTGATTTATTATGCATCGGTCACCCCAACCGAATTTTCTGAACAAATGGAAAGCACTCGACGTCGTCTTTTAAAAATTTACTGTCGCAATGTTTTATTATAAAATTACTATCAAAGAAGCTTTTGATTCGTATTATTATTATTAAGCTTAAGCTAATATTAAGCTTATTACCGGTATTACCGGTAGCTACGATATGGTTGAGCTAAACGAACAACAGCTTTATTTGCACTCTTTGCCGTACATTTGTATTGCAAGAAAGAGAGAAAGAATCATTAGCTAGTCGTTTAATACTCGCTAGTCGTTATTACAGTACAATGAATAGAAACCTACTTGTAGCTGTACCAAATGTGGAACTCGCTCCGAATGGCGTCTTGGTTCCAAACATAGCTCTTCTTCTATGAAATAACATTGATAGATTAACACGTGCAATAGCTTCCTTTTAGTATTGAACTTTTAAGGATAGTTTCAATTCCATGCAATTCTGTTGATAAACAAAGAGCACTAAAAACTAGTTCATTCTATAAATCTGCGTACAAATCAGCAAACTACCTTTTAGTTTTACCGTTCACTCGACCTGCTCGACCACTGTCACTGAACACTTGGCGCCGCCATATTACAGAGCCCACGTTCCTCAAGGTCAGCACCAAGAAACAGTGGACCGGAAGTAAACTTCGCATGGTTAGAGCACAGGGTACCCACGTGACCCAGACCTTGAACAGGCGAAGGAAGAAGAACAAAAAGTTAGGAAAATTATCGGCAATTCCAATGATTGCGGACTCAAAGGACATCGTCTTTAAAACCATTTAGGGCGATAAAGATGAAAAACATTGGCTCGCTTCGTGGCTATCCCCAATGGTGACCTGTGGCGGATCGTTCCCAGTCGAGGTGTTATCTTCCCAGTAAACTCGGAAATATTTTATTCCGTAAATGAGTACGACACTTCTCTGATACCGAAGAATCTATATAACTATTCAGCTTCGGCTGAATATAACCGGGATTCTACAATATTTCTTTGGCTGACTGACCCCCAAAGGACTTTGTAAATGTCATAGTATATAAGACGAGATTCTATACCTTCATTTTATTCCTTTACGCACTTTATTTACTTAGCGAAAACTAGTTTCGTTTTTTTTTCAACCTCCTCAGTTCGCTAAAGATCAATGCGCATTAGCTATCAGTATAGATCTTTAGCGAACTGAGAAGGTTGAAGAAAAAAAAAGAAACTATAGTTTTCGCTAAGTAAATAAAGTGCGTAAAGGAATAAAATGAAGGTATACACCGAATCGAAATATGGCGACCAATTTGAATAACTATTGTTCTGGACTGACCAACCTCTCATTCATGTGAAAACGCTTGTGTTTCCACGTGAACACGAGGTTGGTCAGTCCAGAACAACGTTATTCAAATTGGTTGCCATATTTCGATTCGGTGTATAGAACCTCGTCTTATATCCTATGAGTACGACACTTATAAGCTAAAATTACTCCTTAATTGCTGTTGCTATTAATATTAAAGTGGTTCAGTAATATTAAATTTGACCAAGGAGCTAAGCGCTATACATTAAAGTGCAACTAACCCCTATGAGATTGTTTTAAAAATCTATTCAATATATGCTGAATAGTTGGTGGGTTCAGTATTTTGTGATTTGAACCTTGCGTTTATGAGTTATAGAGGTTTGAAATCTCAATATGCAAATTTGATGACGTCTACTAAGGAATTTGCCATAACTTATTTAGACTTTTTATTGAGATTTCAAACCTCTATAACCGCATAAACGCAAGGTTCAAATCACAAAATACTGAACCCACCAACTATTCAGCATATATTGAATAGATTTTTAAAACAATCTCACAGGGGTTAGTTGCACTTTAAGTGATTGCTATGGTTCGTTTTGTTGGCCTTTGGATATTAACAGCGCGTTCCTGCCAAATTACGAACATGCTGGATTCCCGGGGGGGGGGGGGGGGGGGGGGGGGGGTACTCAGGGGTATCAGTGACGGGGAGGCGCGAAGACCTTTTTGGGGATTGAAATTCGCGGCTTGGGACTTTTTGGGGGTTAGCAATTTTCAGGTAGACTTTTTTGATATAAAGATTTTGGCAAGGACTTTTTTGAGGGTTGATAAAAATGATGCACCGTTCTCGATTTTATGCAAAACGATTTCACTGATCACAAGTTTAAACTACGCAAATGACATAACATGACACAGAGATCTCCCGTTATAGCGGTTTACATTGAAAATTGTTATCAGAAAACAGTTTGTTGTATTACATGTAATTATACCATAATTATTTCGTTTTTGTATAGTCTAAAGCTTCCGACTAAAGAATGACTGCAGTCTGCCTAAAGTTTTGTGACAGATGCACGATGAATAAATAAAGGTGGACGCATAAACTATCTCGCATTCTCTTGGTGTTGTTACTTTATTTATTTATTTTTTATGCGGAGAAAAAATGGACTATTTTGGGGTCTTCTTTTTGCGTAATGGACTTTTGGGGGGATTTGGCCTCATTCGCACCTCCCCGTCACTGATATCCCTGATCGAGTACCCCTCCCTCTCTGCGGGGCTGGATTAAACTGAGAAACGTCTAGTAGCCTATAAAGTCGCGGCATGGCCTTCGGGTTTCAGGGCTTCTCTAAGGTTTGTATATATAGTGGCGTAGCATTAAGGACAGGTACTGGACCATCCTACATGATGGCCGGCAATTGCCTCCTGGTCAACCCCCAGAAGGGACAAAATAATAGAACAACCGGACCTCAAGCTGTGAGGTGTCTCTCCTTCGTCTACGCCGGTGGAACGGAGGTGCAGCTTTAGGCGATTCAGCTGAACCGCAAAATGGCTGTTCGGTTGCCTTGCCCCCACTGGCGCGAAATTCCTAACAGGACACATGAATGGTGTGGTTTTCGCATCTGCGCACGTACCGCGAACGTATTGAGAGCATCGCCGCGCAGGGTTTTCCCAATTGAGTGATTAAAGAGGAGAGCCGAGGAATCGGGAGAGAAAAGGATCTCTTTCGAAAGACACCTGCCTAAATCCGAACCACGATCCCCCGAAAATAAATCGATTGCAAAAAATTGTAAGTCGCGTGGACTTAGAATGGGAGGAATATTGGGTTCACACAGAAGGGTGAGCTGAGGATGTGCTCAAGCACCTTACCGAGCTTGTTTATGGAGAAGGGGATTATGGCCATGGAGTGATGCGATGCTGGCAGTTACCCGTACCTAACCTATCATCCCAACTTATCCCTAAACCCGCTTGAGTAAATTAAAGATCGATATCTTAGCTGATTTTCCAATCATACTATCAACTGTACCAGAGGCAACTCTGGTGGGACATAGCACTTAGAGGCTTGATTGTTTCCTATACAAGGGCAGTTCGAGGCATGGACCTTTGTACGACCTGATTTGTCCTTCCAAACTATGAAAGTTAAAGCCAGAATATCTAGCGCTAGCGAGGGCTGTAGCGGAATGCAAGGTTTAGGGGACAGGCAAAGCTGCTAGGAAACTACACAGCTCGCGGGCCAGAGAGGACTTTTAATTTGCTTCTCATATGGCTTGCTTTTTTTCTTTTGCTGCAGCTTCAGAAGGCGTTCGTTGATAGTGTTTAAGTCGACACATGTATACAGCCATGGCTTCTCTTCTTGTACCGCACATCTGACAAAAGATGAATGTATCATCGTTGAGATAAGCGCATTCAGGGCAAGGCGCAGCTGGTTTCCAGTTGCGAGGGCCCTGTTCTGTAAAGAGCGAATCAAGAAGAAAAAACCGAGTGTCAGGATTTATTAATGCGAAATACGTCCCATTGTAAACGCCGGTCTGAAAAGCCGTGTCGCGCGGGAGATGGGAAGGGAAGTGTTCCCTCCTCGCATGCACTAGCCCGCGCCTTTCTAGCACTGGCCACCACAAAAGGGGGTAGGACACAACCTTGGAACAACTACGGTAAAGTGTATGGACTTCACTTTCCTGTACGAGAAAACGAAGCAGATGGAGCGACCAAGACAAAACGGAGGAACATGCACATAAGGATTTTCGGTGCCGTCGATAACTTGCACAATTATATATAAATACGTTGACCTCCGCGGAACGTCCGGCTGAGCGTTGAAATCCAGAGCCATCGGATCTATAGTGTGTGGTCCGAAACGCGAGACGGCGCATCAGCTGGATTTTGGCGTGATGGAACGTAGCAAAGGTTCAGGGAAATGCTAATTTCCAACAAATAACAGTGAGTGGAGCTGCTTTAGAACATCGCTCGATCTGGGTTTTGCCACCTTTTTTTGCCAAGACTGGAGGAAGGCAAGGTTGTCGGTGTGGGCGTCAACCCGACTGTTGGCGACCAAAATGCTTCCCTGCGCGAAACACGTGACCTAGGGCAGTAGCCACGATGGATGAGGTTTGAATGTCGCTAATCCAGTAGTCTCGCACTTTGAGGGATTCCTGGCTAGACGATGACGCGTTTCCAAGCGAAGTTGGATGCTACATACACGAACCACCAGGTGTTTCTCCTCTGGTCAGGGAAAGCATTCCTGCCATGTGTCAAGAAATCTCCAATATGTGTGAAAATGGACAAAATCCCGGGATGGCTTGGTAGATTTATCGGCAATATATCTGGACCGGCAGCAAGAACGGACAAACAGAATGAAGTGATCTTACCCCGCCAGCCTTTGGAGCGTTTTTGCTGATACCGTTTTCCTTTTTAGAACGGTTTCGCGTACGGTAGAAAATTTTTGTTTTTTATCTACGGGCAGATCGCCTAATAGAGGACAAGTGGAACTTGGCGAGGCCTGTAAAATATCCCAGGGAAGACAGGACGCTGGCGGCTAGGAATGTAGCACAATGGTATGTCAGATAATCGCTGAAATTAAGGTATGCCACTCATTCTCAAGAACGGTTAAGGCTTGTGTTTTTTTAAGATTCATGAAAAACTAAATTTTCCAAATATCTCCTTCCAGTTTTTACCCATGAATTTGATTTTTGGACATAAAGTGACAATTGCATGGGGAAGTTAACATTTCAAGCTTTAAAAAAATGACTTTTCGTGGTCACGTGACCATAAGACGAGGAAAATAGATTTTTGAAAATGGGGTGACGGTTTTCATTCATTCCAAAAATATCGTTTGATGTGAAATTGTCATGTATTATGTGCTAAACAAGACTGCGTTTGGAATGGATGTCCTTAGTTTTGTTTTCACAAGAAAAATGAAAATATGCAAATACTTGACTTGGTCACGTGACCTCTTTTGCTAATCAGTTAATTCGTTTGCAAAAAAGAAAGTCATCCATTCCGAACGCAGTCTTGTTAAGAACGTTATACGTAACAAGTTCACATCAAACGATTTTTGGAATGAATGAAAACCGCTACCCCATTTCCAAATTCCTATTTTCCTCATTTTGAGGTCACGTGACCACCGAAAGTCAAACATTTTAAGCTTAAAATGTTAACGTCCCCAGATGTCACTTTATGTCCAAACATCAAATTTATCGGTAAAAACTGGAAGGAGATATTTGGAAAATGAAGATAGCATGCTTGGCAAACAAAAGTTAATGTAGTATTTCAGAAACGATATTTCAGATCTCAATGCCAACTTCCTCGCTTATTAGAGAGGGCACTTATTAGAGAGGGCACTTATTAGAGAGGGGCGCATATAGTAGAAAACGGCTCCAAAGGAAGGCGCTTAATAGAGGGGGCACTTATTAGAGGGGGCACTTATTAGAGAGGGCGGCTTATTAGAGAGGGGCGCATATAGTAGAAAACGGCTCCAAAGGAAGGCGCTTAATAGAGGTGGCACTTATTAGAGGGGGCACTAATTAGAGAGGGGCGCATATAGTAGAAAACGGCTCCAAAGGAAGGCGCTTAATAGAGGGGAGGCGCTTATTTGAGGGGGGCGCTTAATAGAATATTTACTGTATGGAAGACGAAAAACCACCCTTGCCAATCGAGGCCCAGCAACGATCTACTTGGTCGTGAGCCACACTTCTCGTCCATCGTTGTCTGGAACGAGCGAGGGCCTACATAACGGGTAATGGCAATCTTTGATCCAGAGATTTAGGAATCATTCATCGTGGCACATTCTAGGTTTTGTGGGTTCTAAATGTGATAGGCATAACTAGGTGAGGTGGTTCCACGCAGATATACATGAACCCATCACGGACTGAGACGCTGAGATAGTGATAGTGCTAATGAAATCCTCAAAGCCTGTGCACGATTTACTGCTAAAAAAAACGAAGCACGCGCGCGGGTACTGAGGAGTCTCGGAGTTGTAAAATTGTCCCAGCAATTAGTCTACCTAGAATTGGAACCAAGAAATATTGCATCCGTACTCCTAGTGTTTGAAGATAGCCGAGGATCTCTTCTCACTTTGGGTAGTAGTTGGCCAATATTATTTCCCATTGGGGTCTGTGGTTGTCTCACCGGCCACAAAGTAACGAGACATCAGCAATGGAAGCTGGCACGAAGCTCTGAGACGCTCTCGAGGGATGGGGTTGGGGTTTCATTGCGAGTCAGGGTCATACCTTTCCAGTCGCACCAACGAATGTAGACACGACTAGATACGTCAAGCGGCGGACAGAAGTGGTGCGTCTTCTGATGTTTTCTGGGAATCTAAGATCGAACAAACCGGGAATGAAACAACTGTTATATGCCACGCTTTTCAGCAGATATATTATTTATTACATTTTCACGAATTACGTCGTGCTCAGCCAATTTAGGAAACAGGGGAATACCCGAATCATAGCTCAGTGACCTTGTGTCAGTGTATTTAGTCTAACAGCTAAGTGGTAACGTATACGAAGATGATTGTCTTCATTTTGCTTAGGTTGCACTTCCAGATTCAGTAATGAACGTTCAAAGATAGTGTAATATATACGTCAAGTTCAGGCCGACTTTTACGTTCACGTTTCTCCTAGGAAAGTTATTGAATACTTGTAATATTTAAAACTACGTATCATTTCCAACAATGTCAAAAAGGAATATGTCACGTGATAGTTTAGCCTTGGCATTCCTCGAGTAATGCGTTAGCCGATATTTTTGTGTTGGCCACTATTTTGTTAGATTGGCATATTTTATCATTCAACCAATCACGTTGGAAAAGGCGCCGTCCAACCTGATTGAGTTAACCAAAACACTCGTCCTGTTGTGGCATGTCTGGCTAAGCATTATAAAAGGAATTCACTTATAAGTAACAATGTAGTTGATCTAGAAGCAGCGTCGGAGTGACTAACATTGTATTTTATGGGCAACTTGTAATAAACCATGCAGAAGAACCGATCCTGACTGTCGTGCTTGCCTACGCGCCGACTAAGGGGTCCCCTAACACAACTAAGGGAAAAACCATACCCGAGACTGGAAGGGAGAGACCCCGAAGCCAAAGCAACCCCGAAATACCCCGCCGCGAGGGCAGAGCAGTGAACGGTATTAGATAACAGCATCGAGGAGACTAATTCATAGACAGGATACTATGTAAAAGTGAGGTATATGAATTTTATCCAACCATGTATTTGTAATTACATCATTCACTCTATGTGTTCTTTCTTGTGTGTATATATAATTTTTTTCATATCAAGTATAAATGAAATAATGAAAGCGACACGCATGCACTAGAAGAAAGTCTATCTTTTGGCATGCATTGCGCCGCGAAATGCCCATAACCTCGGCAGACAAAACACCTGCCTCTCATAGGGGAACTCCCGCGGTATCCCCGAACGACGAATACTGGGCCGGCCCTTGGCTTCAAAGACCAAAATCCTCCCATTGGGTGTGCGATCTGGGTGGTTGAGGTAACTTGTTATTGCTCTTCGTCCCCAATCATGCGGACGGATGGCAGACGAGGGTTGTTATTTGGCCAGAGGGCGGCCATGGCGGCATGCACTGTTTGAAGATCGCGCGCGTCGTACTTAGCTTGGCGAGGCCTCTATGATTGCAGTCCCTCGCGGAATCGGCGAGGTGCTCCAGGGCCGCTATGAGTGCAATGGTGTCTACCAAAGGGGTGGTGCGGCTCGCCAGCTGGCGCACATCGTTGAGCGCCGTGGTTATACGCGTGTTTTACGCCATCCGCCGCGACAGTACGTAGATTGCAATGCTTTTACCGTCTCCGACAACGCATTAAGCTCCTGTGTGTGTATGTGTGTGTGTATTGTTTTTTGAAAAACAAAAACAAAGCTAGAAACTAGACGCTCTTCTAGCGTGAAGTCGGGCTTCTAAATGAAATGTAGCCTATTTGAACTAAATATAGATATCTTATAGTACGATTAAAACAGTGTTTGGTTGCTCGTTGCGTGACTCGAGCTCGATAGAACATGCTTTCCTTGCAATTTCAGTACTGCGATTTCACAAACTCAGCGAATCATGAATGCATGACAATGACATAGATCAAGTAATTCTTTGCTGGTTGGTGTAGACATAATGAGTTTGTTCGTTTCTTCAACCAAAACATTTTTATTTTAAAAGCAAGCTTTCGGACACATGGTCCATCTTCAGGGTGTAAAATGGTAGTAATTCGTCAAAACTAACGGCTATTACGTTGTAAACAAATAGCGCGCGCAAACAAAAACAAAAACAAAAAAACAAAACAAATAAGACAATATGCGCGAGCAAGGAAACTAACAAGTTAAGAATGTGTAATAGATGACAGATCAAAATTTCTTAAATAGAGCAGTGTAATTTTGTGGCAAAATTCTGCCAGTTTCTCTGTTACTAATGGCATCCGTACTCTTAGCAATGTGGCATGCTTCTGACCACTTCCTTTGGTGCCATCTTGTTTCTACTTCAAGGATCTTGGTGTTAATTCAGGAGATGGAATGTCCTGTATTATGCATGTGCGTGTTCCGCGAGAGCTGACTTGTCGGTCTTGTTAAGTCTAACATAGGACTGATGTTCCTTCTGTCTTGTGGCCAAAGATCTACCGGTCTCTCCGATGTAAAACGTTTCACATTCTCCGCACGGGATGAAATAAATCACTCCGGTCTTCTTTTCTTTTGGTAGCGGGTCTTTAGGCTTGGACAAGATCTATCTCAGCGTGGTTAGTGGTTTTACGCAGACTTCAATCCTGTGGCTTTCTAGGACACGTTTGATCCTTTCTGTTGTACCTTGCACGTACGGTATAAGTGCGAAACCTTTTCGTTCTTCCGTGTCAGATTTCTTCTCAGCTATCTTTCGGTCTTGTGAAAATCTATGGATAAACTGCCGTGGGTATCCATTAGCAGCGAGAGCTCTACAAATGTGAGTGCGTTCTTTGTCTTTGTGGCAATCTTTCGAAAGCAAGTTGTTGGTTCTGTGGACTAAAGTGCGCACGACAGCCGCCTTGTGCTGAGGAGGGTGATGACTTGAAAAGTGAAGATACCGATCTGTATGTGTCTTATTCCTAAAGATGGAGACGTCAATGGTGCCATCATCATAGTTTATATGACATAGTTTATTTGTTACCATAAATATATCCATACAAATACAAATGTACCGTATACATAAACTAGACATCGCAGAGTGATTAAATAATGTTTGGATGAAGTGTAAATATGGGTTTACCTCGACGGTTATCGGTCGGCTGAAAACCTTACAACTGTTCTCTTCACCGCCGGCTGCGTGTATCAACTCACTTCGATTCGTTTTAAGTTCTAAAGATCTCTAAACCCTTTGCAGTACTAGTACTGGATTGATAAATCCATATCTCTATGAATTATTGTGGTTATTTTGAAAACAAGACGACATATAAAACTTCCTCCAACAAGGTTTGTGAATTCAGACTCGACCAGTCTCGTATTGATAAATCATGTTGTAGAAAGAGCCTTCGGTGATTATCTTAGTGGCCGGCACAGGGCGCATGCGCTGTAGAACCCAATTAGTGATTTGAGGTCAACGAAGAACGAATCTCATTTTTAGAGTCGGCGCTTCCACAGGAAGCCCGACTAATAATAATAATATATAATTCTTAAACACGCACCTAACGGGAGTCTCGATGCTTCTAAAATAGTCGAAAGATCTCGAAAGTCTATCGGAAAAAAAATACAGAAAATTAAAGGAAAATAAAATAAAGCAAATTTAAACTTTACCGAAAATAAAAGAAGCTAAAATAACTAAAAAGCATTTAAAGATAAACTTTACCGAAAAATAAAACAGAATGTAAAAGACAAACAAAAATCATTTAAAGATAAACTTTACCGAAGAAAAAAAATCCAGAATCTAAAAAGATAGAAATATAAAAAATCGGGTTCACCGGACAGTGACTCGAACCCGCGCGCCACTTAGGAAATTCTATGCAAAACACTGAAAATCGACCATACACCGACACCCAGACTTAAATGCTGAGCTAGTCACAGTATGCATAGGACGAAGATTTCGACATCATCCGCGCTATCGAGTAGTACACAATCAGCGAAGTAGTCGTCCTCAATAACTGCCCCTTACCACTTCAGCTATCTGTACTTCCGAGTGATTTCGAGGGTAAATTTAGTATAGTCTATCGTGTAACGGTTATTGTTATGGAAATTTCTTGACTAACGTAGCCCTCTGGAAATACGCTGCACCTCGACCCGGCCAGCGCGACCAGGGACCGACTCTTCGTGGACACCAACACTTTTTTTTTTCGTTTTTTCTTGTCTTTCTATCGTTCAGTGCAAAATGTCGAGATTAACATTTGTAAATTTTGAGTTTTAAAGTACAAAATATTTAAAAAAAATTGGAGCCACTTACTTGCTGAGGACAAAATGCTGTGTTGACTTAACTATCGAACCGCGGAAGTGTAAATTATAGTACCTCGTTATTATAAAGTGTTACTAGACTGTAGATCGATAAATAAATGGATGAATAATAATAATAATAATAATAATAATAATAATAATAATAATAATAATAATAATAATAATAATGTCTGGAGTGATGACATGGATAAACGGATGGAAGGAATGGTGGATAGATGGATGCACGAGTTGATTGAAGGAGAGAAGGAAGGATCCGATGCTGTCAATATATTTCTCTGGTGCAGCGCTTTACAATTAACGTTATCGATAGACGTCCATTCTGATATCCTATGACGGCTTTGAACTACGAAGTTAAGCATGCATCTCTTAAGCAGTAGACTGACACAGTCAGAAATAAAGACCAGCATCTAGTTGTAGACTGGACTCTGGCTACTCCCTTAATTCTAACGAGACTAGTAGTTTCAGCTTGACGTACTTTTCTGAATACCGGGTAGGAGGGAGGATTGGCGGGGATGATCGTCGGAAAATGTAAAAACTACCCCATGAGGGATCGGAACCATTCTGGGCGTGGCTCAAGCTTTATTTTATCCCTAAAAGATACCATTCTAAACCAGACATATATTAGCGATTCCTACCTGATTCAACACAATATGAGATCGTTGATATGTTTTCGCGAGCAACCCTAAATGATACTCGATGTTTGATGGCTAAAAATATTTACGTTCCGTCGTGAACACCCTATGCTACAAAACCCGTAATTTACACCCTTAAAAGAGACGATGATCATCCCCACCCCTTTCATATGGAGTGTCCCCCCTCCATGAATACATGCGTTTAGGCCGTGGAGCGCAATGTTCCGAAGTCTTGGCAAAAAGGATGAGCGCGAAAGCCGAGGAGTTTGGGACGAGCGAGAGACTTTCAGACCGTTTCGGCGTCGCTCAACTGAACATCTGCACCTGAATGACATCGTAAGGTTATATCTCGGCCAAACGCCAGATATCAGTCCAGGCTCTTGAGTGCGACTCATACAATTCTGGATTTGTTTCAACTACTTCTGGAATCTAGCCGAGTAAATCAACACAACAAGGCTGAGGGCCTTCGAAAGAATTTCCGGTATTGTCGTCACGCAACGCTGAAACTCATTCCACTACGTCCGAAAGTCGAAGCAAAATGACCCAAAGAAAGCCCACTGTGTGTAAAGAAACCGCAACTGTTGTAGCTCAAAGTATTTTTGGACTGTCAGAGATTATCGAAGTGAAAGAATTAATTAGTTTTTATGACCGAAACTTTTTGATCAAAACGTCTACGGCGGTACAACAAAAGGACCACGAGTACGTTTTGAAAATTCTCAATTCCTTCGATAAGTCAATACATCCAGCAAATCGAAGCATGCAGAAACAAAAGCTATGCAGTTTCTTAGAAGCAATGGATTCCCATGTCCAGAAATGTATGCCATCAAAGATGACAAAGATCACGAGGAGTCCGTATACATGGCTCTAGTTGATGTTTCTGGCTTGAACCCAAAGACAAACGAAGACGACAAGAAAGAGATCTGCGTAGTAAGATTAATTGCCTTTCTCAAAGGGAATGTGGTCGCTTCGATCGACAGAAATCCTAAACTACTTTACAGCGTGGGTAAATTTGTTGGATCTTTGTGCAAAGTGTTAAAGGTTGGTCACTTTCAGATTCGACGTATCAGACTCATACAGCTGTATACTCGCATTGAACTCCCCCATATAGCTTACTATCGTTCCTCGCTTATAGCTCCGCTAGCCAGCGAAGTAAAACGGAAGCGTCTGCTTTAGGAGGCTAATTTCCCCCGGGCTCCACTATTAAAATACTTACTTCACGTACCATGCTCAGACTGAAGGACACTGAACTTTCTCCATTTAAAGATAGGGAACTGAGTTAACCGTTGGTTCGATAAATATAATTTTCCACTGAAAAGACTAAGGAAAGAGTAACCCAATTCCATGACAATCATCAGCCGTTAAGCGCTTTAAAAATCTGATTTTAGCTCAACTCATGCTCAATCGATTCGGTCATTTTTCGAGGATATGACGACTTTGACCAGCGACCCGTAAGTCGCTGATTAGTTCCGAGTGGAATTACTGCGATTTGAAAAAGTTCGTACCATGCAGTGCGGCTGGTTGTTAGTCATATTCGAACGAAGATTGCAGTAGAGTGATTCCAATAAACCTGGGCACTACTAATTAGCTGTCAGTGTTTATTAGATGCAAAAGAACAAAAGCAAACAAAAGAGTGTGTGTGGAATCACTCTAATTACTACTTAGACTTTCGAAAAGTTTCGCTCGCACATCTGGGATACAAGAGAGGTCGACTTGTGGCAAGTCTACTTACTACTATCATGCTTGCAAATTTTATCGATAAATTCAGTGTTTGATGTGATGCTCGACTGAAATCGGAAATAATAATATGACACTGTGACCATGCAGTTAATCTATTAATTTCAACAATCAAACACATGTGTAGAATAAAACTACTAAATTTACTGACGTTTCTTACGTTAGCGCTTTGAGTAAAAGATCCTTATTGAACTTCTTTTGTGGCAGGGTATTCTGCAATTTAGCCAGATCCTAAAAGAGGAGCATGAGGACTATTCTCACTGGGGTAAATCCAAACACAAAGCCAAACATCTCGGTTATTACACATTCCCACATTCCAAGCGTGGTCCACGGGATATATTACATCACCTAGTGTGTACCGCTCCCTATAAATACGCCTACTTGCATAGATTTATTCTAGTTTAGCTCTTTTTCCAAAAGACGTACAGATGCGAACGAAAACTTTTGAGTCACAGAGATCATCGCTGCGCCTACCGCTTCTGGATTCCGTCGAAGGTCAAACCTCTTCGCTGTGTATGCAGTATCCACTGCAGTCTATTACATCTTGGTTAGTTCTTCTACTGCGAAGCTGTTCACGTCAGTTTTAATATTCTGGTTCAGAATCACGTCGAACCTTTTACCTTCCGCAATATACTGATTCACTTCTCGCCGTCCTTCGTCAACCATGTGGTTGCCAAGTACTCGTTTTACGGTAGCATATCTTGTTTGGACCGCTCAAATTATTAGTTTTTGAATTGATCTAGTTGGCGAAAGTTTAGCGACGTGTGTAGTCGCTCAAATTATTAGTTTACTGATAGTTAGTTGTTTGGCGAGGTCCAGCGACGCGTGTAGTCGCTCAATTATAGTTTCTTATATTTGGCTAAGTTTAGCGACGTGTCTACTCGCTCAAATTATTAGTTTTTGAATTTATCTATTTGGCGAAGTTTAGCGACGTGTGTAGTCGCTCAGCAAAATTTATTTAGTTTTTGGCCTCTCCAGCAGACACAGAGTCGCTGAATTATAGTTTCTTATAATTGGATTGTTTGGCTAAGTTCAGTCGTGTGCTCACTCAAATTTATTTAGTTTTTGAATTTATCTATTTGGGCCGTTCAGTAGATACTGAACTCTCACTCGGTCAAATGATTAGTTTTGTATTTGGCGTATAGCTGGCAGTCGGTGCGCAGCAAAATTTATTTAGTTTGGGCCTCTCGGGCCGGACACAGATACTGAACTGGGTTCAGGTGCCGGTATGTGTATTTGGCGAAAAGCTGGCAGTCGGTGCTCAGCCAAATTTATTTAGTTTGGGCCTCTTGGGCCAGGCACATATACTGAACGGGGTTCAGGTGCCGGTACTGAGGTGTGTTTGGCGAAAAGCTGGCAGTCGATGCTCGGCCAGATGTGAACTGGGTTCAGGTGCGTTAGTGTGATGTTTCGCGATAGCTGAACTCGGTGCTCAGCCAAATTTATCTTAAGTTGGACCTCGGGCCTGGCACAGATACCAGCTAGTGTTGTTTGGTGGTAGCTGGATTGAATTGTCTAGCTGAACGCCACGGGCTAATTTCGTGGTATTTTTACAGCGACAGGGGCCGGTAACCTCGCGGAAATTATTAGGTATTTTTGGCACGGCAACAGCGACAGGAATTAGTGACCTCGCTGAAATTAATAAAACAATCTTGCGGTCTGGAAGCCTACGTGCACATGTCTGCTCCAGTGCTGAAGCCGTTGTCATATCAGAAGCAGCACGGTTCTGTATCTATATATGATAAACAGTGTATTTATTTATATATAAATAATATATATGGACTATACGGGGACGTGCCGCTGGACAGGGTATGGTTTTTGGCCTCTCTGTCCTGAACAGGGTATATAATTTTATGTGAGTCTGTCCTAAACAGGGTATGGTAATGCACGATTGTCGTCGTTTTAAAAATATGGTTTAACCGGTATTTAGCCATCCGAGATCCGAGACGCTTGCCGATCGTCTTTAGCAGGTCACCAGTCTACATAAAACGCGTTAAAATTGTGTAAAAGAAGACAGTGTGTATTTTTTCCTTTGTCCTAAACAGGGTCCTAAATTAGAGGGTGTTGTCCTAGACAGGGTAGCTATTTTATATTTTTTTGTCCTAAACAGGGTCAGGGTTTCAAACCCTCAGCGGCACCCCTATACCCAAACATGGGTCAAGCACCCCCCCCCCCCCCCCCCCCCCCCCCCCCCCCGGAAAATCCCTATCCGGATCTCCCGGACGGTTAACAATGTCACAGTGAAAAAATAAATTATATTCTTAATTAGATAGCATTTCTTGATAGCGTGGTCAACATGCATGGGTCGTATGGTGGCTGCATTGTGCGCAGATCATGTCTTCGACTCGGCCGAGCCGCGTCCTTCTCAATTCAGCTGCCGGTTGCAATGAAGGATGATAACTGATTTTGATAAGTGGTTTAATATTACGAAAACCAACGATTATATTTGGCGACGTTTCAAAATATTATCGCTGGTTTTCCTAAAGGTCCCAGTAATATACAGAATTTCCGATGTATGTTTTTGCACTATAAAGTGACAAAAACTGTCCTCCGTCTACCTCTTAACTCAAAAACGACGTCGGTGACCCCATTTTTGCTGCGAGCCTCCAGGCGAGCAGCGAAACTAATCTTGACGGAGTTCCTGTGTCATGTTTGGTCGTGTGGGATCTGGGCACTTATGTGGATGCAACGAGAATCTCGACTGCATTTCACGGAGTTTGTGTGTTTGTGTGAATGTTTGTGTGTGGAGATGATTTGTGAGCCACGGTACTTTTGATCAGCGCACACTCACAACACGTTCAATCGATTTTAATATTGAGTATCGTTTATTTTTCGCTGATTCGAGCCAGGAAAGTGTTCGTTTTCTACAAATCCATGATGTCAAATTCAACTTTATTCATTGCTGGAAGCATTCATCGGGGTCATGAACAATTTAGTGACATTTCAAGGGGAAGACAATGTTCTTTTATGAGTTTTCAGCGCTGTTGTGTGCTCAGTCACGTCCAGTTCCACAATGAAGTACTTAAGCTTAAGTTACTTCTACAGTCGATCAGAGTTGACAGAAGGAGACAGCATGTACTTGAATGCTTTTGAAAGACACAGTTAGTATCCCCGATGCTGTCGCTGACCTACATGTATCATCTACCTGATCGAGCTCGTTGGTCTTCGTCAAACCAATCCGGCCCATGCCATTGGCATTGAGGCAACTACTATAAGCTTACTGAATCAAATTATACGATCCATCCTGATGTACTTTTATCTTCTACAAGTGTGCTATGAGGCTTCGACATCTTTCCTGATATCTGGCCAGTATTAACATTGTATATAATATACACCAAACACAATTCTCTATTTCATTGAATCCATATTTGTATTAATTACTGCATATCAGTAGAGTACAAACTATTAACAGTGTGCAACATAAATAAGTAGTGCAAAGTATTGCATGCTTTTATTGCTGGTACATGTCTATAGCTGTCTGTCAATGACCACATTATTATAGTGTTAGCATTTGTATATAGAATCCATATTTGTATTAATTACTGCATATCAGTAGAGTACAAACTATTAACAGTGTGCAACATAAATAGTGCAAAGTATTGCATGCTTTTAGTGCTGGTACATGTCTATAGCTGTCTGTCTATGACCACATTATTATAGTGTTAGCATTTGTATTAAGCAACACCATACACCATTTTAACGGTGTATATAGAAACTCGGTTGGGAATGAGAATTAATAGAGACATGGAAGGGGACAATGTGACCGGGACGGGAATGAGAATCAATGGAGATGTGGGATGGGAACAATGGGACAAGTGGGTGGGAATGAGAATCAGTAGAGATATGAGAGGGGGAGGGGATTTTAGTGGGTATAGATACATGTAGGTGTCTCAAATTAGTTTCTTGTAAGTTAGAACACATTATACTGCATTTTATTATTTTATTTTACCACTAATGCATCTTGCAGTGCTGACAAGGGACAGCCACATGTATAAAACCTATATTTATTGGACTCAGTCTTCAGTACTGCTTTGCACCGTTATGTGAAACTGCTTTATTGATTGGCTACAAAGCCATCAATACTGAAAACATTACCCTCTGGCATTGCCATACTGATATGCTGACAGGATTACAGTTTCATTATAATGCTTTGCATCAATGTAAGCAGAAAATATCACTCACTGGATCAAGACATCTACATCTACTTGTTGTTTTTTTCTGTGAAGAGGAGTTTTGAGTTACCTACTTCTGTTAGTCTGCAATTAATGTATTACTTGTTAAAATCTCTATGACTTTATCCCAGAACACTACATGTATAACATACATGTACTACTGTATGAATCTGAAACTATAAATTTACTGGATCCAACACATTATCTTCTACAAGTGTACTATGAGGCTTCGACATCTTTCCTGATATCTGGCCAGTAAATAGTTATTTAACATTGTATATATTATACACCAAACACAATTCTCTATTTCATTGAATCCATCCATATTTGTATTAATTACTGCATATCAGTACAAACTTTATGCAATGGTGAGAATAAAAGTGATCACTGACTGCTGAAAGTCTAGCTCTCTGTCTATGACCAGATTGTTATAGTGTTAGCATTTAAGCAACACCATACTGCATTTTTTCGCAGCACTTCACTTGCAAATGCAACGACTAGTTATTCAATATTTAATATAAAGTTATTTTATGTGGTAAAAGTTAGAAACCTCCCAAAGTACCTAAGTACCCAGGGTCATCGCGTTGACGAGACGCGTGGGACTAAGTCCTATATGTAAATAAAGCCATCTAGTTAATTTATTATATAGTCAAGTCAATCCGCGCGCTCTGATTGGCTGAAAACTGTGCTGTATCAGAGAACGGAGCACGGTTTGATGACGCTATTTTTCGGCTGTTTGTTTGATCCAAAATTCTGAAGAAAACAAACCAAGCGCACGCGCGCTCGATGGCGTAACTGGCGTCAGTAGCGCGCGCACTTCACTCGCTAAAATGTTATTCAAAAACACAACAGAATCCTCAACTTTCTTGCCCTTTTTCTCATCATTCTACATAAAGCAAATAGAACAGCTTTTTCCGTGCTCCGTTCAGTAATACAGCACTCGGGAAGTTCCGAGAGCACTCAAGAAGTGTGGAGAGCACTCGCCACGGCTCGTGCTCTCCCTACACTTCTTTCGTGCTCTCATCACTTCCTTCGTGCTCTCATCACTTCCTTCGTGCTGTATTACTGAACAGAGCACGGAAAAAGCTGTTCTATTTCTTAAGTACAAAACTTGCCTATCCAGGATGTCCATGAAAGCAGTTGTAGTGCATGAATATGGAGACTCTACTAAGTTGTCATACGAAGATATATCGATCCCAGAAGTTGGCAAAGGAGAGGTAGGTCTTCTGGCATAGATCGCGTAGATAGCAGCTTGTATTTGCACGTTTATCAAGGCATATTGAACGTGGTGTCAGTTAAAACGATAACATTCGGAGATTATAATGATGTACCAAATGTAGTGTAACATTAGCTTGTAAAACACATATATAATAAAACACACAACACGAAAACTGTTCACTATGTGCTCCAGGAGCATACAGCTATTTCAAAAAAGGTTGGTGAAGGTTTTGTTGCATCTTGCATACCAAGCCCGAAATGTATTGTGGATCATATATAAATCATGTCAGCATGCACATACAGAAGAAAATATGCCAGCTCCATATTGTGAAGACAAAGTTTGGGAAAATTCCCAGAGTCCATATTTTTGTGGCCTTTCGCTGACTCCATTCACATCGCCCATAGTTCATTTCGGGCTTGGTATGCAACATGCAACATGCAAGATGCAACAAAACCTTCACCAACCTTTTTTGAAATACCGATAGCTGTATATAAGCTTACTTGTCAAGTTTTGCACTTTAATTTGCATTGACCAAACAAACTAAACGTAAAAGACTTAAGTTCAACACATGTATACAGAAAAGAGCTCTCAGGTCAGGAGGGATCCTGCAAGCAGAGATTCCTTTTCTCCTTTTTCTCCACTCTCTTTTGCCCCAAAGCCAAAGAAACACCTGTAATCTTACTGACCTATTGTATCTTACATGTATCTATTGATATAAAATCAAAACCATGCAGACACATCTCATCCAATCAAACTCTTTCAATACGGCACCATAACTTTCCCACTACGAAAACAACTCTATTATGGCTGTGCCACCACCTGCAATTTTATAATTAAGGAATAGAAAACGCGCACACATGCTCTGTGCAGTTAATAATAATAATAGTTACAGTATAGAGCATGCAAGGACTGATCAAAACACCAGAGAAGTATTAGGAAAAGAAATGATGCATAACAGAATGCTTCTCCTAACACTTTTCTGATCAGTCCCCAAGTGCTCTATAACTGCACAGAGCACAGCGGACAAGTTTTCTATTTCTTTTCAGTATAAAATACAATTATGATTTTAAGGCAAGTTTTCAATTTTAATTTGTTCGTTACGAAAATGTTTGAATATACACGCGCATGCTGCAGCATACACATCCTTTGGCCAATCAGAGCATGCGTTATATCGTAGTTATTTATCTAATAGAAGATAACTCTCCATGCTTCTATACAAAAATAATGCACGCTGAGGTCTTGAAAGCTGCTAGTGGATGCACGAGCGGAACACGAGTGCGTCAGCAGCTTTCAAGACCTCAGAAGTGCATTATTTTTGTATAGAAGCGCGGAGAGTCATTTTCTATTCACTTTATAATATAAAACTAGTTTTAAACAGGCTTTCTGCTTTGTTTTTGTTGCTCCGTACTTCTATAACATAATAATGCACACTCAGCAACCAATGAAATTGCGCGTTCTTGGGAGGTACACATAATATTGGTTTTGATAAAGCAGCTGTCTCAATTTAGATGGCAAATGTCACACTTTTAATTCTGTGTTCCACCATGCATTATTAAGATATTATAATCATCTTCTTTCAATTTCTCTGTACAGGTTCTTGTGAAAAAACATTTCTGTGGTGTCAATTTTATTGACATTGTTTGGAGAAATGGCTTCATGGCTCAACGGTTTTCTGTGGATTCTACGTTGGGTTTTGAAGGTTCAGGGGTTGTAGAGAAGGTTGGCGATGGTGTGGTTGATGTTGCTGTAGGTGATAATGTAGCTTACATGGGACTTGGAGCAGGTTAGTGTATATACGGTATATGGAGTTATTAGTACAGTCTGACCTCTATTAAGCGGCTGACGTGGCCACACTCTATAAAGCGGCCAGTTTTCAAAGCCCCGAATTGAGTTTCACCCATGCAAACTCTGCATTTGCTACCTCTATTAAGCGGCCAGTTATCAAAGTCCAGAGGGTGGCCACATAATAGAGGTTGAACGTATAAATTTATATAATATGTTGCTAGGTTTTATATAAATTATGAAGTCATTAATTATTCATGAGGAAAATAGAAGATAAATCATAACCGTAACAAGTGTTGTAAATGTAATACAAAATCATCATTTGCATAAAGTTTATCATCATAGAACTTGAGTAGAAAGTATGCTGCCTAAGTTCAATTAATGCTTGGATAGCCGTGTCTCAGTCTACACCTAAATTATTATAGAATCATTGTTACCCATTGTTATTTGTGGCTGGGGCGCTTTAAAGGGAGTTCATTTGGATCTTCTACATGATTCAGAGGGGGTTGGTTTTGTCTGAAGAGGACCATATACGGGATGTTACAGATAGTTAGACCCTCAGTAATGAACACTATGCACCAAGCACTTACATGTACATGTATTATATGTCTCTAAAGAAAACATTCATCCTTGGAAGAAAGAAAGAAACATTCTTACTGTGTTATTGAAGGTTCCTATGCTGAGTACAGTAAAGTTCCATCATGGCGTGTGATCAAGCCAATGTTCCACTTGACAAGGCAGCAAGTACATTATGGCAAGGGTTGACTGCATGTTGTTTTACTGACTATGTGTATCCTGTAAATCATGATTCTAAAGTACTCATCCAAGGTGTTGCTGGGGGTGTCGGGAATCTACTCTGCCAGCTGTCAAAGATTAAAGGTAAGGAGTTTTATCTAATACAGAATAACTAAATATTGTACTTATAAATGCACCTAAATGACTGTTCATGTTTATTTCTAATATTACTGTACCAAAGAGACATGCGCAGTAGCACCTCAGGGTACAATGTAGCATGTCCTGAGCCATATTGTTTTGATGCCTTAATGTACTGATAACTGTACCTAGCTGACACAAGAACTGTCAGGTATAGTAACTAAACCTGTACGCGTACATGACTTATTATTACTGGCTTAAATTCAATAGAAATCATAATAATTTGCTTCCAAATAATGGAAGAATGTAATAAAACTAGTTTTTGTCAGCCATCATCTTAATGAGCCAAATAACACCCTAATGAGTACAGTTTATATCCCTCTCAGAATGAAGAGGATAAGGTATTAAAGTAAGTACAATTGTCAGTGTGCATATTGTATATAGCTGGCATTACCTGTATTAGGTGCTTATGTAATTGGTACATGCAGTACTGAAGCCAAAGCTGCCAAAGCCAAAGCTGAAGGTGCAGATGAAGTCATACTGTACTCACAAAAAGACTTTGCAGAGGAAACCCAAAGAATCACAGATGGCAAAGGTGTCAATGTTATTTATGATGGTGTCGGGAAAACGACTTTCTTAAAAGGTAACTGAGAATAGTGTCTGATATGAACCATTGTGGTTGAAGGGAACAGTTGTCTAAATAGCAAGTCCAACTCTTTTCAGACAGTGAATGAATGAATGAATGAATGAACTTTATTTAAACACAGAATCAAATCACTAAAATTAAAATTTATAGCAAAAGTGCTCTCCCTTTGAGCCGTGTAAAAAGATAATGTGCTCCTAATTACCCTGTATACAGCTGAATACACTATAGACATGTGTAGATAGATGTACACATACTTTTATTTATTTATACACAATGTATGATCCTCATGATCATGATAATAATAACAACAACTACAGCATTAAATATTACATGTAATAATAATAATAATATTTAAGATTTAATAATAATATTTAATAAGATTAATAATAATAATATTTAATAAGATTAATAATAATAATATTTAATAAGATTAATAATAATAATATTTAAGATTTAATTATAATAATAATAATATTTAAGATTTCTTAAAAAAACACAGTTCATATGTTTCTGACACTGATGTATGAAGTGAAATTTCAAGAGTAATAATAATAATAATAATAATTAAATAATTTATTTAGTGCTACCTAGTAGTGCTTTGTAAAATGATTTATAATGATCGTTAATAATTCAACAGCATATTTCTCTTCAATCTCATTGGGCAAAATGGATCACGTGATGTGACGTTTGTTTAAGGTGGAAGTACATGTATAGGAAGGATTACATGTAGTGCTGAGGTTAAAACGTCATTTTATCTTCACTTTTTACACAGGGAGCCCAAGCATAAATTCAGTAAAAAAATAAAATTGGAAATATTCGTCTCGGACGTTTTTAATTTTTTTACTGAATTCATGCTTGGGCTCCCTGTGCTTGCTAATGATTGAAAACAAAAACTTTGGTTCCCAACATGTCAAAAGTGGCCTCAGTATACTGAATATTTTTGTCTCTATTATGCAGGGTTTGATTGCTTGGCTCCCCGTGGCACTATGGTCCTATTTGGTGGAGCATCGGGCAACCCAGACCCAATTCATCCCGCAATGCTAGCCAAGGGTTCATATTTCCTTGCATATGCCAGCCACTTTGCATACACTAGCGATCATGTACTCTACCGTAAGATGGCCACTGAACTATTCCAATTGGTTGCTGATGGAAAACTTGACTTTGGATCAGTCGAGAAGATCCCATTGGCCAATGCTAAAGAAGCTCATGATAGGTTGGAGGGGAGAAAAACTACTGGTAAAGTTCTACTCGTTCCATAGTACGCGACACTATCATTCATGGCAGTACAGGTACACAAATGTACACAGTACTTTACTGAATACTGGGTAGCCTAGATATATAGGACATTATTAACTCTAGCAGCACACGTGGAAGTCTTTGATAACCGATGAAATACGTTTGTACTGTAAGAGTATCATAACTTGTAGTAGTGAAAATTTCGTATGACTGTGAAAAACGTACGGCACGGACGTGACATTCCCCGCGTGATATCTCGAATGAGTTTGTTCTGTGCCGTACATGATTTCTCACAATCATATGAACATTGCTCTAATTTGCATCCACCATTGCTACCACATGTATTTCTTTCCCATGCATTCATTTAAGAATAGATCGCAATCGCGTGGTTATATTGGAAACAGACTTAACATTCCACTTAGTTTTAATTTAAAAAAAACGGTAAATAGAAATAGACTAATAAAGTATAGTCTCTAAATATAGTCTCTAGAATAGAAACATCAATCAATCAATCAACCCATGTATAAGAAACCTCGTGTGTTGATTGATTGATATACTGCTGGTAAATATAGTCTCTAGAATAGAAACAATCAATTAAAAACCCATGTATAAGAAACCTTGTGTGTTGATTGATTGATATACTGCTGGTAAATATAGTCTCTAGAATAGAAACAATCAATCAATCAACCCATGTATAAGAAACCTCGTGTGTTGATTGATTGATATACTGCTGGTAAATATAGTCTCTAGAATAGAAACAATCAATTAAAAACCCATGTATAAGAAACCTTGTGTGTTGATTGATTGATATACAGTCATTCTCAAAAAGAAGATGAAAAGACTACAATACTACAATAAAGTCACGTATTCATAATGTATTAAATTTCTGCGCGCGGAACTGCGAGTTGATACCAGCGTCATTACATTCAGTTCTCACAATGGCGACAATGCCGTATACTTTTGCATCTCAAATTGAAATTCCACGCGAGGAAATTGAATACATAATGAATCACGTGACTTTATTGTAGTATTGTAGTCTTTTCATCTGGACAACCTTTTTGAGAATGACTGTATGTATGATGAGGACGGCATGAAGACCGTTCAGTTGCGTGCAGTAGACCGTTCGGTTGCATGCAGTAGACCGTTCAGTTGCGTGCAGTAGACCGTTCGGTTGCGTGCAGTAGACCGTTCAGTTGCGTGCAGTAGACCGTTCAGTTGCGTGCAGTAGACCGTTCGGTTGCGTGCAGTAGACCGTTCAGTTGCGTGCAGTAGACCGTTCAGTTGCGTGCAGTAGACATACATACATACATACATACATACATACATACATACATATAGTTTATTTAAACACGGTAAAATCATCAGTAACATAACAATATAAGTAGTGATATACAAATAAGACCGTTCAGTTGCGTGCAGTAGACCGTTCAGTTGCGTGCCAGTAGACCGTTCAGTTGCGTGCCAGTAGACCGTTCAGTTGCGTGCAGTAGACCGTTCAGTTGCGTGCAGTAGACCGTTCGGTTGCGTGCAGTAGACCGTTCGGTTGCGTGCCAGTAGACCGTTCAGTTGCGTGCCAGTAGACCGTTCAGTTGCGTGTCAGTAGACCGTTCAGTTGCGTGCAGTATACCGTTCGGTTGCGTGCAGTAGACCGTTCGATTGCGTGCAGTAGACCGTTCAGTTGCGTGCAGTAGACCGTTCAGTTGCGTGTAGTAGACCGTTCAGATGCGTGCAGTAGACCGTTCAGTTGCGTGTAGTAGACCGTTCAGTTGCGTGCAGTAGACCGTTCGGTTGCGTGCAGTAGACCGTTCGATTGCGTGCAGTAGACCGTTCAGTTGCGTGCAGTAGACCGTTCAGTTGCGTGTAGTAGACCGTTCAGTTGCGTGCAGTAGACCGTTCAGTTGCGTGCAGTAGACCGTTCGATTGCGTGCAGTAGACCGTTCAGTTGCGTGCCAGTAGACCGTTCAGTTGCGTGTAGTAGACCGTTCGATTGTGTGCAGTAGACCGTTCGGTTGCTTGCAGTAGATATGACCGTTCAGTTGTTTAAAGAAGCCGTGTCCGTGGTAAATCCTGACAAATTATCCTTTTTTCCCAATAAACGTGCTAGCTTGTCACGGAAGAAAGGATCAAACATGGCGTATATCACAGGATTTAAAGTTTCATTAAAATAGCTCATAAACAGAGCCAGCTCATATACAGTAGACCGTCTATTAACGGAACTCGTTCCAAGGGCTAAGCGCATACATTCCAACACAAGTTTAGGTGTCCAGCAAATCACAAACACGGTCAAAAACGCAAAGGTTAGGATGACGGATTTGTTTTTAATTCGACGCAAGTTATTAATGGGTACTGCATCCACAGTGGGCTGGTTTATCTGGGAGGCTTGTTGCGATGGTTCACCTACTTTTTTCAGTGATAAAACCTTTCTAATTAGTCTTGAATAGCAGAAAATCATCACAATCAGTGGCAAGAAAAATGTAAAATACAATTCCACAGACCAGTAGAGCTCGCTTAGCCATGGGTAAAGAAGACCATGCGACTCACATAGTAGTGGAGTTACTGCCGGCTTCCAGGCTCTCAACTTCAACAGAATAAATAAAGAAGTATGGGAGCGACAGAAGAAGTGGGAAGATCCAGCAGAATGTGACGATATACTTTCCATGCCGGTTAAAACCTGATTATAAAAGGTCGTACGATACAAATATAACGATCAATAGCAATGAAGGTGATGATAAATACTGACGCACTCAGCGATACTGCTTGTATGTACTCGACGATTTTACAAACAGTATTTCCAAATAACCAGTTTTCAAATAATTCCTCGGTAACTTCAAAGGGCAGAGCCAGTAGAGTAACCACGAGGTCAGCTATTGAAAGGTTAAACACTAAGAAGTGGGTGATGTGAGGTGTGGACCCAGTTCTTTATACCTGTATATAAAATAATCAATAATATAGAAAGTCAGGCCCAATTCAGAGATTGAACTTCATGACGAGCTTTGTAGAGTAAAAGTTTGGGCTTGATTGACATTTTCTGGTTTCATATTGCACTTTACGACACCTTCAAGGTTTCGGACTAAATTACTCCCGTATTATATCTATCATCAAACAAAGTAATCAAAGTAAACTAACCTTAATCCCTTTCTTTATATTATGTACGTGCAAATGGAACAAGAGTAAACGAATAGGTACACAAATCTACGGCCGGAATAGTTTCTGAGTAATTATAAAGTTATAAAAATATAACGCACTAGGCCTACCCAAGCTGTCTACGAGACCGCAGGTATAACGCACTACAAATGTAGGCCTACCCAAGCTGTCTACGAGACCGCAGGTATAACGCACTACAACTGAATGTAGGCCTACCCAAGCTGTTTACGAGACCGCAGGTACAACGCACTACAATGTAGGCCTACCCAAGCTGTCTACGAGACCGCAGGTATAACGCACTAGGCCGAAAATCTATACCCTAAAATTTGAAATTTGTGACCAATTTGAAGCTAATAATTATTATTTTGCCGCTACGATCATTTATAAACCTGATTAGATCTTTAAATACTCGTAAAAATTCAAAAAGACTCCCAGTCCAAATGGGCAATATATATACCCTAGTCTAGACCTGCTGACGAACTTATGCATCTTCTGAACCTTGCTGATATTTAAATATTCCGCCTTCGACTGAATCACAGAACATCGGCCGGCAGGGGTCCTGCATGTAATAAATAAACACAACTTCTAGCTGCTAAAATTAAATCAAATTGAGATTCCCAAGGAAGCATCCGGAGATTACAATAGACTTTATACTCACAGAGATACAGTTCTTGCGGGCCAAGTTTACCTGCTGCTTCCAAGACGCCAAAAATTGTAGTAGAATAAAAGCCAATTCATTCCCGCCAAATTATAAATAATATATCAATCCTTTCGTGTCAAAATGCAATTTCAAATACCAACAAAGATAGCTTGAACATGGAATATCTCTATTTGGGCAAAATCAACCAAGATCGTGCGGAAATAAACCATAAAATACAGATTTTACAGAGCGATATGTTGTCGAGTAGCTAGAATGCGCGGGAATGTGATTGAGAAAGACTCATTAGCTAACTTTACTACTTAATCCTGTTGACTTAATCCTAGCAACTGTCGATCATCTTATCACAGTACAAACAAAGATTGAAAGGCTTACAACCCGATACCATGCCTCCAACTGTGACAACTTTTTCGAGTAAAGCTCGTCATGGTATGTACTGAATGCACCTAAACCAACTCAACAACTACTAAGACAATAACAATAATTCAACATCACTGATAGCAACAACACCAATTATTCATAAAAACATGTTTACCTATCTTCTCGTCATAACTTTCATTAACAGCAATTATCATTCACATTATTTTCTCCGGGATTTTCATAGGTCGAGAGACGACTACGTCACTGCAGATAACTTCCTACAAATAAGTGTTTTCGTTCTCCTCGACAATGGCAGCTCGATTTTTCCAGAGTTGTTGCTTTAGGTGAGAGAAAATAACGTGAATGATAAAACATTATTGAACTCGGTTTTTGCAAAATATCGTGATTTTGTCAGTGGCTTGCAGATAATTCAGTTTGTCTCTCCCTTCGGCATCGGCAAATAATTATTCTGCTCACCACTGACAAATCACGATATTTTGCTGAACCTCGTCCAATAATTGCTAACAATTCAACATCATCATTTATAAGCAGCAGCAGCAGCAGCAGCTAACCAGAGCCGTACACAGTACAGGGGCAGGGGGGCAGTTGCCCCCTAGTAAAACGAAAAACATACCAAAAATTAAAAGAACTGTACTATTTATTTACTAATTTTGTTGTTAAAACATTACTGGAACAACAACAACAACAACAACAACAACAACAACAACAACAACAACAACAACAATAATAAGAATAAGAATAATAATAATAATAATAATAATAACAATCTCTATGGCTTTCTAATATATAATTTACATCCAAACACTATTGAATAGAGGGTATAACTTAGATGCACGTATATAGATGATCACTCACCGATATAAACCACAATAGAGTTTCCAAATAATGTAGTAAAGAAGAAGACAGCCATACACGATCCTTTAATGAGAGACGTTGTCGTCATACTAGTGTTAAACCACATCTAGCAACGCCTACATAGGAATGAAAAAGATGATAAATACAACCAAGAGAAAATAAGGGCACAGAGAGGGACTCTGACACTCCTTCTGAAAGAATACTCTCGTGAGTATGACTATATTCTAAAACCGTTAGAGAACTAAACACTCGTGCTTTATGGAATTTAGAGCTCCGAGCAGCAGATAGAAGGCCACGAGGGCTAGGGACTTTAGACGCGACGGTCTAGAGAACACGTGCTATAGAGAACTCCGTGCCCACGGAAGGACTGGTTCGAGAACGGCGTTCTAAGCGCGAGAATTTGTTTAAACGAAGCCATAATCTTTGTTTAGACTGTTTACTATGGCGTTGTGTTGACGGCTCGCGTCTCGAACTTAATTTATTTTTCCCGCGCTTAGAACGCCGTTCTCGAACCAGTCCTTCCGAGGGCACGGCGTTCTCTAGGCCGTCGCGTAGTTTGTGCTGCACGGGTAAACTACTCTAGCAGTACAGATAAGTCGATTATCACCAGACTGAGGGCCTGTTTACATGAGAGAGATAACCCTAACGCTAGGATCTTCCTAGCAATAGGGACAACTTTACATTGCGTTTACAAGATAAAATGCCAACATACATTGGTGGATGTGTTACTGGTACGTTGGTTACTTTTTGTAATAGGTTCGTTTACTAGAGCTATCACTTCTTGCAGGGCCGTACACAGCACAGGGGCAGGGGGGGGGGGGGGGGGGGGGGGGGGGGGGGGGGGGGGGGGGGGGGGGGGGGGGGGGGGGGGGGGGGGGGGGGGGGGGGGGGGGGGGGGGGGGGGGGGGGGGGGGGGGGGGGGGGTCAGTTGCCCCACTAGCAGGGCGAAAAAGATACCAAAAAGTACTGAGAACTGTACAATTTTTATTTATTTTTTGCTGTTATATACATAGAGCAGACAAATAATTGTAAGTTATCTTGTTATTTGCTACCCTTAGTATATTCCGTGTAATCATTGATTTTCTCCTCTTTTACTAGTTGAACCACATCCTGAACCCGAATTATAACGAAACTAGACGCTCTTCTAGCGTGAAGTCGGGCTTCTAAATGAAATGTAACCTATTTGAACTAAATATAGATATCTTATACGTGCGATTAAAACAGTTTTTGGTTGCTCGTCGTTGCATGACTCGAGCTCGATAGAACATGCTTTCCTTGCAATTTCAGTACTGCGATTTCACAAACTCAGCGAATCATGAATGACAATGACATAGTTTATTTGTTACCATAAATATATCCATACAAATACAAATACAAATACCGTATACATGTACATAAACTAGACATCGCAGAGTGATTAAACAATACAACCTCTCTTCACCGCCGGCTGCGTGTATCAACTCACTTCGTTCTAAGTTCTGAAGATCTCTATGAAACTTAACCCTTTGCAGTACTAGTACTGGATTGATAAATCCATATCTCTATGAATTATTGTGGTTATTTTGAAAACAAGACGACATAAAATTCCTCCAACAAGGTTTGTGAATAAAGACTCGACCAGTCTCGTATTGATCATGTTGTTAGAGCCTTCGGTGATTATCTTAGCGGCCGGCACAGGGCGCATGCGCTGTAGAACCCAATTAGTGATTTGGGGTCAACGACTACGACGACAAAGAACGCTTCTCATTTTTAGAGTCGGGTCTTCCACAGGAAGCCCGACTAATAATTAAGCGACGATCTAATTCAACATTGCGTAGTATCCGCCAAAAGCGCCAAAAAGCCAGTCCTTATTTAGACAGCTTGAATTTCAATTCTTGCTTGACTAAATTAAAACCAAGCACAAACTATTAAAAACAAAGTAAATGCCTGCCTAAAGCTGTTTTGCGTTGTACAAAGTAATTTTCCTGCTGTTTCAAGGGAAACATCAGCAATATACAGATCTATAGCCCATGTGGAGGTTTTCGGTTCAACTTTTACTTTGAATCAACACTCTAGCTTCACTTTTGCTACCCTGCTAGCAGAGTTTCCTCTTCGGTCAATGGTTTTGTATTTATCTTTTGCTGTATAGGCTTTTGCTTCTGTTTCTTGATCGTCCGAGAGTAAACTCTGCCAGGATTCGCCACATTTCTCGTTGAGCATGCGCGACGGTTACGTCATGGGTTGCGTAGCGACGACAATGCATAGTTGACTAACGGTAATCAATAAAGTCTTTTTTTACAATACTTTATTCCTAGATTTGTACATTCATCTATTTGGTCAGCAATTAATAAGTTCAGAGGAGTTATAAAATACATAATTAAGCATTAGAAAACGCTTTTCCTGTTCTCTCTGATAGAAACACGCGGGATGTTGGGAGAACACGGAGAAAAGCTTTAGAATCACGAGCCAGAGCATAGAACATGGAAAAACGTTTTCTAATGCTTTTATAAAATAACTACAAGGATTTCTTTCGTAAAAATCCTTTATTTACGCGAGATTTTACTGATCAAATTTGCAATTCTCATGAAAACGTCAGAAATCGCCCATCATCCAATCAAATCTCACGAAAGAAATCAAATGGCAAAGCGACTCGACAACTTTCAGTTATCAGTGCCGTTTAGTGTTAATTTTGACAGGAAAAACGTTTTGAAGAATGCTATTTTCTGTCAGAAAATTACAGAAGAATGCTGGTTACCCTTTGTTTTGTATCCTGTGAACACGAAACACGAAGAAAAGTGAGAAAAGCTGAGCCGATTCAATGAAGACGAATCGTCAAACTTTCTGAAATATTTGACATCTTGATGAATGGAGCACGAAGTCAGGTAGCCAAATATCCACAGTTTTTGTTTTCTCGACAAGAATGTATAAACAATGGACGTTTCTGAGACATTTGAAGATATTTTTTCTCTTTGACATATTTTATTATAAAATACAATTATGATTTTAAAGCAAGTTTTCAAATTTGTTCGTTGCAAAAATGTTTGAATATCTGCGCGCGCGTGCACTGTGCTCTCATAGAGCACGCGGAATACGCATCCTTTGGCCAATCAGAGCGCGCGTTATATCATAGTTATTTTATAACGATAGCTAGAGGATTTGCCAGTTGGGAAACGATTGTCCACTGACTGCGATGTTTTATTCGAACCGCCGTATAAACTGGTAAACATCCAAACACATTCCCACCTTGATTGCCAGTTCTTGATGTATTGACAGCCTCTCTAATATTCCTCTACGTGAAACAACAGTTCCATCGAAAATAACATTTCGAATCAGTGGACGTACGCCATATTTGTTTGGTAACGAAGGCTCAATATTCTAACCAGCGGCAATTCATTAGACTCTGCGTATGCATACCGTGGGCTCATTTATAGCCAGATGAAACATGTTTATTTTATGCGTGCGCCTGTAAACCGGTTTAAACCAGTTTTATCATCCAAGAATTTGGAAGAAACCGTCGCGCATGCTCAACGAGAAATGTGGCGAATCCTGGCAGAGTTTACTCTCGGACGATCAAGAAACAGAAGCAAAAGCCTATACAGCAAATTATAAAATAACTATGATATAACGCGCGCTCTGATTGGCCAAAGGATGCGTATTCCGCGTGCTCTATGAGAGCACAGTGCACGCGCGCGCAGATATTCAAACATTTTTGCGAACAAAATTGAAAACTTGCTTTAGAATCATAATTGTATTTTATAAAAGAAATAGAAAACTCGGCAGCTGTGCTCTATCGAGTTATAGAAGCACTTGGGAATTGAAAGAAGACTCAAGAAGTGCGAGAAGCACTCGGCTACGCCTCGTGCTTCTCCTAGCACTTCTCTCGTCTTCTTCCAATTCCCGCGTGCTTCTATTTAACAATTAGTCACCAAAGGCGAGGTGAATATCGGTGAATAATAACCGAGACGAAGTCGAGGTTATTATCATTGCTATTCACTGAGCCTGAGGTGACTAATTGTTTTAGTAGAATTACACAGGTGATTATTTGAAAAAATAAAAATAAATAAGCATTTTAAAGAAAATATTTTTTTATTTCATATTTCAAAAGCTGGCAGCCATTTGGTCAAAATGCTGTAGGTAACTATCGAGAAATAGTCCGAAGTTCTCGACCAATCAGCGCGCTTGATTTTCTATAATCACCTGTGTAATTCTACTAAAACTCGATAGAGCACGCTGCCTCGTTTTCTATTTCTTCAAGATAAATACAAAACCATTGACCAAAGAGGAAATTCTGCTAGCAGGGTACACTTTTGCCGGTCAAAATGACTTATTTATTTAGATACATTAACAACTTTATTTGCAAAAAGATGACAATAGTTACAAAAAGGGTGTCAGCAGTGCTATAAGTTACAGGTAATAAATCTATTTATAAAATAACTATGATATAACGCACGCTCTGATTGGCTGAAAACCCATGTTCTATGAGAGCACAGAAACATGGTTTCGATGACCTTGAACAACCTTGAAGCGATGCAGTGGATTTGATTGACCACAAATATATTTTTTCTGTTGTCAAACATGTTTTATTTACTAAACAAAAGTCATATAATTACAGTTTTTCTTGTTTAGTTAAGTTCAAGTTCTATCTAGATGTGATTTTGCTTATTTTAAATCGAAAATTTGCAAGAATTGAGCTTCAATTTCAAACACACCTGACTCGACGAATCGTCCAATTATTTTTGTTCACAAAAACGAAGAAAGCTAAATATAAAGGCTCAGTTTTCTCAATCACATAGTAACCATTTTGTAAGTTCTATAGCTACACCTATTTTATCAAGTGTACGACTGAAAATATCAAGAAAAGATAGCCGTATTTATACTCACAAAAGAGTGAAAACAGAGCGATTCTTGTAGCTACACGGCCGGTTCGCCAGAACATTCATATCTCTAGTAAAATATGTCAAAGAGAAAAAATATCTTGAAATGTCTCAGAAACGTCCATCGTTTATACATTCTTGTCGAGAAAAGCGATGAAAAGATTCAAAAATACGACAAAAACTGTGGATATTTGGCTACCTGACTTCGTGCTCCATTCATCAAGATGTCAAATATTTCAGAAAGTTTGACGATTCGTCTTCATTGAATCGGCTCAGCTTTTCTCACTTTTCTTCGTGTTTCGTGTTCACAGGATACAAAACAAAGGGTAACCAGCATTCTTCTGTAATTTTCTGACAGAAAATAACATTCTTCAAAACGTTTTTCCTGTCAAAACACTAAACGGCACTGATAACTGAAAGTTGTCGAGTCGCTTTGCCATTTGATTTCTTTCGTGAGATTTGATTGGATGATGGGCGATTTCTGACGTTTTCATGAGAATTGCAAATTTGATCAGTTGAAAATCTCGCGTAAATAAAGGATTTTTACGAAAGAAATCCTTGTAGTTATTTTATAAAAGCATTAGAAAACGTTTTAAAAGCGTTTTCTAATGCTTAAATAAAAGTACAAACTATGAAATATTAAAATTATGGACTGAAATATATAATAAATATATGAGCATGTAACAATATAAACATTCCCAAATAATTATGGGGCGCCATTTGTAAATTTATTATTTAAATTAAAACCAATTTTGAGTGTAATATTTTGTCAATCTCAAAGTAAAGCGACTGTTACAGCTGTGCTTGAGAAAGATGAAAGTTTGAGATGAGGTCAGTTTTATAGATAACGGGGTTACCATAGCAACGTAGTGACGTCATCACCCTTTTTAGTTTGAGGCGTAGTTTCTTGCCATTGAGGCAACTAAACTTTGAGGAAAACGCTTCTCACGATCAGTATATATTGCTGACATGATTACCTTATTAAGATCGGCGAAGTCTAAAGAAATTCTAATTGAGAGCGTTTTCGAGAAATTTTAAGATGAATTTTTTAGGTACAAAAATACAACCAAAACAAAACAATTGAATCCGTTTGTCACTATCCGCGCATTTAAGATGCAATATGTAACGCACTTTGCACTTACATCATTCCTGTGCCATTAAACATACTTCTGCGAAGAATTAAAGGAGATCGCTAAATATGATTTCGAGAAAACCGCCTGAAAGTAAATGTGTCTTTTTAGTGGAATTATTCTCTGAGAATATTCAAGCTATTGATTGCTTTATCTAGTGTTTTAAAAATTCAGTTATCTGTTTACCTAAACCAAACGAAATGTTTTTAGCAAAGCTAATCTTGAGGTTTTACAACAAAATGATACACAGATTTACCGTAAGAGACAAAAGTCTAAACACTTGACAGATAGTTGATCACTTCTTATATTTTTAATATGGTCCTAGGGACCGGTCATTATTAATGTAGGGGGGCGGGAGGGAGAATTTTTTTTCAGGATGAGAAAGTTTGCCAAGGCCCCCCCCTTAACTCACGAAAATGGCGAGCAGCCCCCCACCCCTCATAATCCACATTTTAGTGATGACCCCCCCCCCCCCCCCCCCCCCCCCCCCCCCCGTACCTAAAGTGGACAACCTCAGTCATATCGTCTTGACCGTTTGGGGAGCATTCTCGTCCCCAGACCCTTCTCAGCTTTCTAACAAAAAATCGATTTTTCGTTAGAAAGCTTAGAAGGGTCTGGGGACGAGAATGGTTTGGGGAGTAGGTGGCTCATTATATTCTAACTAGACCCTGTCGGCAGGGTTCACTCGTGCCCTGGTGCCGGATTGACTTTTGAATTCCTGAAAATTTGAATAACAATAGTTCATATTGTTGTATGCCTCGTTCTACAAAGAGTTCTTGATTTGAATAACAAAGGTTTTTCAGGATAGTGATATATTACTGACTGAAAGAGCCCAAAGTTTGTATACGAGTTTGATTTTTGCTTAAAAACTTCCCTTTTCTACCTGGAACCAGCACATGTCGCAGTTATCTTTCGTGATCAATGCAGTATGATTTATATTTCGCTCTTAGAGTGAAAATATTTGAACATTTTAAAAGTAAAATCAAGAGACCATTATCTTGGTATAAAAATGTATTCAACGAGTAAAGTTCAATGATTGATAGTTGTTGTCGGTCGATTTTTCATTTAGACTTCGAAATATAAAATACCATAAATATAAGTTTGTGGTTTCCTTTCTAGTAGAACACATAGACGTCCAGCTATTCGTGTGCTTATCTTCTTGGACGATTATAAAGGATTTTCACTGAATGTTCGTGTGTGCACGTGTCAGTTGTATAATTGGGCTTCCTGTGGTCACAGGTAGCCCAAACGTATAAATCAGTGGATCGTGACGTCTTTGGATTTCGTTCGGTTGGATCAGGAATGAGCTCTGATAAAGCCTTCAAAGGGTATGAGATTCTCAAAAATGTATTCACAACAGTAGTCTGAAAATTAAAGAACACGTTGGTGTAGAAATCTGAGCGAGAAATTGTGTTTTTGAGTGGTTTTGAGCGATTCGAAAAGCTTGGTTCAACCACAGGCAGCCCAAGCAGGGCATTTGTGGAGTGAAAAATATCGTAAAATTGGTTTGTAATAAACTTGACTAACCTTTGTCTGTAGTTGTTTTTGATATTATGTAGATCCTTTCTAGCTGCTTTTTAGCCGTTTTAAGGGTTGTTTTGGATTTTTCTCCCCACCTAGTAGTAAGAGAGGACTTACTACTAGGTGGGGAGAAAAATCCAAAACAACCCTTAAAACGGCTAAAAACCAGCTAGAAAGGATCTACATAATATCAAAAACAACTACAGACAAAGGTTAGTCAAGTTTATTACAAACCAATTTTACGATATTTTTCACTCCACAAATGCCCTGCTTGGGCTGCCTGTGGTTCAACCGGTCATTTATGAGTATGAGTTTGTTTGTTTCTCAAAAGCATTATTTTTCTATAAGGCGTTCCCTAAAAAAATACTACAAATAAAGAATAATTATAGTTGTTGAAGTCCCCTGTGTAGTTTTCTTGAGGTTTTGAGTTGTATTTTAATTATATATATATATAATATTCGATGTTGGTCCGAGTTGTCTTGTGAATTTTGATTTGTTGACGAGCGCTGAACAGCGACCGATGAAGGCCGAAGTTAGGATTTGTGTGCAATTTCTAAGCCGTGGTGGATGCCTGGGCTCTGACTTGTTGCTTTATACCTCGTCTTTTTATCCTTCATTTGGTCAACACATTTAATTTAGCCGCTTTTTAGATCGGGAATCACGACTCCTATATAACACATTGCGCATGTGCGAGACAATTCAGTAGTACAAGACCCCATACTTTCGCTAGACACACACCCCATTTGCCCTATAATCTGATTTGATTTGATTTTGACTTTATTTTTAGTGACGATTGTCTATGGAATTAGTGGTCATGAGTAGTGTTTTGGATTTGACAATGTCCCACATCGATTGGAAGAGAGATACATTTCTGTATATAAATGGTTACAATACATGTATAATAGATACTAGGCCCCGGTACCTGGGCTAGGCGTTGCAAACCTTCTCCCCTTGCCCTCCCCCTTCGCTGATCCTCAACCCTGTCCCCTATTTATATTTGGGTCTCGATAGCATGTGACCGGATATTGCACAACTTTGCGAT
Source organism: Actinostola sp. cb2023 (assembly GCA_033675265.1). Lineage (NCBI taxonomy): Eukaryota > Metazoa > Cnidaria > Anthozoa > Actiniaria > Actinostolidae > Actinostola > Actinostola sp. cb2023. The sequence continues at coordinate 293,744 of JAUJYZ010001448.1, forward strand.
TTTCTGACATTGAAAAAAATAAAATAAAATACGCGTTGGGTTTTATAACTCGTGCGGCCTACGGCCTGGGCACGAGTAACTAGTAAAACAAGGGTGCTTTGCACTTGATTCATATGAGCTGATTGGAAACACTATGGAAAGACTGATATAAGATTTGAAAGTATGCAGTATATGATGAATCAAAATGTTAAAATATCAATCTAGATATTTCCATAGTGTTACATTAATAATGACTGGTCCCATAGTACCACTTTGGTTTTGGTTATGACCATCTTTTTTCCCGAGCCGGCGAGCTCGCGGGTGTACAGTCGTACACATGTTTAGACTAGGAACGATGGGAGACTGGACACCAGTTGGCGAAAAATGGCGGACGAAGCTGTAGTGAAAGGGCGCGACGATTTAAGACGTACAAAACTGAAGAGCCTTCGACGCAAGGAACTCAGACATAGAGCTCAAAGTTTAATCGAAGGAGCAACAGATCCTTGGGATGATAGCGAAGAATACGAAACGGCGATCCCGGAGGAAGAAGAAGAAGAATTTATCGATGAAAGAACTGCCGAACTCGCAGAGGAAGTGATGGAGTACACAACCATGGGGAGAGAATTGCTCTGTGAAACCATTCTTGGTAAGTATTCTCTACATCTATGATCATGAAATGTCAAGGGGCAGTCGACAAAATACTACATGTAATATGCCCTGCTTGCGTCCAACGGACGTTTTTACATAAATTATGCACTTTAATTCTAGAGTAGGCCAGATATTTGCAGTCGTACACAAGAGTAGCTAGGCTAGAGAACTATCGCTATCCGGGCGCTATGAACACGAGCTCATTTTGATTGACTGAGAAATACATTATCCAATAAAATCACAATGATTTATAGTTCCGAAAAAAGTGTTTTGTTCGAAATACCCCCAGGGGTATCAGTGACGGGGAGGTGCAAAGACCTTTTTGGGGTTTGAAATTCGCGGCTTGGGACTTTTTGGGGGTTATCAATTTTCTGGTGGACTTTTTTTGATATAAACATTTTGGCAAGGACTTTTTTGGGGGTTGATAAAAATCCTACCGTTCTCGATTTCATGCGGAGAAAAATTGGACCTTTTTTGGGGTTACGATTTTGGGTCGTTGGACTTTTTTTGGGTCTTGTTTTTACGTAGTGGACATTTTTTGGGTTAAAAAGTTTGGCCTCATTCGCACCTCCCCGTCACTGATACCCCTGAGTACCCCCCTTGGGGAAATGCCCCACACTAACGTCCTTGCCTCAACCAACCCTCCTATCCCTCTTTTCCCCCTCCCTCCCTCCTCCCCCCTTCCCCTCCCCCCTCCCTAAACGTCTGTTGGACGTTTGCAGGGCATATAGAATATGTCGACAGCCCCTACAAGTAGATATTACTTTGGAAAAAGCTACACAACATTTCCATGTTCTGAAATAATTTGTACAGTGTTCTTATAGTCCGTGGGCCAGGAAATGGGGGGATTTTTGCTGATACTATATCTTATTTGACATTTTAGTGTGTAGTATGGCTGGATATTTTTACGAGTCTACGGACGAGACAAAATACTTTAGACGAGTACAAATTTCCAGCCTTACTCCACACTAAAATGTTAAATAAGTTATTTATTTTCCAACCCTTTTGTGATGCGAAAAATACACTCCTCCCGTGAAGGATATTTATATAAAAGAGCGCGCGAAATAGACGAGTATCGCTGGATATTTTTACTCGCTCCAGTCCTACTCGCGAGATATTTTTACTCGTCTATGTATAGTTGGATAATAAAGTGGAATCCCGATTTTTCGAACCTGCAAGAAAGACAAAAATCATGTCGAAAAATCGGGAGTTTGAAAAATCGAAGGTTGCATCGAATTATGCTAGAATGATAGGTATATTGTGTTTTAACAACGTAGAAGGCAAACAAAGTATTATGACACTCTTTTACATATTTTTGTACAAACAAAACGTAAATTTAACTGATTAGAGTTAATTCGGCAGAACAAGAACCAATATTTTCGTACATGCAGTAATTCTGACTACGTGTTTATATATATTTTTACGGTGATTTGGTGAAAAAAAAAAGTTCATTCAACTGACTGAAGTTGTAATTTAGATCAAAGTGCACATAATTGGTTCCTAAATTTACAAGGTTCGAGAAAACAAGGGTAATTTTGGCCACGGGAGCCAATAATTGGTTCGAAAAATCGGGAGTTTCAAAAAATCGAGGGTTCCAAAAATCGAAGGTAAATTTACAGTGTTTGACTGAAGCAAATCCAAGGGAAACGTGGTTTGGTTCGAAAAATCGGGAGGTTCAAAAAATTGAGGGTTCGAAAAATCGGGATTCCACTGTAATAAGTGGAATACATGTATACATGTATATCATTTCAAACCTTTGACCAAGTGATGTATTCCAAAAATGGATGTTTGCACTTGATGGGTGGGTGTGGTCGTACGACAGCATTCTCTATTTTAACCGAAAACCACAGGGCACCCAATTCTAGAATTGATAAAATGTTCATCAAAGGTTCTAATAGCAAGCAAAATACACAAAACTTTTCCGAGTTACTGATATTTATAGAGTGTGGGAACATTAAAGTGTTAAATAAAAATACAAAATAAAGTGTTAATGCTACAGTAGTTGCTAGTTGCGAGTTAAAATGTTTAAATCTGTTATCCCGGGGTATCCAATCAATGAAATAAGCCAAGTCAGAGTTTAAGAATGACCGTGATTCCTGGAACCGAATCGGGATAAAATCCAACCGGAAGTTGAGTTTCGCCATACATTTACTGTAAATCTGCTAGAATCTTAGGTGAAAATATCAGTCGTTTGCGTGCCTTAGTTAGACTCTAAGAAAGATTTACTCGACTAATGGTGAGTGTTTAAGACATAATGCACCTTTGTGAGCCAACATTTGAGTGTCAGGACAAAAAGAACACGATTATACATGTAGATGGTCTTGTTTTAAGAATAGTTTAAATTTCACTTGAATATTTCCTGATAAACTATAATTTTATCTTTAGATGAGGATTTGTGCATTTTGTTGTTGTTGTAGAGGAGACGAAGGAACTATTGAAGGAATACTGAGGATTTATTTCGGTTAATTGGTTTCCCATCGACAAAATGTGCATAACATATTCGTCAATCTTGACGAGGCCGCCATTTCCCCCCAGTTTGTTGGGTCTTTTCTGAGACCAGTTTAATGCACTCTCTTCTAGTGTCAATATTTGCTATCAATGGTGAAGGACGAAAGGAGGAAGACAAGTATTAAAAGACAGACAATCAGTTTATTTGCTTTTATTATGGCAGTTTATGAGTTGATAAGTACTGTGACTGCAGTGGTAAATGCACAAATCCTCATCTAAATATAAAGTTATAGTTTATCAGGAAATATTCAAGGGAAATAAAATTATTACTCAGTCAAAACAAGACCATTTATATAATCGTGTTCTTTTTGTCCTGACACTCAAATATTGGCTCACAAAGGCGCATTATGTCTTAAGAGCGGATGCCTGTAAGAACCGAGAATTGACGGTCAAATCTAAATAATCGAATTTTATTTTCTTTCACCATTTCATTCCTTTCAATGATCTATTTTAGGGAAAAATACTAAAAAGTTCCAGAGAATTTTATCTTAGGAGAAATTTGCAGTTTTTAAAAACCAGTTTGACAACTACCATTTTTCAGCGAAAGTATGAGGCAAATTTGAAGAGCCAGTGTGTGTTTACCGTTTGCTCTACAACAATGATGTTAAGCTCACGTAATAAACGTTTCGTGGTCTTTCCAACTATAGTATTTATTTTTGTGTAACTTCGGGAGTTATTTTTAAATTTGGTTCAAAATAGGTATACTAAGCACCATGTACAGAACGTTGAAATATAGGCAAAGTTTGAGGTACAAAAGAGGGATCTGGTACCTAAAATTTCCAAATAAAAATAATGCCGTAGGAAAGCTTCACTGTTGTTCTTTTAGTTGAGAAAGTGTCAGCCTCTAACTCGCAATGCAGCATTTTGGGGAAATAAAACTATAAGGTCACGAAATGTCCAAATTAGCATTAATTTCGACCTATCGGTGACATTTTTCTCGTTGAAACTCAAAACTTAAAGCCAAAACACGACTATCTTGCACTTTTAGTCGATCTCTGATGATGGAAAATTATCTTCCAGTACACATGAATAATTTCAACCATATTTGAGATAAGTGAGTCGTCGATATAGACTCCGCCAATGTAAAAATCGTCGAAAAAACAATGCAACAGCCTCTGAATGAAAAAATATAATTTAGACTAAACGATGTTGAAATGAAATTTCACCCTTTCAAGAAAGTGTGAAATAGATTTTTATTTTATATTTTATAATTATAACTATTATTTCATACCGCAAAATGTAAATATTCGAAAGACAGGAGCGTGACTTGTAGCAGGTAAATTGCGTTACATGTTTGCAGTGTCAACAAAGTGGTAATCGAGCCGTAGTATCCAAATTATTCCTGAATAAGCGTCATTTTCAAGTAAAACTCTTCTAATTTGCTTCTAAGTCTATATGAAGTAAGTTCTGAGCATTTCAGAGTGAAGAACAATAATTTTTGGAAACGGGCAGGCAATTATGCTAATTTTCACCATTGCAGGCGTTCATAATGTGGCTGAAATTGCTCAAATATGGTTGAAATTATTCATGTGTACTGGAAGATAATTTTCCATCATCAGAGATCGACTAAAAGTGCAAGATAGTCGTGTTTTGGCTTTAAGTTTTGAGTTTCAACGAGAAAAATGTCGCCGATAGGTCGAAATTAGTGCTAATTTGGACATTCTGCAACCTTATAGTTTTATTTCCCAAAAATGCTGCATTGCGAGTTAGAGGCTGACACTTTCTCAACTAAAAGAACAACAGTGAAGCTTTCCTACGGCATTATTTTTATTTGGAAATTTTAGGTACCAGATCCCTCTTTTGTACCTCAAACTTTGCCTATATTTCAACGTTCTGTACATGGTGCTTAGTATACCTATTTTAAACCAAATTTAAAAAATAACTCCCGAAGTTACACAAAAATAAATACTATAGTTGGAAAGACCACGAAACGTTTATTACGTGAGCTTAATATCATTGTTGTAGACCAAACGATAAACACACACTGGTTCTTCAAATTTGCCTCATAATTTCGCTGAAAAATGGTAGTTGTCAAACTGTTTTTTTTAAACTGCAAATTTCTCCTAAAATAAAATTATCTGGAACTTTTTAGTATTTTTCCCTAAAATAGATCATTGAAAGGAATGATATGGTGAAAGAAAATAAAATTCGATTATTTTGAGTTGACCGTCAATTCTCGGTTCTTACAGGCATCCGCTCTTAAATACTCACCATTAGTCGAGTAAATATTTCTTAGAGTCTAACTAAGGCACGCAAACGACTGATATTTTCACCTAAGATTCTAGCAGATTTACAGTGAATGTATGGCGAAACTCAACTTCCGGTTGGATTTTATCCCAATTCGGTTCCAGGAATCACGGTCATCCTTAAACTCTGACTTGGCTTATTGATAATCGATACCAATCAATATCAATTAATTGATTGATATTGATAATCGATGACCAATCGATGAAGGAGATTTGTGTAATTATTGATTGCCATTGGTTTCCAATAGCAATCGATAGCTTAATAGGCCTATTTTGAGCCGCATCAAAATAATTAATTATATCTAGACTGATGGGATATCTTATAACATCATTTCTGGTTTCAAGTATTCGTATCTCTTCAGTGTTATAGTTCAGTCGATGATCTTGTACATGTATGTATAGAGTTTATGGATAGGCGATAGTGCAGTCTTATTTTATTTTGAATTTGAAAATCAAACACCATAAGTTCCAATATGGCCAAGCGTAAAGATCGAAAATCTATTGACTACGCTGCATTCGACAGCATTGGATTTGATGGTATAAAGCAGAGTGTCAGCCCACGTGCTGGCTCTGAGGGACTTCCCAGCCCTAAGGATATGGCAACCAGGAGAGTAGAAAAATTCAAGCCGGAAATAGATCAGTTCGCGCTTTTACTACAAATGAATGAGAAGTTGGAATGTATGGTTCTCGAGAATAAGAGGTTAGAGGCGATCGTTCAGGGAATTCCTCCGACGATCTCAAGGAAGACGAAGGATAAGTCGGGGTCTAACACGGTGCAGAAGAAAATATCAGCACATATAGCCATCGATGATCTACGTCAAATGGAGGAACTAACTCGGGCAGCAGATCCACTACTACTGTAAAACCCTATGAAAACCCCGTGAAAAGCCTTTGAAATATTCACAGTATATATATCTTCATAGCCATTTCATGGGATGATCCTACATGTATGAAGTCAATATTTTTTCATGGGTATTTCATATATAGGTGTTTTTCATAGTACTATGAAAATAGTCTATGAAAACGTGTCCCGTTTCATAGTATGTTTCATAGAAAATTACTATGAAACATTTAAATACTTGGGAGAAAATTGTGACCTATGAAATAGCTATGAAATTTACAGCCTATGAAAAGGCTACGAAATGATCCCTATGAAAATGCTATGAAACAAACCATGAAATACCTATGAAGTGAAAGTCATAAAGTACCTATGAATTTTTTTTCATAGGGTCTACCATAGCCTGCGAATACAGCCGCTTTTTTACGCTCGCCACAGGGGTCTCCCGAAAGAAGCGTCTGCGGAGTGAGGCCCACATTCCTGTACTGTGACCTCTGAGGTCATGACAGCTCGTGTTGTAAATCTGATACAACACAGCCGCTCATGTTGTGAACACTACTTCCAAACGGCCTGAGTTTGTTGATTTGGCAATCAAACTTATTGTAGAACATGATTTTATTCATCTGTGCATATGATAAATCCGATGCAATCGCCCGCGGCTCGACATTGTAATATTTTGTTCTGGTCGTTGAGTTTAATTTATGCAAATAATGCGATTACCAGCAAGCTGACCAATCAGCTTCTTGGACCAGAATCGGGTCCAAAATGACGTCACAGTACAGGAATGTGGGCCTCACTCCGCAGACGCTTCTTTCGGGAGACCCCTGTGGCGAGCGTAAAAAAGCGGCTGTATTCGCAGTCTAGGTCTACCAATGAAACAGGTCACATTTCATAGGGATTTCATGTATTTGCCCTATGAAATGTGACCTATGAAAACATATGTCCTGTTTCATAGTATGTTTCATAGGATTGTACTATGAAAGGCTTTATCATTATGCTATGAAATGTTTGATTTTTGCATCAATGAAACCTATGAAAATCCACATCGATCCCATGCTTGAGGATCCAGCGGTTTCTGGATCCTCGAGCTTGCATCGATCCACTACTGGATAAAAACCTGTGAATAAACCTTTGAAAATATACCTGTGAAAATTCCTTTGCCAAAAAAAAAGATATAAATAGAAAAATAAATGAAAACTATAAGCCAAGCAACTATTATTAAAAGAAAAAGTTTCATAGGTAATACTTGCATGCCAAGTTTATTATATAGTTTATTTCATAAAGTAGAGTACGTAGAGACATCAAAATAATGCAAATTAACACTTTAATGCATTGAACCCTAAAGACATTCTTGTTGTACTTGTAATTACCACTATTATTTTGTACAATAGTTTACTAACATGATGAGTATTTGAATACAGTAGTTTATCTATGTTTTACATATGCAGTTGTTGGCTAGTCCAAGTGTTGAACTTAGATTTCGTGTCGCTTGTTGAAGAACAACGATTTACCTGATATAGAAATAATAAAGACAGCCATTCAAACTAGTTTGTGCACAAATGTTTTTTCTTTATTTATCAAAAAATAGTTCTAACTTATAGCCTAAAGGACAACATGTTTAGTTGGTACTTACAGATTTGCTAGAGTCGTAGAAAGTAAAGTCTATGCTTGTTTTAACAAGTCATTTTATGCACGTTTTTATCTTCCAATGTGCTTGAAAGACATGTAGAAGCTTGCTAAGCTGTTTTACCTAGCTAGTACTACTTACTTCAAAAATAGCTAAACAGTCTTAGAACTTACTGGCATAAAAATGAATAAAAAGCCATAATTTCTTGACAACTTCACTCTGACTCAAACGCTTCGTTTTCCCGCTCATTTTTGCAAACACGCCACGGACCAATCAACAGCCGTATTTTAGTCATGTGATTGAGTGTGCGTGACTGCTGACCATATCATTTTGTTTGTTCATATCAAATGGCTTTCAAACTGCAGTTTGTTTGCTCTTTGGTTATGATAAACTTTTATCAAAGCTTTTGTCTAAATTAGCAAAAAATACCAAGAGAAAATCTATGTGATAATCTTCAGTCTTCCCAACAATAAGAAGTCCAAAGTTTAATTGGAGATGCTCTTGGAAAACTCCAGGCAAATGAACTGATAGGTGAATGATTTTAAATCTGTTCAAGTTTTCTCACAACACCTTTTTTGAGATTTGGAGCAATTATACCTACATGTACTTTAGGGAGACATGTGTAACGTTTATTTGCTCATACTGGTACATACAACTATACAGTACACATGTAATTCTGTTATTAAAATACAAGGGTAAATATGATTGTTTTTATGTTGTTTTACATTTAATAATTTTAAAAGTTCTTATAGTTATGAAATGGTTATGACCAAATGATATGATGGAAATGTATTATTAGTTCTTTACCAAAATATTTTACAACTATAAAACAGATCATTTATTGGTAAGTTTAAATCAAAAGTTGTCAGATAAGACTTATATTTTTCATAGGTTACTCCCATGAAATTTCATAGTGATTGCATTTCATAGCCTTTGTTATGCAATTTCATAGTCATTTCATAGCATGGCTATACCTAAGAAACTTTTTTCATAGGGTTTATTCTCCAGAGGAAAATTTCATAGCCTTTGTTATGCAATTTCATAGATATTTCATAGCATGGCTATACCTATGAAACTTTTTTCATAGGGTATAAATCTGATAAATTCTGCAAAGGAAATTTTCATAGCATGGACCTTTTCATAGGACTTTATAAAATAACTTTTATATAACGCACGCTCTGATTGGTTGATTAGCCGTGTTTCATGAAGCTATGCAAACACGGTTTTCGGCCAAGACATGTCAAAGAGCGATTCAGTGAATTTGAACGACATTTGTTTGTTGTCCAAAATCATTTTATTTACTAAATACAATTTTAACAACGACCATGGAATCATATTTCTTTCTTGTTATCTCTAGTTTAAGTGTTGTCCAGTTATGTTTTTGCTGTTTTCAAACTGAGAAACTTCAAGTTTTGTCAATAACAAAAATTTCAAGAAGCTTATGCTTCAAGAAGCGACGACAAATGGTTGAAATTTGTGTACAATATTGAAGAAAAAATAAATATCTTAACTGATCAGGATTCTCAAACACATACTCCATACTAAGCGAAGCGTTTCTTGTAGCTACAAACAACAAATTTAAGCTTGCAATAAGTGCGGCCTTGTGAAAAATGTCCAACTGTACAGCAAAGTTTTACCTCTTTCTCCAGCAAGAAAAGTGTTTAAGAGAAAACAATAGCTTCTGGTGTCTCTGGAAAGTCCATCTTTGACTTATTCTAGTCGAACAAAGTGAGCAAATCATAGAAAATACGACAAAAACTGCATTTCGGCTACTTGACTTCGGCTACTTCTCCATTCATCAAATTCACAACTATTTCAGATTGTTTTGGCGATTCATTGTCAGTAAATCAGCTTTTCTCACTTTGCTTCCTTTTTAAGTGTACAGAGTTCACATAAGAAGTACAGAAAATACATATTTCTGTAGTTTTCTATCAAATTATGAGTCGCTTTGTCTAAACTTGATTTCTTTCGTGAAATTTCATTGGATATCACGCGATTTCTGACGCTTTTCAGGAGAATCGCACATTTGATCACTGAAAACTTGCATAAATAAATATAATATTCCTAAATAACCTTGTAGTTATTTTATAAAAGAAATAAAAAACGTTTTTCTGTGTTTGAAACCTCAGGAAAGTTTGGGAGAACTCTCGAGCAGGTGAAAACCCTCGACCTATGGTCTCAGGTTTTCACTATCTGCTCTCGAGTTCTCCCAAACTTCCCCTCGGTTTGCATAAGCCTGTGCAAACACGGAAAACGTTTTTTATTTCTTAAATGAAAAATAAAATTCATAACACTATGAAAAAACTTCATAGGGTATTTCATAGGTTCCGCCTATTTCATAGGCTTTTCATGGGGTTTTCATAGGGTTTTACAGTAGTAGTGATCATGACCTGCGAAAGTTTCCAAGGAGCAGCTAATTCCGACTCGAGTTCAAATTCTGGATACGAAACTGACGATGAGAAGCATTGGAAGAAATCCAATACTTCAGTTAAGCGATCAAAGAAACTTTTAAAAATCAGGAAAAAATGGCATGTATCACGACTCGCGTGGTAAACCCCCGCATAGCGAGTTGTAGTTGAGTTATGTTTACTTAGTAAAGATGTCGCTTACGGGGTCATTCCACAGTTTTAATCCTCCATTGCGGAGAAGACAAATCAGAATCATTTATTTAGTATACAAAGAAATACAAATTATCAATCACATTATTTTTGCTCTGATGTGATAGTTGACACTTAGGTCACGGGCAACAGGTCACATAGAGTCAGTATTTTGGGTAATACCATATTTGTATTTTCCGTATCGGTTATAAGTTCTCAGAAGCTGTACTGTATTTGTTTCTGATAACCTTTAGTAATCTGAACCCCGACATCTGGTTTTATTTATGACGTCAGTTGGGAGCTTTCGCTGACGTCATAAATAAAACCAGATGTCAGGGTTCGGATTACTGTTGGGGGTTCGGATATCTAAAGGTCATCAGAAACAAATACAGACAATAACAAAGCTTCGAAGAGCTTATAAGCGATACGGAAAATACAAATATTACCCAAAATACTGACCCTACGTGACCTGTTGCCCGTGCTTAGGTCTAGAAAAAAACAATGTTATAATCGACCATTAATTATTAGAGGGAAGCACAAGAAATTAAAATATGACTGTTGTGGAGAAGACGTTGTGGAGAAGACAAAAAAAGACATCTTTGCAAACACAACAAAACTCAGTTTATTAGTCGGGCTTCCTGTGGAAGACCCGACTCTAAAAATGAGATTTGTTCGTATTCTTCTTAGGCTTCAGATCGCAAACTGGGTTCTACAGCGCATGCGCCCTGTGCCGGCTGCTCAGATAATTACCGAAGGCTCTGATCAACATGAACCATTCTTCACAAACAAATATTGCTCAAAACAACTCAAATATCGCTCAAATGAGCTCAAATGACTTCACATGTTGAGTTAAATGATGAAATAATGGGGATCAAAGCAAAATGCGAGAAGTTAGAAGATAAATATGCTATTATCACACATGAGTATCGCACTTAACCGTGACACAAGATTGAAATCTAAACGAAGTCAAATGTCTTCTATACTTTGTACCGCTGTAATTGTATGTTGTGGTAAGCTTATAACACTGATAGATCTTTATTTTGCTGAATTTTGAAATTGTTGTATAAGTAAATCACTGATTTGAATGCCCAGAATCGGCAGGAAATATTGTGCATGATTGTTCACCGAGTCACGCTGCGATGTCTAGTTTATTTAAGCTTATATTTGTATTTGGTATGGATATATTTATGGCACCAAATAAACTATTGTCATTGTCATTTCTATGATTTGCTGAGTTTGTGAAATCGATTTTACAAAGAAAGCATGTTCTACCGAGTCATCCATAATCACCAAAGGCTCCGTAAACAACATGGTTTCTTCACAAACCTTGTTAGCAGTTCGGGAGGAAGGTTACAGCTGGTATGTCGTATTGTTTCAAAATAACCACAATAATTCATAGAGATATGGATTTATCAATCCATTACTAGTACTGCAAAGGGTTTAGAGATCTTCAGAACTTAGAACGAATCGAAGTGAGTTGATGATACACGCATGCAGTGAAGAGAACAGTTGTGAGGTTTTCACCGGACACCGAGCCGAGGTACCTAAACCCATATTTACACTTCATCCAAACACTGTTTTTTAATAATCACTCTGCGATGTCTAGTTTATGTATACGCTATTTGTATTTGTATGAATATATTTATGGTGCCAAATAAACTATGTCATTGTCATTCATGATTCGCCGAATTCAGTACTGAAATTGCAAGGAAAGCATCTTCTACCGAGTCACGCAACGATCGCACTCTATCTATATTTAGTTCAAATAGGCTACATTTCAGTTAGAAGCCCGACTTTACGCTAGAAGAGCGTCTAGTTAGATTTAACAAAATCAAATTATTCATTTTCAATACAGTATTTATCTTCTACATGTACATGTACATAAGTGTTTGTTATTTCTGAAGATTTTACCTGTTTTCCTGAATGTCTTCTCCACAACAGAAATGTCTTCTCCGCAACGGAAATCTCTTCTCCACAACAGAATGGTCTTCTCCCCAATAAAATTGTCTTCTCCGCAACAGAATTGTCTTCTCCGCAACAAAATACAATCTTTAATTTCACATAGCTAAAAAAACTTGAAGTCACATAAGTTGGGCATAGTGGTCCCCATGTTGAAAGTTTAGAGAAACTTTTGTGTTTCTATGACTATTGACTTGCACGTGACAAAAACTTTTATGTGTCAAAATGTTGCGGAGAAGACAATTTGCTTTTTGGAATGCCAATAATTCAAAGCCTTTTGTCAAAATGTTGATCTTACATGTAGTTGGTCTCTTAGGCAAATCACTAGGGGATTTGGTTCATAAAGCACCAATAGTATTTATAATTATTATAAATATTCATTCTTCATTATTATAATGAAGATTTTTATAAAGCACAATTACAGTTGTCTTCTCCGCAATGACATTTTTCTGATTTTTCACAATAATTCCCTAATTATGTAACAACAACAACATGCAAATGAGCAACAATACCCATAAGGTAAACTTCAGACTCTTGCCTTGTATTTATGTTGGAATTCAATGATATTTAATGGTTTTCTAGAAAATGATTTAAAGTGCTACTTAGAAGAAAATCGGATGAAATTTAACTTAGCTGAAACTTCACTGAAATAATCTCAAAGAGCCATACAATTACTGGTTAATGTGTTTTCTCAAAATTCCTATGGGAAGCATTACATTTTTACGAATCTTTAGAAGTGTCAGTGAGGTCATCTACTCAACCCTAACAATCAACACAGCTTCGCTCCATACATTTCTTTGTGTTTAGTTTCTTGAATTATTTTATTTCTATGAAGCTAAAAGTTTGGGTGAAGGAGTTTTCTTACATTATTTGTGCTTAGGATTGATTGTCTGACCAGTTATCTTCAATGCAGAGCTGTTATCTGAACAAAACATTGAGATATTTTGACTCACAAAATACAAAGAAATGTATGGAACTGAATGTTGGGTTGAGTAGATGACATCACTGACACCTCTAAAGATTCATGAAAATATAGTACTTCCCTCTGGAATATCGAAAACAGATTTTAACTAGTTATTATTAGACCCTTGAAGAATTATTCAATGAAGTTTCAGCTAAATTAAACTTCGATCGATTTTCGTCTAAGTAGCACTTTAAGGGATATAATACTGTGGAATGACCCTACGATGACTTGACAATTGAGGAATTTGTGGCGGGATACACAACGATTATGAGTCATCCAAAAATTACCACGGTTGAGTAAAAAGTCAGATTACAACATCTTATGCGATTAATGTACCTGGCCACCCAATATGATTGGAGTGCAGTTCGTGACTTTCATGCAACCATCTTGCTAGAGATAGAGCGAGGATCGTTAACATGGGAGGAATCATTTCTGGACATGGAGCAGCAAGCCTTGATCGGGAAAGTTAAATACGTTCTGCAACTCCAATGACGAACAAGACGAATCCCACGGTGCAAATGAGTGGTGTTCTCTTTTGTAGAGATTACAACAAAAGTAAATGCCAACATCCCAAGGATCATTACGGTGTGATCAAAGGCATCTAGAAGTGGGTTCAACACATATGCGCTAAGTGTTGGACTGCCAGCAAGAAGATTGAGAGGCACTCCGAATATTCCAATAGCAATTGATAGCGTAATAATTGATTATTAATTAATTTTAGTGATTGTCAATGTCAGCAACAAACAATAAAGTTTGCAATGTTTGGTTTTTGTTCCTGAGATTTTTTACTAAAATATATATTCGGAACTCTGAACTAGCAACTTTGCGACTAGCAACTAGCATCCATGGTCCTCCGCTCTCGCTTTCTCCCACAGACCATCTGATGATCAGGCTACTTTGCGACTAGCAACTAGCAACTTTGCGACTAGCAAAATACCAGGACCCATATTTATAAGACTAAAAAGTACTGATAACAAACAACTCAGTTTTTTATTTTTATTTTTTTATTTTTCAAGATTCACCCATAAGGCAGGTGTTGTATAATAGGACACAAAGTCCCCTTTAAAAATACATTACACCACGTCCCACCCAATAAGAATATAACCCAGTATACCCGACCCCTGATGAATTCCCAATATGAAAAAAATATATGAAAAATATTTTATAAGTTTAGACAGTCGGTGTGGCTTATTTCTTCTGACTTACCATGTGATTTTGGCTGCTCTTTCGGCCTATGGAGGTTTTGTTCTATATATGTCCTGGGAAGATTTTCAATGACGTAGGTGAAAGCCTACATGTAGAATATAAATAAAGTTATTACTCGGGCCCTTCCGAAGGAAGCCCGAGTTATAAAATGGACTTTTCGGTTTTAGTAGTTTTAGTTTTGTTTGGTCAAAGAATGAAGAAAGTATGCGACGTATTTATAGTGAGGACACACTAACCGGGACCACTTGAGCAAAACTGACCATTCAGATTACACCTGAAAATAATCACATTCTAACAAAAGTCATCTGTGCCAATCATCATTATGACTATAATGCTGATTGGCCCAGACAACTTTTGTTGGAATGTGATTCTTTTCAGGTGTAATCTGATTGGTCAGTTTTGCTCAAGTGGTCCCGGTTAGTGTGTCCTCACTGTAATCGTATCGAGTTTCAAGATTACTCAGCAGATAAGGGAATTGCGAAAACAAACGACACACAGGACTCAAGTAGATTTGAATCTTAGTTTTGAAAGCAGCTGTAGATCTTCAAGCTATTAAAGGTCAGGATTCTAGTTATAATTAAACTCATGACCAGCGATGTAACTACATCTATTGACAGAAAGCTATATGTTCAGAAGTCATGCAAACAATCGAGCCAGTCGAGTTCAGTTTTCAGTAACTCACGATGGATGTTTATTTTATTCCACGTTTGAAAAATTCAGTACGATTACAGTTGTGTGATCCTTGTTCTGAAACTCACGACCAGCGATGTAACTACATCTATTGACAGAAAGCTATATGTACAGAAGTCATGCAAACAATCGAGCCAGTCGAGTTATTTTCAGTAACTCACGATGGATGTTTATTTTATTCCACGTTTGAAAAATTCAGTACGATTACAGTTGTGTGATCCTTGTGTGAGTCATACATCTATTACGCGACCTAATTTTAGAACCGCCATGTAGCGCTATTTAGAACAGAATTTCCACGCTCAAAACAGGTCAGTAAACGGCAAAAATACAATCGAAATCAAAACGTCCTTAGATTTTAGGGATCTATTACAGAAGAAGACGCTCAGTGACAAGGGAGACTATTTGCGTCGGTGACTCATAGATAAAGATCTCCGACTCTTCAAGGTACACTGTGGTACGTCTTTAAACGTATTTGAGGTCACTTGAGGTCACATCTTAAATCTAACAGAAGCAGCTTTTGATTTTTAATCGATAATTCCTTTCTGATTTCGAGATAAATCGAACAAGATCTTTCAATGTATAGGCAGAGACAGCAGATTGGTCGAGCTTTGTCACATCATACCGTAGTCTGAATCAACTGGATGTTTAAAAGATACGAAGTTCGACTTTCCTCTGCAATAACGAAGAAACCAAAGACGTTATCAGAACCGTCTGACCATGAATATGAACCTCAACTGGACGTTCCAAGTACGTGCTACGGAAGTACGATTCGGAGATTTTTATCTATGCTCACCTACACATATATACATAGTCTCCCTCGTCACGCAACTGTCAGTCATTGTCAGGTCCCTCCTCACGCAACTGACATTGTCCTTGTCATAAGCCCGAGTGTATGCTCATTGAGCGTCTTGTTTTTATTAACCCATTAAAATGTATGGGTCCGCCATGTTGGTGTCGCATCGAGGGACACCAACATGGCAGCCAAATCGCCAAGACTGAAAATCATGTTTATATTGCAAACACTTCAATTTTTCAATAGGCCCTTTGCAGGATTATGATCATGTGGTTGTACTGACTGGCAAAAAAATCTGACTTTTTGTATTTGAAGAATCTTACATGATATCAGTAGTGACAGTAAAGAAATCTGTTTGAAATGCTACATGTATTTTTCAACCTGCAGTTGATTGTCGATCTTTCTCAATCAACGTCTCAAAGTTTGTTTGCCAGTCAGCAGAACCGTTCCCATGGGATCTTCGGCTCATTTCATTCATTATTCAAGCGATATATTGGCATGTGACTGTAAACTGCAAAGGGCCTATACATGTAGCTGTATTCATCAATGAAAATAAAGTTACCCATCATCTACTAAGTTAAAATGGTATTATTTCAAATGGAATTTCCTATTTCTACCGCTTTCAAAATGCGTGACAGTATTGCGTGACAGAATTCGAAAACCAAACATCAATTTTGCTCTTTATAAGGTAGAACAGTTTGGATTGTTTTTCCTTCCGCTTGAGTGCATGATATATGTTTTGATTGATCAATTATT
Organism: Actinostola sp. cb2023; assembly: GCA_033675265.1. Classification (NCBI taxonomy): domain Eukaryota; kingdom Metazoa; phylum Cnidaria; class Anthozoa; order Actiniaria; family Actinostolidae; genus Actinostola; species Actinostola sp. cb2023. The sequence continues at coordinate 310,555 of JAUJYZ010001448.1, forward strand.
GTTTTAGAGTTCAGGATGAATAAGTCTGTCAGACTACCTACTACTGGTGGCCGAGACTTCAATCAACAATACAGATAAGTTCAGAAAGGCTGAAATCAAGAAAGGCCAAAATCAAGAGGTCGACTACCTAAATACCTCTCTTGGCAAAGGAAAAATGCCTGGATTCCATTGTCCGAAAGGTCTTACCAAAGAACATCGCAGATACCGTCTGCCAAAAGGGCTCTAGACTGCTCCACCTTTACGAACTACTAAAATTGCACAAAAACAGCTAGCGATGCGACCAATACTCTCTGCCACCAATATATACCTACAACTACAAACTCGCAAAATGGTTAGAAGGATGATAAATTGAAGCCTCTGTCTGTCAATCAGCGTACCATAACTGATCTTTAAGTTTGCTGAGGAAATTCGAGACATAGAAATCGAAGAGGGAGATATATCGGTATCTTATGATGTATCCTATTCCTTCTACAAAAAAATCCTAATCCAATATGATAACATTTATATTCAATACCACTAAATCTTAAATCCTAAATCTTAAATCCTGTAGTTCTAAGGCGCTTTACAAGAATAAAACTATTATTTTTAAACAATTAGTTAAACTATTTAAATATTCTAGCCTACGTGAATAGACTAAAAAATAATATTAAAAACTATTGTAGTAACTAATTATTATTAAGCTACCATATTTCTTCTTCTAAAGTTTAGTAATTGTGGAAAGCTCTGTGCATTTTGCTTGTTATTTGAACTATTGTCAACATTTCTTCAAATTCCAGATTTGAGTTCCCTGTGTACTTTTCCTTGAATTAAACCACACCGATCATCCAAAATCGGTTGTTTGCCATCAGTACTTTTTGTCTGACCAATATTAGTAACTCGGAACAGTTGTGTATATTTTACTTGCTATTTGAACCTTTGATGAACATTTTTTTCAAATTCTAGAATTGGGTACCCTGTGGTTTTCGGTTAAAATAAAGAATGCTGTCGTAGAATTTGGTTCTGCCTTAACCAGGTACATGTACATGTAGGTACCAGTCATATTTAATGACTGGTCTCTAAAAAAATAAAACTGCGAAGTGATGATCTTGTATAACATTATGGTTTTTCAATACTTGTAAATGCACTTTTTGCATGGTCTTTAATTCCAATATGTAAAAAAGTTAATAACAATATTTAATAATCTGTGTAATATATAATTATCGATAAATTAATTAACCTACCTTTTTCAATGTCTTTCTGTTGAAATCTTTTATTATTTAGATAACAATATCTGGCTTCACATACATGTGAAAATAACATATTTTTCGAAAAAGAGAAACTTCTGATACGTACATGTATACTGACTTTGTTCAATGTCAATAAATATCTTTGAACTATATATGTAGCTGAACATTTGCAACACATTCACTTCGATAGGGGGTTATGAATTTCTAGGTCTACATTCATTAAATAAAGTTGATGATGATGATCTTATTATTATAATTACAGGGGGCGACAAGCCTGGCTATACTAATATAATGCTTGAATAATGACAGTTTTTTGTTTTGCTATTAATCTAGGTTATCTTTGGTGGTCTTTAATCTTCGCAATTGCTCCAATTATATGGTTCTACCCTTTAAATGAGCTTGAAATAACAGGATATGAGGCCTTTGTCATTACCATCCTGTCTCCAATATTCACTGTTGTTGGTTTCGTAATGGAATTTTGCCAAAGCTTGCATGGACAAGCAGTGTTGCGAGCCTTTTCTATGATTGGTATTGCTTCATTTCAAGCTCCATCAACTCTGATGAGACTAGTGTTGCTTTCGTTTGGTTGTGGGACTGCAATGTTGTGGTTTTGCGGTATAACATGGAACAATAAGGCCAGTGAAAGGTATGTTTCAATAGTAGTACATCATTTGAATATACTTTTAGGAACTTCATTATGATATTTACTAAACTGATTAGGGTCACCTCAGGCCCGTAGAAAGGGGAGGGCCCCTCCAATAATTTTGGATGTAAACTTATTTTGTATTTAAACTTTTACATCCTGAATGGCATATACCTATACACATACTGAGCTATGGACATGCTCTGAATCTAGTTGTCGCTTATTCCATAAAATCAGTAAAATGTGTAAGTGACCGTCTTGACACAGTTCAAGAAATAGGAAAACTGATTAAGAAATCCCCTCAAAGAAATGCAAAATTGGTAAAATCATGGAACTAACACTGCAAATCAAAGGTGGACTGTGCGTGGCACATGAACAAGACTGACCTTGTGGCTGCTGCCAACAAGTTTGGGGGGCGAAATGAAAACAGAAAGCAGTTGTTTGGAAGATATACTACAAACTATATGTCCCGAAAGTTGTCGTTTCTCTCAAAGTCAACTCAAACAGCCAGTCAGGCAAACAGAGCTGTTAGCATATAGCAACGATTTGGCCACAAGATCTGAACTTTCTGTCAGTTTAAACTTGCTGAAAACTACTCTCAGAAGGCAGGAAATGCTATTTCAGAGACTCTTAGTGCATAATTAATATATGGTATGTTCACCAAAACATTTTCAGGGGTGCATGTACCCACTAGGTCTTGCACCTTCGCCGCCCCTCAGATATATTGTGGCCCTCAATAATTTTTTCTTTGCTACGGGCCTGCACCTACATTTGTAGGTCTATGTATCTATATCGATCTACTCTATTTGTCTGATATTAGTGAACTGATTGGGACTCCTAGCTATATTATACACCTAGGGAAGCAAGGGTGGCCAAGTGGTGAGAGCCTCGGTCTGTCACCTCTGTATCCCGGGTTCGATTCCCGGACCTGGGATCACATGTGATTTGAGTTTGTCAGTTCGTTCTCTCCCTTGCTTCGAGGGTTTTTCTCCAGGTACTCCGGTTTTCCTTCCTCAATAAAAACCAACTAGTGAGCTGAAAGTTGTATGCATAGAATATTTATTAGAATGTAGTGGTAGTGTGTGTGAGAGTACAGTGTCCCCCAATTAGTGTGCAAGCGCTAGAACACATTGGACACTTAAATAAACAGTTTTTTTATTTTTTATTTTTTATTTCAAAAAACGTTGGCATCTGAAATCTGAATCTGAAATCTTATTATTATTGTGGGTATGAGTTGTGATCTATCTTGTAATTACTGGATGCATTAGCGAATAGTGTGGTTACAAGTGTTTTTAGGTCACAGATTCAGATTCAGATTTGAAATGGCAACGTTTTTTGAAATAGGTGTATACCTATCTGATTAGTGATACATTTTTCGTGTATTAATGCTTTTATAAAATAATTACAAGGATTTCTTTCTTAAAAAATCCTTTATTTACGCGAATTTTGATTGATCAAATTTGCAATTCTCCTGAAAAGCGAGAAATCGTGCATCATCCAATCAAATCTCACGAAAGAAATCAGAATGGCAAAGCGACAGTGAACGACAGTAGCGACTTGACAACTTTTATCAGTACCGTATAAATAGTGTTTTGACAGGAAAAACGTTTTGAAGAATGCTCTTTTCTGTCAGAAAATTACCGAAGAATGTTTGTTGCACTTCGTTTGACGAAGAAAAGTGAGAAAAGCTGAGCTGATTCAATGAAGACGAATCGTCAAACTTTCTGAAATATTTGACAACTAGATGAATGGAGCACGAAGTCAGGTAGCCAAATATCCACAGTTTTTGTCGTATTTTTGAATCTTTTCATCGCTTTTCTCGACAAGAATGTATAAACGATGGACGTTTCTGAGACATTTCAAGATATTTTTTCTCTTTGACATATATTTTACTAGAGATATGAATGTTCAGGTGAACCCGCCGTGTAGCTACAAGAATCGCTCTGTTTTCACTCTTTTGTCAGTATAAATACGGCTATCTTTTCTTGATATTCTCAGTCGTACACTTGAGAAAATATGTGTAACTATAGAACTTACAGAACGGTTAGTATGTGATTGAGAAAACTGAACAGATTGAGTTTTCTTCGTTATTGTGGACAGAAATAATTGGACGATTCGTTGAGTTTCTTGCCGGCCGAGGTTGAATGAACTTGAAGCTCAATTCTTGCAAAATTACTTAATTTTCGGTTTAAAATCATCAAAATCACATCTAGATAGAACTTGAACTTAACTAAACAAGAAAAACTGTAATTCTATGGCTTATAATTAGTAAATAAAACATGTTTGACAACAGAAAAATATATATTTGTGGTCGATCAAATCCACTGCATCGCTTCAAGGTTGTTCAAGGTCATCAAAACCATGTTTCTGTGCTCTTATATCACATGGGTTATCAGCCAATCAGAGCGTGCATTATATCATAGTTATTTTATCAGCCAATCATATAGCGTGCGTATATATAAACTGATAGTGATATCTTATATGTACCTATTAGTGATACCTATATGTACCTATCTATATATATAAATATTATGATACCTATATGTACCTATCTACTGTACTGATTAGTAGTACCTAACTGATTAGTAAACTGATTAGTGATACCTATATGTACCTATCTATATTAGTAAACTGATTAGTGATACCTATATGTACCTATCTATATTAGTAAACTGATTAGTGATACCTATATTGTACTTTTACTAAAATATATATAGTCAAAAAAACTAAAATTAGTGATGGCTACGCTGATATTTTTTTCTAGTTGTCTGCCAGCCTTTATGATCAGCGTAGCCATCCCATATTTTAAGTAGTCTTTGATAAATATGATTTTAGTGGATCAGACATATTGCTGTACCTATATACCTATCTATATTAGTAAACTGATTACTGACCTATCTATATTAGTAAACTGATTAGTGATACTATATATAAACTGATTAGTGATACCTATATGTACCTATCTATATTAGTAAACTGATTAGTGAACTATATGTACCTATCTATATTAGTAACTGATTAGTGATACCTATATCAATGTACCTATCTATATTAGTAAACTGATTTATACCTATATGTACCTATCTATATTAGTAAACTGATTAGTGAGTGATCTATATTAGTAAACTGATTAGTATGTACCTACTGATCTACCTATTAGTAAACTGATTAGTGAGACCTATGTACCTATAGTACCTATATGTACCTATCTATATTAGTAAACTGATTAGTGAGACCTATATGTACCTATCTATATTAGTAAACTGATTAGTGAGACCTATATGTACCTATCTATATTAGTAAACTGATTAGTGAGACCTATATGTACCCTATATTAGTATTAGTGAGACCTATATGTACCTATCTATATTAGTAAACTGATTAGTGAGACCTATATGTACCTATCTATATTAGTAAACTGATTAGTGAGACCTATATGTACCTATCTATATTAGTAAACTGATTAGTGAGACCTATATGTACCTATCTATATTAGTAAACTGATTAGTGAGACCTATATGTACCTATCTATATTAGTAAACTGATTAGTGAGACCTATATGTACCTATCTATATTAGTACTGATTAGTGAGACCTATATGTACCTATCTATATTAGTAAACTGATAGTAGTGAGACTGATTATATATACCTATCTATATTAGTAAACTGATTAGTGAACTGTACCTATCTATATTAGTAAACTGATTAGTGAGACCTATATGTACCTATCTATATAAACTGATTAGTGAGACCTATATGTACCTATCTATATTAGTAAACTGATTAGTGAGACCTATATGTACCTATCTATATTAGTAAACTGACTAGTGAGACCTATATGTACCTATCTATATTAGTAAACTGATTAGTGAGACCTATATGTACCTATCTATATTAGTAAACTGATTAGTGACCTATATACTATATTAGTAGTAAACTGATTAGTGATACCTATATATCTATATTAGTAAACTGATTAGTGATACCTATATATCTATATTAGTAAACTGATTAGTGATACCTATATATCTATATTAGTAAACTGATTAGTGAGACCTATATATCTATATTAGTAAACTGATTAGTGATACCTATATATATAGTAAACTGATTAGTATACCTATATATCTAGTTAGTAAACTGATAGTGATACCTATATACCTATATATTAGTGATACCTATATATCTATAGTACTGATTAGTGAGACCTATATATCTATATTAGTAAACTGATTAGTGAGACCTATATGTACATGTTAAATACACAACAACTCATTGGGGCTAACTGGGTCTTTATTGCCTAGACCATACGCAATTCCTCCTAAAGGGGAGTAAAAAAAATATTGCAAGATACTTGGTCGTTTACGCTCGCTATACTCGCTCGCTATACAATGTAGAATGAATGTGACTTGCGGTCGGCTCGCTGTTATATCGCTTAGGTATGGCACAGAATTTCCGCCTAGGTATTTAATTGAGATAAACAAGTCTATCACTCACACCTAGCTATATATTTAGTACACTGATAAGTGATACCTATATATTTGTACCTATCTATATTAGTAAACTGATTAGTGATACCTATGAAGCAAGATGGTGGACAAACCCATCTCACTAAAAAAAGCTAAATTAGACCGAGAAACAAATCTCAAGAACAAAAACTGGAATTAGCACATAAACATAGATGTCTTATTGACAATTCAAGAAAGTTTTCTTTGGCTGACACTGCAGAAACGATCGTAAAGTTGAAGATTAAACGAAGATTGCACCACTCTTGACTCGTGTTTTGTTCATTTGTTATTGGATTTATGAACGTTTTGCAACTAAAGAACCGACTTAAGAGAAATTTTGTTTGTTTATTTTCCAGTAAAACTATAAACGGCTCGATCGATCAGTTCAGCCAAAAATATTTTCACTGTCCATCATACTATGTTATTCTAAATCTTGGTGAGCTAGCTGGAAAACGAATGTTACTCTAGCGCTCCAGCACTTCTACCTTATTTTCTATTTACCCTATTTACTATTTACACTATCAATTTATTGTTCCTCCTTAATTTCCAGCACTTCTACCTTATTTACTATCCATCCATGACCCATCATGTGCCCCGTTAATTCTATTTTTAGAATGCTCAATCAATTTTGGGAACGGAACGTGATTGGTCAGATCATATAAGGCGAGGTTGCGCAGGCCGTTACGCACGGCTATGAAAAGTCAAAATTGAGCGAAGTGATCGATGAGCGAAGAAAATCTTCTCAACTTTCTCGAACATTTTACAAATTTTTACTTCGAAAATTCAATAAAGGATTTTACCAAATTATCCTTTATTGAATTTGACTGAAATTATTGTGAATTTGGGACACTTGAGACGATTCTAAATAGAGGAAAACGGCTTCATTTTGCCATGTGCTTCGACAGAGAAAACCGATAAGTGCAAGGAATCGTTTTGTTGTAGCCGTCTTGTAGGACTGCAGATGGAGATGCTTGTTCTTGAATTAAATTTTCATGACCACAATATGGCTGGTGCTTCAAGGTTTTGGTGATGTTGGCTTTTGTAAAGTTTCTTTCGTGTTTTCCAACCTGAGAATAACGCTTGGACTTCGTAATTGTTGAATACAAGTGCCGGTAAGACACATTACTTAACAATATAGTTTGTTTTCGTGATTGCTTTGACTTTGACTGTTGTGTAGTTTATATTTGTAGCACCTTAATTTTGCTCAATTCGCCTGAGTATTCGTAAAATCCTTCAATGAGTCTTAGAGAATTAAATTGTGGCATTTCTCAGCCGAGAGTTGACGATGTTTGTTTCGCTCAGTTTTGTATTTTTATTCAGGTCGTTTGCAGACTTTGCACGTATTAAAACATCATAGAAATCGTACGACCACTGCTTTGTTATCTTGGAGCAGAAGCTGTGTAGTCTTTCGCTTTTCTTTTTAATGACAAAAAATAAAAAGTTTTTGAAAGGAAAAAGCAAGGTAAGGTTGAGTATTTTGGTTGTGCGGGCATGGTAACTAAAGCTAAAAATAGATCGAGTTCTAAAAATAGAATTAACGGAGCACATGATGGGGTACCAGGGATTCCATCTCTTACCTCATTTTCTCTTGTTCCTCCTTAATTTTATTTATCACTACAAAAACTTGTAATATTATTGTAAAGTGCAAATAAAGTATTATTAATGTTTACTTGTGACTAGCATAAAATTATTAGTCTTTTTACCTGTGCAAATAAGACAAGAAATATTGGTTATTGGTATAAAATTAAGTATGCTATAGTTTGTGTATACTAAAACAATTAGACAACTCGGACTCGTTGTTTAAGTTCGACATTTGCATTAGGCCTTAGCAATGGGAGGACCATCCGTATCAGCCTCTCCATCATCTGTGTTACCAGCAAGATTTCCTTCCGTAGGCAATTCATGCAGCCATGTTGGTGCATTTCCCCCCTTATACACTTTTAACTGGTTGTGGTGTACAATCTTAGGCTTGGTCTGCAGTGGGCCTTTCTGTATGCACGTCATTCTGTAGTTTGAGGAATATACCCTTATTCCGTCTTGTGTTGAACAGCCAAACAGCTGTTAGAAGGAGGCTCTTGGTAGAAGGTGGTGCCATCCGAGAATATCTTTATTGTTCAGTTCTCTTCTGCTTCTAACTCACACTACTTTTACAAGCTAGAATGTAGCTATACAAGATACAAGATGCTTTATTTGTATATTTATAGTGAGTTTACAATTGGAGCAGGGCTCCTTTTGATATCAGAGGCTACTAGCCACTGACTGGACTACCCTGCTGTTTTATTTGAGTTTAAATAAAGGTGTCTATCTATCAATTATGCATTTCAACCTAAGCTAAACTTACGTTTCCTAGAGGATTCCTATTGGCTAACGTAATATTGTGATTCTATAATTTGACAGTAAAATGGGAACTGTTCTACCAGGAAAACTCGAAGATTCCATATGGTTACAATTGGATATACTGTGTCAAACTTATGCTGTTGGATAGCAAAAATCACAAGCTATCTAGCTGTATTAAAAATATAGTTATACACGTTTTGACGATTGGACACAAAATTATTCAAAAACAACTGATGTGTCTTGACAGTCGCATTCGCGAATGTCAATCCAAAAAGTGTTTTGAGTATTACAATATAATATCCTTTATTATATAACTGTGACGTAATTTTACCAAATTTGGTCATTTTTGAGGGCCGATACGTACGGTGGCCCATAAGGGCCAAACACAAAAACAAAAGCCACAACATAAACGCAAAACCCAAAACATAAACGCAAAACGCAAAACATAAACGCATAACCCAAAACATAAACGCATAACCGAAAACATAAACGCAAAACGCAAAACATAAACGCATAACCCAAAACATAAAAGCATAACCCAAAACATAAACGCAAAACGCAAAACATAAACGCATAACCCAAAACATAAACGCAAAACCCACAACATAAACGCAAAACCCAAAACATAAACGCAAAAGCCACAACATAAACGCAAAACCCAAAACATAAACGCAAAAGCCACAACATAAACGCAAAAGCCACAACATAAACGCATAACCCAAAACATAAACGCAAAAGCCACAACATAAACGCAAAACCCAAAACATAAACGCAAAAGCCACAACATAAACGCAAAACCCAAAACATAAACGCAAAAGCCACAACATAAACGCAAAACCCAAAACATAAACGCAAAACCCAAAACATAAACGCAAAACACAAAACATAAACGCAAAAGCCACAACATAAACGCAAAAGCCAAAACATAAACGCAAAACCCACAACATAAACGCAAAAGCCCAGACCCACAATCCTTTGCATTAAGTATAGAAGAGGGCCCTGGGAACGAGGTTGATTTTGAGAAAGGACTGGGTTCCAACTAGCTTAGTAGCCTGGCTTTAGCCTTGTTTATGATGATTTTTTTACTACTTTCTTGAACTTTTATATTATAAAACGAGATGTTTTGCTCTTCATGTGGCGAGAAAATAACTGTTCAAAGCGCTGAGTACTGCCCTGCTTGCGGAGCAAAGATTGAAGAAGATATTTACATCCTCATTAAAGGATACTTTCATCGAGGATATCGCTACCAAGCAATCGTGGGTTTACTTGACAAGTTCCATGGAATTGCGTGAGGACCCTAAATAGGAAACTTCAGGAAATGGATCTCAAAAGAAGGGGAAACAGTCCCGACATTGATATCGTTAGAGAAACTGTTAGGCGGGAGATGGAAGGAGCAGGAGAATTGGCTGGATACAGGTACATCTGGCATGCACTTAGATTGAGACATCACATGCATGTTCCACGTGCATTGGTTAGTAGTATCATGAAGGAAATTGATCCTATTGGAGTGAAAGAAAGAGCCAAAAGACGACTCACACGAAGAAACTACATTTCAAGGGGTCCTAATTTTTGCTGGCATATTGATGGTGAGTGGTTACTGACATCTCTGAATACCTGGGTGAATTATATTTAAGGCACATTTATCATGCACTATGAACTGTACTGACAAATCTGTGAAGTTTTCACCCCCATCTCCCAATAAACTCTCCCTAAGCCCAAGGCTTTAGGCTCTGTGCCAAAAATATGTCTTGAATGTTTTAAAATTGTAAACAAGAAGTAATCTTTGCATGATTACAATTTACTATTAAAGATTACATGTTTGTAGTGTCATGTTTCTGAATTGTTAGACAGGTAACAACAACAGATCAAAGGAAATGTTCACATTTTTAAAATATATTTCTTTTCTTTTTCTTAATAGGATATGACAAGCTCAAGCCATATGGTTTTCCTATCCATGGCTGTATCTGTGGCTATAGCAGAAGAATCATATGGCTGGACCTTGTTCGCTCTAACAACAAATTATCCCAAAATTACAGCTGGGCTGTATCTGGATGCAGTTCAAAACTTGGGTGGATGTCCAAGAATTGTGAGGTCTGATTGTGGGTCAGAAAATGTTGTAATAGCTGGAATGCAATGTTATTTCAGAGCAGAATGCAGAGATGAATTTTTAGGAGAAAAGGCCCCCACCAATACGGCTCCTCCCCCTCTAACCAAAGAATTGAGGGATGGTGGTCATCCTTTAGAAGGAGTCGATCCCACAATTTTTAATTGTATCATGCCTCGATGCCTTATATACTTGGCTGTAGGAAATGATCTTTGACCTTGTCAAGTTCTTCTTGATTAGTTTTTGAATAACAAAACCACAGAACTTTTCATGTCAAAATTCATTTCCTAGCTCAAGTACTCCTGATTGAGTCATGTCCTTAAAAAGGATGATCCACCAGTTGGATGACCACCATCCCTCAATTCTTTGGTTAGAGGGGGAGGAGCCGTATTGGTGGGCCTTTTCTCCTAAAAATTCATCTCTGCATTCTGCTCTGAAATAACATTGCATTCCAGCTATTACAACATTTTCTGACCCACAATCAGACCTCACAATTCTTGGACATCCACCCAAGTTTTGAACTGCATCCAGATACAGCCCAGCTGTAATTTTGGGATAATTTGTTGTTAGAGCGAACAAGGTCCAGCCATATGATTCTTCTGCTATAGCCACAGATACAGCCATGGATAGGAAAACCATATGGCTTGAGCTTGTCATATCCTATTAAGAAAAAGAAAAGAAATATATTTTAAAAATGTGAACATTTCCTTTGATCTGTTGTTGTTACCTGTCTAACAATCAGAAACATGACACTACAAACATGTAATCTTTAATAGTAAATTGTAATCATGCAAAGATTACTTCTTGTTTACAATTTTAAAACATTCAAGACATATTTTTGGCACAGAGCCTAAAGCCTTGGGCTTAGGGAGAGTTTATTGGGAGATGGGGGTGAAAACTTCACAGATTTGTCAGTACAGTTCATAGTGCATGATAAATGTGCCTTAAATATAATTCACCCAGGTATTCAGAGATGTCAGTAACCACTCACCATCAATATGCCAGCAAAAATTAGGACCCCTTGAAATGTAGTTTCTTCGTGTGAGTCGTCTTTTGGCTCTTTCTTTCACTCCAATAGGATCAATTTCCTTCATGATACTACTAACCAATGCACGTGGAACATGCATGTGATGTCTCAATCTAAGTGCATGCCAGATGTACCTGTATCCAGCCAATTCTCCTGCTCCTTCCATCTCCCGCCTAACAGTTTCTCTAACGATATCAATGTCGGGACTGTTTCCCCTTCTTTTGAGATCCATTTCCTGAAGTTTCCTATTTAGGGTCCTCACGCAATTCCATGGAACTTGTCAAGTAAACCCACGATTGCTTGGTAGCGATATCCTCGATGAAAGTATCCTTTAATGAGGATGTAAATATCTTCTTCAATCTTTGCTCCGCAAGCAGGGCAGTACTCAGCGCTTTGAACAGTTATTTTCTCGCCACATGAAGAGCAAAACATCTCGTTTTATAATATAAAAGTTCAAGAAAGTAGTAAAAAAATCATCATAAACAAGGCTAAAGCCAGGCTACTAAGCTAGTTGGAACCCAGTCCTTTCTCAAAATCAACCTCGTTCCCAGGGCCCTCTTCTATACTTAATGCAAAGGATTGTGGGTCTGGGCTTTTGCGTTTATGTTGTGGGTTTTGCGTTTATGTTTTGGCTTTTGCGTTTATGTTGTGGCTTTTGCGTTTATGTTTTGTGTTTTGCGTTTATGTTTTGGGTTTTGCGTTTATCCATTGGGTTTTTTGGTTTATGTTTTGGGTTTTGCGTTTATGTTGTGGCTTTTGCGTTTATGTTTTGGGTTATGCGTTTATGTTGTGGGTTTTGCGTTTATGTTTTGTTGTGGTTTTGCGTTTATGTTTTGGGTTATGCGTTTATGTTTTGCGTTTTGCGTTTATGCGTTTATGTTTATGGGTTATGCGTTTATGTTTTGGGTTATGCGTTTATGTTTTTTTGCGTTTTGCGTTTATGTTTTCGGTTATGCGTTTATGTTTTGGGTTATGCGTTTATGTTTTGCGTTTTGCGTTTATGTTTTGGGTTTTGCGTTTATGTTGTGGCTTTTGTTTTTGTGTTTGGCCCTTATGGGCCACCGTAGATACGAGGCGTTAATGCCCTTTAGAAATCTGTAATGCCCTGTTCACAACTCAAAAAACTCAAAAAACAATATCCTGATAAAATTACGTCACAGTTATAGAATAAATCCCTTATTAGATGTTTTCTTGGATATTACAGGCTGACATTTTACTCGTTGCTCGCATTTTTCCACGCCCTGCGGGCTCGGGAAAATACTTTTGCAACTCGTCAAATATCAGCCCTTAATACCCGAGAAAACATCTAATAAGCTGTATATATCTTTTGATCCATGTCAGAAAGCCCAGACTTACTAATTGCAATTTGAACATAGAATGTATTTTTTAGTCTTTATCTTTAGATGTATACATGTCTTTAGACTTATTGGCTACAATTTTATAAAATGAAGCAATATGAGTTCTAGTCCAAAAGATAACCGAATTAATGAAATATCTTAGTAACGAGTTACACATAACATAACGTCTTGACTATCGTTATGAGTACACTAGTCTCTCTGTTCAAGAAAACTTTATAGAATCGAAATGATACAAATCATGCTTAACAGAAAACAGCGGATTTATTCTTAGAATAAATATAACACAGCATCCCCTTGGTTAAAATGGTTGTGGTGCACCCCAGGTCTGCCAAACACGAGGTCGACAGGTAGCGAGATCTCTCAACCGAGCATCGGGCATGGCGTGAAGCCCATGATCTCATGTTTCAAGATGATCTGTAGGCCATCATGACCAGCGGTAAGTGCTCATCCCAGTCTTGTTGTTTCTCCGAGACGAATTTGGACAGCATGGCTTCGAGGGTGCGGTATCGCTCAACCATACCTTCTGATTGTAGATGCAGTGGTGTGGTGCATGTCTTGTTGATATCAAGTTAATGACACACTTCCTTAAAGACCGCCGAAAGAGTGCAGCTGTCTTGGAACGCCAAACCTGGCAATGAACTTTTCGACCAGCTTTGTTCCTACAGTTCCTTTTGTCCTGATTTGGCATTACATACCGTAAACTTGCCGCTTATGCCGCTTGTATAAGCCCTGGGCTTATACAAGTTTGTAAGGGTATTTTGGGTGGGCTTAGAAACGGGGGGACTTATATCCAGGCTGCTTATAACCGGAATAATTAAAAAAAAAAAAAAAAGCTGATAAATTAAGTTGAGATAGTATAGCAGTATCAAAATACGTTTTCAATCTACTGGTCTTTATTTATACCGTGTTCTGTGAAAATGTTTATATTAAGGAAACAAGGAAACTTAGAGGGGGTCTTATATCCGGGGGGAATTATAACCAGCATTTTGTTTTGTTTGAAACTTTATGGGCCTAAAACCGGGGGGCTTATAAACGGGGGACTTATAAGCAGCAGTTTAAGGTATGACTCTGTCCATTTCGTAAAATAGTCGGCAACGACTAGTATGTAGTTATTTCCTCTTTCAGTTTCAGGAAGAGGGCCAAGTACGTCCAGAGATACTCTCTCCATTGGGGCACCAACATTGTAGCTTTTCAGGGCAGCACAAAGAGTCCTTTGTGGCTTTTTCCAAGCCGCACAGAGGTTGCACCTCCGGCACCAGTCCTTTACCTCCTGGGCGTACCCATACATTGTTTGAGGCTCTCCGATGTCTTCAAGACACCCAGATGTCCAGCGGTCTTATTGTCGAGCAAGTGCTTCAGCGCCTCTGGCTCTCAAGCTCTTTAGTAAAACTAACTGCCACTGCATTCTATCCCCGCAATAAGACTCCCACCGTTGATACAGTACACCATCTTTGACCTCTAGTTGTTCCCATTGGCGTCAGTAGGTCTTCACAGCTGCACCCTCTGAAGATATATCTTGCCATGCTGATCGTCCCTTTGTAGACTCCATCAGCTTGACATTCAAAGCCAGATCAGGATCTGACAGCTGCTCCAAGCGAAGGTCTTCATCAGACAACGACTTACCACCGAAGCCAGTTTCTTGCATCATCATTTCCTCCTGCTTTGATCGACATGGCGCTAGGTTCGCGTTCTTACGTCTTATTATCTCCTTCCGAGCGCGCTAGCATGCGCAATATCTGCAATCTACACATGGCTTCCTAGAGAGTGCATCGGCATCAGTGTGGCTCTTTCCACTCCGATGCTCGATCACAAAATTGCAGGTACCTAGAAGCTCGATCCACCTTGCCAGCTGATTTTCAGTGTTTTTGAAATTGATCATGCAGCACCATGATCAGTCAGTTCTGATCTTGAAGGGCTTGCCGTAGTAGTGAAAAATCAAACCCGATGAAAGAACGAGGCTGCCAATGCGAAGAATGCTACCTGCGGATCAAGTGGAAAAGGAGATTCTATGAACGATAACGAGGTTCTATACAACATCTAATGCAATGAATGCGGTAACAGCCCGCAATGCCTATTCCATAAGACAAGAACACCTGAAATCCCTGAATAGTAGAGAACGGAAGTCCCCTTTATGGAACCACTGCAGAGAAAAACATGGCGGGAACATTCAAGAGTTTACGATGAACGTTAGAAAGACCTTCCACCATGACACTATGTTCAGATGGATAATGGAGGCCACATATATCAAGACCATACCAGAGGGAGAATGCATGAACTCCAGAGATGAATGGAATATTATCTACATTCCACGGGCAACGATTGAAAGATAGCATGCATGACTTAACATGAGGGAACTATTGATGCCAAGATCATCTCATGTACACAACTGACGAAGCATGCATAACTTAACATGAGGGAACTATTGATGCCAAAATCATCTCATGTACACAACTGACGAAGCATGCATAACTTGAAACATGAGGGAACTATTGATGCCAAAATCATCTCATGTACACAACTGACGAAGCATGCATAACTTAACATGAGGGAACTATTGATGCCAAAATCATCTCATGTACACAACTGACGAAGCATGCATAACTTAAAGGGGCAGTGTCAAGCTATATGACCGCGTAAGCTTGGGTACGAAGAAGCGAGAAATAATAAAAGTCCACCGTGGACTTTTATTATTTTCGATGTTTTGAATCCGTTTCCATCGACCTTAATCGTGTTTGTTCAAGCGTCTAATGGATCACTAGTAATAATTCAAAGCATGTTCTTCATTTTCAACAATTCCTAGTGGGGATTATTTCATCTTAGGACTGACTTTGAAGCCGTTGAAAAAGGTGTCGAACAGCCATTGAGAGGCAGGCCGCCATCATCCTTGAGTGAAGAAAACCGAATTGTAAACCGGCAATTCTGGTCGATTGCGAAGGAATCTTGATCATCAATCGTAGGTGCAGTACTGTTCATGACTTTTGAAGAGAAAAACTCACGTAGAACTACTTGTAAACCCGGTGAGTTTCCCACCATCTACTTATGTGTTGGGCTTCCTGTGTTTTATTTGATCGGCCGTTGGAAAATGATATCGCCGTGAATTCACTTCTTGAATTCAGTCTTTTTGATATATTGAAGTTCTAAAATTGCTTTCTAAATAAAGATTAGTATCTACATGAGTCCTGTAGGTCATTTATTTAGCGATTAGAACGGTTTTAGGAGGGTTTTGCAACTCACTACCGGGCAAGGTAGGCTTCTCAACCGAGTGTTATTGTTTTGATTTTAATGCGCATGCGTGAGGCTTGACACTGCCCCTTTAACATGAAGGAACTATTGATGCCAAAATCATCTCATGTACAATTGTATATGTTATCGGGGTGAATTAACTCTGTTGGTAGAGTCTTTACGCAAACTGGCTGAACTCATCAGTATCAATCTCTTTATTGTCGACACATGGCACCTCACTGGTATAACTTACAGAACCAGTGGAACAAGAATGAGTTTTCCATAAGACAGCACGGCTTGAGAAGGCTTTCCTTACTCTGACCGTTTTCTGTGTTTTCTAGTGTGTTTCTAGTGTTCTAAGGTAGTTGTATTTAGCATTTCATCGTTGTGACGTAGATACCTCTTCAAGCTGGTTCTAACTAGATGATGTAAGATTTACAAATGATTGTTGATCTTAGGAAAAAATGACATTATTTAAATAAATATATACAAAAGCAGCAAAATGAATTTGACGTATAGCCGCTTAAGGTATCAGGATACGTTTTGGACCCCTATGTCTTCGGACTTCGACAACACGCACGCTTTACAATATTTTACCAAAAAAGTATACATTTTCTGACAGCTGAATAAATGTAGTTTTTGAGTATACTTTCATATTTTTAGATTTTGCATTATAGAAATTGTTAGGCGAGTATACGTGAAATTCGACCGTAGTGCGTTCTAAAAGTTCGATTGCACATGGAATTTAAGTTATGCTTGTGAAAAACACACTAACAGACTCTCGAGATAATGAACTTCAAAACGGTGTCTCAATTTTCCGATATCTGTTTTAGATCAACCGCAATCCTACTTGGAATATTTTTCGCGAAAGATTTAAAAGAAAAGAGAAGATTAAATTTTGATCTAGTACTCAAATCAATTAAACAATCTCTTAATAGTTGGAAGTGGAGAGGTCTATCGCTAATTGGAAGGATTCAAATTGTTAAAACATTCGCCATACCTAAATTTATGTACAGAGCTTCCCTAATTTGTGTAAGTAAAGAGATCCTAAAAAAAGTGAACGAGATAATTTTTTCCTTTATCTGGAATGGCAAGGATAAAATAAAGCGTTCGGCGTTAATTTGCGATTACGATGAAGGAGGTTTAAGAGAGGATGTCCGTAAGAACCGAGAATCTCCCGACAGTTCAAAAAAATCGAATTTTCTTTTCTTTCGCCATATCATTCCTTTCGATGATCTCTTTTAGGGAAAAATACTAAAAAGTTCCAGCGATTTTTATTCTAGGAGAAATTTGCAGTTTTTAAAAACCCGCCTGACGACTGAAGATTTTCGGCTAAATTATGAGCCAACTTTGAACGGTCGGTGTGTGTTCACCTCTAGCTCTACAACAACGACATCCATCAACAGTAATAAACGTTTCTTGGTCTTTTCTACTGTACTATTTATTTTTCTGTAACTTTTGTAGTAATTTTTCAAATTTGGTTTTAAACAGGTATACAGAGCGCCATAAACGGGACGTTGAAATATAGGCAATGTTTGAGGTACGAAAACGGAATCTGGTATATACATTTTTGGAGGAAAACGCCACGGTCCAGTAAGCTTCACTTTTGCTCTTTCAGTTTAGAAAGTTTCGAGCTTGGGAATTCAATGTACATTTTTGAGAAATAAAACTATTATGGTTGGGACTGCCAAAATTAGCATTAATTTCGACCTGTCACGTTCATTTTTGTCATTAAAACACAAAACGTAATGCCAAAACACGAGTATATTGCACTTTTAGTTGATTGCTGCTGATGGAAAACAATCTTCGAGTCAATAGAAATGATTTTCAATAATATTTGAGCTTCGACGGTCGTAAATAACTCTCGCAAAAGTCAAAATTAGCATAGATCGTCGATCAGATAACAGTATCTCACAGAAAAAAATACGAATTTTGTCTAAACGACGATAAAACAAAATTCCATTCTTTCAAGCAAATATATATTCTGTTTAGTTTGATATTTTATGATTAAAACTGTTATTTCATGCCGCAAAAATGTTATTCGAAGTGCAGTAGCGTGACTTGTAGCAGTTACATTGCGTTACATAATTGGCGTGTCAGCAAAGTGGAACATCCAGTCAAAATATCCAAACTCTTCATCAATAAGCGCCCAGTTTTAACTAGAAATCAGTTTAATTGTTTGTAAATCTTATTTGGAGCAAATTCTAAGCATTTCAGAGTGAAGAACCACAATTTTCCAGACTACGGTGTTTATTTGATCAATGAATATGCTAATTTTCAATATTTTAGGAGTTCAATGTGGCTGAAATAGCTCAAGTATGGTTGAAAATCATTCCTATTCACTCCAAGATTGTTATCCGTTGGCAGTGATCAACTAAAAGTGCAATATACTCGTGTTTTGGCATTACGTTTTGTGTTTTAATGACAAAAATGAACGTGACAGGTCGAAATTAATGCTAATTTTGGCAGTCCCAACCATAATAGTTTTATTTCTCAAAAATGCTACATTGAATTCCCAAGCTCGAAACTTTCTAAACTGAAAGAGCAAAAGTGAAGCTTACTGGACCGTGGCGTTTTCCTCCAAAAATGTATATACCAGAACCCGTCAGGCGGGTTTTTAAAAACTGCAAATTTCTCCTAGAATAAAAATCGCTGGAACTTTTTAGTATTTTTCCCTAAAAGAGATCATCGAAAGGAATGATATGGCGAAAGAAAAGAAAATTCGATTTTTTTGAACTGTCGGGAGATTCTCGGTTCTTACGGACATCCTCTCTTAAGAATGTTGGATATTGAATTGATCAATGATAAACACTAAGAAAATAATGTGCTTGAAAAAGTATCTTGAACCTTACCCGAGTTCCTGGAAAAATGTGGTCGATTTCTACTTTAAAAAATTAGGCGGAAGGTTTCTTTTGAACTTTGATATCAAAAAACTCGCAATAGATGTACCAAAATTTTACAAGGAATGCCTAAATGTGTGGAGCCTAGTAAATAATACACCCCCTTCTTCTTTTCAAGATATTGTTAATCAACCATTATGGAATAATAGATACATTCTTATTGAGAAGAAATCGATCTTTCATAAAACTCTTTTTTGTAAAAATATAGTCAATGTTGGTGATCTTTTATCTCAAAATGGAAAATTATTACAAAATAACCAAATTCTAAATAGCGCCGAAATAACCTCAGCAGAGCTCCTTTTACTACAGGGCTTGGTTAGCACTCTACCAACAAAATGGAAAGCAAAAATAAAGACCGAAGCTATTTCTACTCCCCTCGAAGAACACAATGATGATGTATTTATTTTTCTAAACAATGGTAAAGTTAATATACTAAATGTCAAACCTCGGGCAGTTTATAAGGAGTTTATATCGCGTAAAAAATCGATACCAACAGCACGGGCTAAACTCGAAAATAATCTTAATTTGGATCATAACGTTAATTGGAAAGATGTTTATTTGCTCCCTTTCAGAACGACTCTATATACTAAACTGCGTGAATTCCAATATAAAATCTTGAACAATATTCTCTTCACCAACGTAAAGCTTTTCAAGTTCGGTTACGTAGATTCACCTCTATGCTTCTTTTGCCAAAATGATATTGAAACCATCGAGCATTTATTATTTAATTGTGCCTGTATTCAGATTTTTTGAAAGAACTACTCACCTGGTTACGAGATAGTAACATTAATATATCTATAACAATTATTGATATTATTATCGGTAAACTCAATATCAAGCACGATTTTATTCTTGTTAACCATGTAATTTTAGCAGCCAAACAATTTATTTATCAATGCAAGTTGATAAAAAAATTACCTATTTTTAAAATATTTGTGGCAAAATTAAGATATATACATGGAATCGAAAAAGAAATTGCAAAAAAACAAAACAACTTAAATAAACATGTCAAGAAATGGGAAAAAATCATTCCAGCATTAGATAATACAGGCCTCCATTAACTATCAATGTCTTTTAATGTCCTTCTCCTTTTTTGATTAATAAGTATTCAACACAATATAAGTTATACTGAAACGATCATAGAAATATTTTAACCTACCTCCATCGTATTTACTGTAGAACATCCACCCCCTTGTTGTTATTTAGCTTCATTCAATAGTTTTGTTTAGTTGTCTATTTAGTTATCTATTTCTTTATTTCTTTATTGTATTTGTAATTCTATACTGTAAACACTGTATAAAAAAAAAACGAATTGTAAATAATAGAGTAACACTTAGTTACAAGTTGTAAATTGTAAAGTGAACATTTCATTAATAATAAACATCATTGGAAAAAAAAAAAAAAAAAAAGAAGAAAAAAAAAAAAAAAAAACCGCAATCCTACGCCAAAGTTAAACAATTGATTTTAGAGCTATGTTGTCAACAAATAGGGCCATAACGTTTGAACGAAAATAACATGAAAAAATCGGAGACACCGTTTTTTAGATCAACTATTGCTGAGCCACCTTGCAAATTTTCAGCGAAATCCATCGAAACCCTAGCGACATTAAGCCTCCGAAAGACGTGCATTTAGCGCTGAAATAGTTCCGAGAAAAGACGCAATTACTGTTTTGGAAGATCAAGCCACACCATGTTTATCCAACACCTAGCGTAATTGAATCTATCAACCACTTGTCAAGATATCTGGTCAGTATTCAACAAAGGTCGACAGGTCATATGCAAATGACAAAATATCGCAGTAAATTTATTGTGCTCTGGCTTGTTCGAGTATTGCGGGTGCCGGGGCATGTTTTAGTGTGTATGTATTTGTATGGTTTTCTGCTCTGTTTGGGAACGGTTTCTTTGAAGACGAAGTCGACGATCTTCTTCTTGGATGAGAATATAAAGATTTACGTTTTCTTGAGGATGTGTATTTGCTTTTACATGTAAAAAGTTCAAAAGTGTATCGTTGTTTAAAAAAAATTTTCTGTATAGTTGTTGTATCGTTCGCCGCGTGGTTATGAGTGTCACGTACTGATGCGCTTCGAATGACGTCACAATCCAACCAATTACTGTTGACATATCGTTTCCTGTAGCAAATTAGTCACGATTTTGGTTATCTTCATTTTCTCTGCTTGATTCGTTAAAATTTGTAATTTCTTTTAAAGAAAGTCATACAAAAAGGAAAGCTTATTCAAAATCTTTAAAAATCCGATTTTGGAAATTTTTGCTAAAAAAACATATCCTGATACATTTACCTTAAACAACAAACTGCCACTGCAGTATACAACTCACGAAGCATGCATAACTTAAACATGAGGGAACAATAGATGCCAAATCATCTCATGTACACAAGAGCAGCATGGCCGCTAAAACAACAAACTGTTGACTGCAGTGTATGAGGAAACAATAGAAGTGAAACACATCTCATGGCTCACAAATGCGGTAGAATATTTTACATGGGCATAAATGAACAAAACTAAACGTATAAATTATGAAAAGCCATGGCTACTCGACAGTTTTATGAAATATAATATCTAATATTTAGATAAAAGCAATGAAACGAAGTTGTTGAAAGAAACTTATATTTCGACTTTCCTTTACAAAGTCATTGTCATAGTGAAGATTTAAACAAAACAAAAACTAACATATAGAGATAACTAGATGAGGTTGATTATAACCAAGTACGTCCCCAAAATGGTCACATAGCCAGAGCACATGGATTACCTAAGATTCACAAAGAATTTGACAAGTTACCCAAACTACGTCCCATCATTGACACGACAGATACTACTCATTATTCTGTTGGCAAGTTTTTGAACAGCCTTCTGAATCCTTTAACCCATAACGATTTCATCTGTAAAGATTCATTTGATGCTGTGGAGAGGATAAACAAAATCCCAGCCTCCTTATTCAATGAAGGTTAAAGATTTAAAGTATAAAAGATACAAGATGCACCTTTTCGGTTTATCTTTTATACTTTATTTCCTAAAACTGTCGGATGGACATGGTTATAGATTTGTGTCCTTCGATGTCGAATCATTGTTCACCAATATTCCATTATCTCGCACCATTGAGATTATTTGTAACCGCATGCACAAGGAGAAACTTTTCAACGCGAAGCTAAAACAAAGGACCATCACAAAGCTTATTTGTGATACCAAGGTTGTCCAGATGAAAAGACTACAATACTACAATAAAGTCACATGATTTCTTATATGTATTCAATTTCCTCGCGTGGAATTTCAATTTGAGATGTAAAAGTACACGGCATTGTGAGAACTGAATGTAATGGCGCTCCCCGTCTGTCTGGTATCAACTCGCAGTTTTGCGAGAAATTGAAATTGAATACATAATGAATTAAGTGACTTTATTGTAGTATTGTAGTCTTTTCATCTGGACAACCTTTTTGAGAATGACTGTATACGAATAAGTTGACGGCGTCAGAATGGGATCCCCCCTTGGCCCCGTTTTAGCCAACATCATTATGACCGAACTTGAACGCACCATAGGTTTAGCGATGAATTAACTGCCAATATAAAATTTGCTTCGTGGAATGGTTTTCCCAAGCGGATAGTCAATGGTATTATCAACCGAGTTCTGAAGTCCGATCGCACTATAGCTGATACCAGAAATATCACTGACTCTACGACCACCCACTTATCCTTACCGTACCTTGGAACACGATCCGAACTACTAGTCCGTGGTTGTCTTAAAAACTCAGACGATCATTCAAAGCTAACAAAAGATACCAGATAGTAGATCAAATGTGGTTTATGAATTCACTTGCCCTGGTTGTGAAATTGGTTACATTGACAAAACCAACCGTACCTTACATGAAAGAACTGTCGAACATGCAGTTGACGGTAAAGATAGTGTTGTAAAGAGTCATTTAGACACCTGTGAAGACTTTGAATATATTAAGAACTTATATAATCTACCTATCCAAGCCAAGAACGACATGTTGTGGAACATCATGCTTTCCGTATTAACTTGGTTCAGCTAAACACACGTATATTGTCCAAATCTGACGTTCTATGGATACCGTTCTATTTTCTATTATTTCAAGAAGCCCTATGGATAAAGAACTTATCACCAGCTTTGAATACGGGGTTAAGAGCCTCCAGGGAACTGCAGCTCTTTTAATGTCACATTCTTGCATTAATTATTTCTATATGTTAGTAGTTGTTGCTTTGTTTAAATCTTCACTATGACCCCAATGACTTTGTAAAGGAATGTCGAAATAATATAGTTTCTTTCAATAACAACAACAATAACAACTTTATTGTGCTCATTTGTTCGTTTCATTGCTTCTTTTATCTAAATATTAGAAATAGCAATGAATATCATTCCTATTAAATTATGAAACACGCGTAAGCTAACATCCAGAGCTAGGATGGAAAAGAACATACTAAAGGGAGAATAAAACTAAACCTAGCAATACATAGCCCTGTGTAGGGCAGGAATGAATGAGGCAAAACAACTGAAACCAAAAAAGGCGGCCAGACACGGCGAGCAAATAATAAGCAAACGAACAAACGAGTTAAGCTAGAAAGTGATAGAGCGAAATTTACCCTCCAACAATAAAGGAACGACAGCAATAGGAAAAGAAGGCTGCGCCAAGGACAGAGCTGGAAAGCACAGAACCAGAGACCGAGGCAGCCAGGGAACTTGAACTGACAGGAAGAGAGTCCAGAAAGGGAACAAAGCTGCTACCAGTGGCGGAACCGAGAACCAGAACTAACACCAGAAGTAGGAATGGACGCAAAGATGCCAGGGCTTGAAGCGGAAATAGAACCGACATGATTTAGCGGCTGTAAAACGCTGAGTAAAGGGACTTGTACGTCGGAAGACGCTGTCGTCATGCTGAGTGGATGTCTTGCACGATTGATTGAAGTGTGTTATGGTAACCAATTCATCCCCTTTATACTCGCCGGAGAGACCGCTGAAAATACTGTTGTTCTACCTTACTTTCATATCCCCAAGAGAGGGGATATGTAAATTCGGAAGCTTTATTTTACGTTTGACACTTAAGACAACAACTGAACAGTACATTGAGAAGGCTGGACGGCGAAACATGTATATACTAAACTAAAAACTTAACCATAGCTGGTGCGTCAGCAAGATAATTTACTTATTCTCTACTTTCTCATGGCACATAATGCTTTGCGCCTTGGAAGTAATACAAAAGAAAATGGGAGCTTTCTGTCAACCATGTAATTATGCAACACCATTTTCTTTTGTATTACTCCCCAAGACGCAAACCATTATGTGCTCAGTGAGAAAGTAGAGAATAAGTAAAGCTATATATTACAACCATGTCAATATCAAACTCGCTATTGCGATTATCAGCAGCTTATGTGATTTATATAATAAATAAAGTATTGTTTTAAAAATATTGTATGTGCAGTCAGGCATCATGAATATAAAACGAGAGTTGTCACTGACTAAAAAGCTTAAAAAACTTGTAAAACTGAACGTTTCGGTTTAATTACTAAAACCTTCTTCAGCAGACGTGGAAATGGCGTTCTGTTAAAAAAAACAATGATTATATAGTTATCTGTTAGCTAAGATATTGTATACGTTTGGCACGTGTATATGTTCATTACTAGTAATAGAGTTTCTGTTCTGGACGGAGTGCCACGCTTCCAAAAACAAACGACCAGACCATTGTTGGCATTTGTCAATGATTTGTGCATTGTCCACGTCAAATTCATGTTGGGTCTGTGTTTGGTGTTGGGCCAGGAGGGAATTTGCGTCTCCAAGGAATACAGTTCTCTTGTGTTCTTTCGATCTGGTTTTTAGCGCCCGGCTGGTTTGGCCAATGTATACTTTCTCGCAGTTCTTGCAGTCTATTTGGTAAACAACTGCGGTGGATTTGTCTTTTTCGGGTTTATCCTTAGGTTTTCTAAACATCGATCCGATGGTTTTCATGGGTTTATGTGCAACCTTGATGTCTTGTTTCTGCAATATCCTGGCGATCCTTTCAGAGACCCCTTGAATGTATGGGAGGACGACAAGGCCTTTCTGTTCACGTTGGACAGTAGTTTTTTATTTTTTATTTCTTGAGGAACTTTTTATGAATTGCTCAGGGTAGCTGTTGTCTTTGAGCGCATTAATGACATATCTTCTTTCTGTTCTCTTTTTTGGCTTCGGTCGAGGGAATGTTCTCTGCTCGATCTAGAAGGGTTCTTGCCACAGATCGTTTATGTTGGACAGGGTGATATGAGTTGAAATGTAGATATTTTTATTCTATATTTCACGCATTATCAACAAATCTTTGGGTGCCCCATGGGATCTCCAGTCAGCGCCATCCTCGCCAACTTGGTTATGGAGCACATCGAAGAAATAGCCATAGGATCTGCGCCTCATCCGCCCAAATGGTGGTACCGAAACGTAGACGATAGTAACGTATGTCTACCTCAGGAACATTTAGCAGAGTTCCACCAGCACCTCAACTCCATAAATAAACACATCCAGTTTTCTGTTGAAGAGGAAGCCAATAATTCAATCGCATTCCTTGACACCAGAATCACAAGAACTGAAGATGGCTCCGTTGGTATCAGTGTATGCAGAAAGGTGACACATACAGACCCAACATGAATTTGACGTGGACAATGCACAAATCATTGACAAATGCCAACAATGGTCTGGTCGTTTGTTTTTGGAAGGGTGGCACTCCGTCCAGAACAGAAACTCTATTAATGAACATATACACGTGCCAAACGTATACAATATCTTAGCTAACAGATAACTATATAATCATTGTTTTTTTAACAGAACGCCATTTCCACATGTCTGCTGAAGAAGGTTTTAGTAATTTAAAAACCGAAACGTTCAGTTTTACAAGTTTTTTAAGTTTTTTAGTCAGTGACAACTCTCGTTTTATCGTTTTTTATAAAGTATTATTATATTATTATTTATATATACTACGAATCCAAATAACTACCAATTTATAATTATAATTTATTGGATTATGATTTAATATTTGATTAGTATTTGAAGATTGTATTAGAATATTTTTGTATATAGTTTAGTACACGTTATTAGATGACATGATCAATTTCGTTGAAACGATATTGATACGAAGGACTCAGAAAAAAAATCTGAGTTCCAGGTGGGAATTCTGGATTTTTTTCTGAGTTCCTTCATTTCAGTATCATTTCAACACCATTTATCATATCATTATCATACGATACACTGATGTCTCATTATCATTATATATATAATATGTTATTAGATCTACATGTATCTATCTTTCTCTCTCTCTCTCTATCTCTCTCTCTCTCTCTCTCTCTCTCTCTCTCTCTCTCTCTCTCTCTCTCTCTCTCTCTCTCTCTCTCTCTCTCTCTCTCTATCTATCTATCTATCTATCTATCTATCTATCTATCTATCTATCTATCTATCTATCTATCTATCTATCTATCTATCTATCTATCTATCTATCTATCTATCTATCTATCTATCTATCTATCTATCTATCTATCTATCTATCTATCTATCTATCTATCTATCTATCTATCTATCTATCTATCTATCTATCTATCTATCTATCTATCTATCTATCTATCTATCTATCTATCTATCTATCTATCTATCTATCTTAGTATCTATCTATCTATCTATCTATCTATCTATCTATCTATCTATCTATCTATCTATCTATCTATCTATCTATCTATCTATCTATCTATCTATCTATCTATCTATCTATCTATCTATCTATCTATCTATCTATCTATCTATCTATCTATCTATCTAAATAAATAAATGAATATGTGGTTGTTTCGCTTATCATGAGAGTGCTCTATGCAGGTTGCAGAGCAAAATACAAAATGTAAAGACAGAAAGAAAAGTTAATCGAGTTTCACGCTCTAGGCGATCATCAGACTAAAGTTCATGTAGGTTCCATATTTGCTTTGCGGTTGTGGCGTTTCTTCTGATTGGCTGCATAGAATTTGTTCTCATCACGGCATTTTGTAACTAATTCAGATATTTTGTTAAGAAGTGAGGCATCGTGAGCCGTTAGGATGCAGAATTTTTCTGACAGGCATAGATTACATCGAGAAGGGGTTCCTTTGTATGAGTTCGCTTGTTTGATAATACTCCATTTAATGTTGTAATAGAGTACTAAAGTGTGACGTCTTTTAAGTCCCAGATGTACTTACGATTTCTGAAGGAGAGCTTGTGGTTGTTGTATCTTGTTGTGAAATCATGCTCCGTCCTTCTGATGTAGTTTTTTTTGTCGCCGGATGTTGCTGTGACCGTAGCTTTGTAGATGACGTTACTTGTAAGACATGCACCATCGAGAGGGCACAGGTCTTTATTTCTGCAGTTGCACTTTCTGGTAACCTCGTCACTCTTGTTTAGGATCTTTTGATTGTGGTTTTTGATTATTGTCACACGTCACGTGACTTAGGAAATTAGCATAAGGTGTTAGATCGGTGTACAATTGCCTCATCGCATACTGCTAATAACCACACTCGTTGAGTTGTACTAAAACCTTCAATGATCCAATAAAACGTAAGACACATATGACATGGATGTCAGAAGTGGGATCTAAATAGTTCAAGAAGACAATCGCCAAACTGTAAGTGAAAACTCTCGTACTGACATGAGTGATCTAATCGGATTCGAGTCACCAAAGATGGATTGGACGCCTGGTCCTGATCTAACCACAGGTAGTCCAACCATTGTTTCTGAGGCTATTTATAATTATTTAAAAATTATATTTGCATGCGCGCGTCTTTTTTTGATGGGTTTCCTGTGGTAGAGCACTCGCACGCGATACGTATTACGTTCCCTGTGCATACAAATGTATAATGTTGGGATCCCTGTGTACGTCCTATGGGACGCGCCCGCAGCAATGTATACACATGTACTGCGGGACGCGCGGGACACACACAGGGGGCCCAACATCATACATTTCTATGCACAGGGAACCCAACATAATACGTATTGCGCGCACGCGCTCTACCACAGGAATCCATCAAAAAAGACGCAAATATAATTTGCTTTGATTATTTAGTAGCTTCAAAAGCAATGGTTGGGCTGCCTATGATCTAACCTCACACTTGAAGCGATTCAAGCAAAAATGTGAACTGTTGTTTGACGGCCCACTAAAAACCCGTTCGAGCAACCAAAAGTGCAAATACCTTTTGCTTTGGACAGGCGACTACGGCCTCGATTTGTACAACACGTGGACTTTAACCGACACTCAAGAGAAAGACATTAATTTAATAATATATATTTCTTAAAACGTACCTAACGGGAGTCTCGATGGTTTTACAATAAAAATTACAGAATACTGGAAGCGATTTGAAAAGCACGTCGAACCACAGTCCAACCACATATT
Organism: Actinostola sp. cb2023; assembly: GCA_033675265.1. Classification (NCBI taxonomy): domain Eukaryota; kingdom Metazoa; phylum Cnidaria; class Anthozoa; order Actiniaria; family Actinostolidae; genus Actinostola; species Actinostola sp. cb2023. The sequence goes on from JAUJYZ010001448.1 coordinate 339,274, forward strand.
AAATCGCTATTATTTGCGTAGTCTAAAGGAAAATAACCTCCCGCTAGACGACTTTCTCACAGAAGCAAAATTAATTATTCAAAATAGTGGTTAACCGACAGAATTACACAGTGAACTCATGCGTGACTCATTAGTATTCGGAGTAGACTCTGACGTCATCCGAAGAAAATGGATAGCTGAAGGAAACAGTTTAACATTTGACAAAGCTAGAGAGATAGCTCGCACAGAGGAAGCGACTCGTATGCAGTTAAGAGCAATGGCTAATACACCACAACCAACTCAGGTAAACGCTTTGAAACAGCAAAACAGAAACAAAGCTACTTGGCAAACAAGCGCAAACCAAAACCATAGAGGGTCAGGGCGCAGAAATACGGAAACCCAAAGACATGACACTCCCAGACAGTGCAGTAGATGTGGTAACAGACCACACAACAAGGGTCAGCGATGCCCAGCCAGCGGCGTGGAATGCCACAAGTGCCACAAGCGAGGCTACTACAAAAAAATGTGCAGACAAAAGTCGAGCCTCCATGAAATTCAACCTAGCCAACACAATGACAACTCAAGTGAATTCTCAGATCCTGACGAACAGATGTTCCTAGGCACGATTGAAGCCAACTACAGTTCCAACCAACCCCTGCATGATACAAGTCAAATCAATGACATTAAATCTCAAACAGGACGCGCCAAAGTTGTTACACAGATACAATTCACCGCCATGCCATATCACAAGCGCACCATGACACTCAACTGCAAGATCGACACAGGAGCAGAGTTAAATGCCATACCCAAGCAATACTATGACAATCGTACATAACCCAAAGCACAGGCACCTCAACCCACCGCAGTGTCAGATAACTGCCTATGGAGGCCACAACATAACGAATCTAGGAACTTGTCAGCTGTACATACACCACAAAGGCCAAGTCAAAGAAGCAACCTTTAGTGTAACAGAAGTACCTGGACCAGTAATGCTCGGATGCAGCACCTCAGAGGAACTGGGACTGATCAAGTTTAACTGCAGTATTGAGTCAACCAAGCGAGAACAAAAAACCCAAGTACAGATGGGGCCCAGACCCCCAATGGAAAGTCAACAATGACATACACCCCTCAACAAGGATAAACTCATCAGTGGCTACAAAGACAGTTTTGAGTGCCTTGGAACCTTCAACATCAAGTCCTACCACATTACCCTTGACCCTGGTGCAGAACCAGTCGTACACCCTCCATGGCCATGCACCGTCCCAGTGCACACAAAGAAGAACTCGACAGGATGCTAGAACTCGGAGTCATCACACAAGTGAACAAGCCCACCAACTGGGTTAATAGTATCGTTCTAAGCAAGACAGTCAATGACAAAGGCGAAATCACCAAACTTAGAGTATGCCTGGACCCAAGGGATCTTAACAAGTGGGTAAAGCGTGAACATCATTACACTAGGACAGTCGACGAAGTACACAAATGTAGTTGCCGACCTACACGACGCAAAGTTTTTCACCATTGTCGATGCCAAATAGGGCTATTGGCATGTTCCACTGGATGAAGAGAGCTCCTACTTGACTACATTCAGCACCCTCTTTGGAAGGTTTCGTTTTAAAAGATTGCCATTTGGCTTAACTGTCTCGCAAGACATCTTTCAGAAAGAACTTGACACAGCGCTAGAAGGCCTTGCCAGAGTAACAGGTATAGCAGATGATACCTTCGTATATGGCTCTACAGAGAAAGAGCATGACGATAGCCTCACCAATCTCATGGAAAGAGCAAGAGAAAAATATATTGTATTCATCAAGGACAAACTACAGTTCAAATGTAAAGAAGTCAGCTTGTCACACTTGGAGCCCCCAAGGAGTGAGACCTGACAACAATACTGCAATACAAAACATGAAACTCCCCAACGACGTCAAGGAACTTCAGAGTTTCTTAGGACTGACAAACTACTTGACACGATACTCCGGGAGATTGGCAACCCTCACTGCCCCTCTTCGAGAACTAACCAAGAAAGAAGTAGCATATGTATGGGGAACTGAACACGATAAAGCATTCACCGAAGTGAAACGAGAAGTCTCAACCCTGGGTGTTCTAAGATACTTCGACCCCAATGCTGAAACAGTCATACAAACAGATGCATCCCAGAAAGGCCTGTGAGCTGTACTACTGCATCAAGGACAACCTGCAGTCCTCTACACTTCCAAAGCCCTAACTGAAACAAACAAAGATACAGCAACATTGAGAGATAAACCCTTGGAGTAGTGTGGGGATTAGAACTTTTCCACTACTTCATCTATAGCAAACGCTTCACGATCAACACAGATCATAAGCCACTGGAATCTATTTTTAAAAAGAAATTGTCTAGCTGCCCAGCAAGGCTACAGAGGTTTGTACTAAGAGCCCTGAAATATGATGTCACCGTCATATATGTCAAAGGCGCCGATGTACCTATTGCTGACGCACTCTCTAGATTGTCACCTCAACCAGCTCCAGCAAACAATCAGCTACCACAGCTTGACATTCATCATGTCACCAATACGCTTTCCGCGTCACCATTGAAACTACAGCAAATTCGCAACGAAACGACGAAAGACCTTGTCCTATCACAGCTAAGAGACACAATCTACAAAGGATGGCCAGACAGCAGGGACAACTGCCCCAAACCACTCCACGACTACTGGAATTACCGGGAAGAACCATTGAAGATGGCATAATACTGGAAGGAGATCGAATTATGATTCCTCCAACTCTCAGACCTGGAATTCTCAAAACCATCCACCAAGGACACCTTGGACAAGAAAAGTGCATCCTTTGTGCACGCACAACTGTCTTCTGGCCAGGAATAACAAAGACATCACACAACTAGTCGAAAAGTGTGAAGCATTTTAGTATTCAATTTCGCTTGATTCCTATTGGCTAGCATAGCGAAAGACTGAACACTGCACTGGCTTTCTTTGCGACGCGCGATATAAGCGACTCAAAATTGTCTAAAAATTCACGAGAAAAGGCGATATCACACTCGTCGCTTCGCGACTTGTGAGATATCGCCTTTTATCATGGAATTCCCTCGTCAGCCAATGAATTTGATGAATAGAATCCACTGGATTTTAGGGCGTCGCTGTATATCTGTGAAGCTTTGTTGAGCTCATTTGAGTCAGAAGATAGGATTGATATTCTTGTGCATATAGATGCTGGAACTTGTTTAATGATGGAGGGGGGATGGTTGGACTTCACATTAATGTATAATGGATCATTGAAGGGTTTTCTGAATGGGCAGAATTTTCCAGTTGTGAGGTTCAGCATGACATCCAGGTAATTTACCACTTTCAAATTGCTTTGTACCGTGATTTTTAGTCCGAGGTCTTCGAGGACTTTAGAAAAATATTTCCTGGCTTTGTCAGAGGATCTTGCATTCATGTTTTAGAAAACCGCTAGTCCATCGTCCCTGTACAAGCCAATGCTTCCATCAGGGCATTTTGATGATTGACAGACAGACAGACAGACAGACAGACAGATAGATATATCTATAGATAGATAGATAGATAAACTTTATTTACGTGTCAAATTATGTAATAGCTGAGGGGAAAATCCCTCTGATAGTTTGTACAGGATGTAAAGGCCAACCAGTTCACAAACCTCGGCTCCTCGTAGCAATCCATCGTAACATCAGTCAAACATAAGGGAATTCCCTCTCTTTACCCTGCAGGGGTCATTCTTGTAAAATAACAGTGTTTTCCTTGCATGCATTATGATTTTGGTGTCCTCTGAAATGGTAGTATGTTCCCTTGCGTAAGCCAGCGATACGTGTAGATTCAGTAGTTCCTCTGATATAGATGGGTAGAAATCCGCGATGTCAAAAACCAGAAATGTTTGCCTAAGTTGTCTTTGATGTTCAAAAACCAATCGATTACTGACTTTGTATTCCTCCACTGGTTAAATTTCGTTTTCGCTCTAATGTTGTTATTGATCCTGTCTAGGATTTGCTTGCTTACTGGCTAGACCGAGTTTTTTTTTTTTGCTAGGTTGATTAATCTGCACTTTGGGTTGTTCTGAAAATTCTCCTTGTGGTCTTTGAGGAAAATGAATGCTTGTCTCTGGCCTCAATTCTGTCACTTATTCCAAGTTTGGTGGTTATTACTTGTGCCCAGGCCGAAGGCCGGCGAACGACTCTAAGATTCGAGACCGTATTTTTTTTTTATTCGTCGTACCGGTCGCGATATGGCAAAAAGAGACAAAAAGTCTGGCCACAAGAGAGATTACAAAGCACAAACCAATCAGGAAGCACCGGAGGTCAAGGGGCAAAATTCTAAGTGTTTTCTCGTCTAAATTTAGATTGAACTCGACGATTCGTAGATCTCTCTCTACCTTTGCTCACCAACACACACCATTGGTAGAACATGCCAAAGCCACAGCTCTCTCAACATTGACAGACGAAGAGAAGAGACTAATGAGTCATTCTTCCGTGACAATCTCCAATACTTGACCCTGTTTTTTGATCATACGTTCAATGCACGTTATGACAATGACAGTTGCGTGACGAGGGAGACTATATGTCGGTGAGCATAGATAATGATCCCTGAATCAGTACGTACTTGGTACATCCTGAGGTTGCATAGGTCAGATGGTTCTTATTAACTCCATCTCAGAACGCAATCGCACCAGGGCACGAGTGAACGCTCAATGAGCGTCTTGTTTGGTTTAGCTCTTGGTTGATAGTTTCTTCGATTTGATCTTCTGTCTTTTCATAGTTCTTAGTGATGCTTTCCCGCATCAGTTTATCGTAATGGTCCTTGTCGAGCTCGTACACGTTCCTTTTTTATCTGCAAACACGAGGACTTTTTTTGAAGTGTTGATCTTCTTTACATCTCGGAGGAATACAAAGTCAGTAATCGATTGGAACCTAAATGAACTTTAATCTGATGATCGCCTAGAGCGTGAAACTCGAGTTACTTTTTTTTCTATCTAGCTTATTCTATCTAGCTTATTCTATCTAACTTATTCTATCTATCTATCTATCTATCTATCTATCTATCTATCTATCTATCTATCTATCTATCTATCTATCTATCTATCTATCTATCTATCTATCTAAAACTCATTAATAATTCATGAGCTATTAGGCCATTGGGAGTTGACCATTTGGTCAGGTGCATGGACCTTTATACCGCCATACAGACCTGCCAGGTTTTAGTTATAGAACTGATTAATAAAACATGAGTGTTCTATCACTTTTAGTTATAACACTCATGCACAAACATGAGTGTTATAACTAAAAGTGATAGAACACTCATGTTTCATTAATCAGTTCTAGAACTGACTACCTGAAACACAGGCCTGTATGCAAAGGTCTCAGTTTTAGTATCGCATCACTGACCTTCACATAGGCAATTTTGGAATGTAATATTACTCGGTTCCTACTGACACCTACAATATCTCTTTCAAATGTGGGACGAATTGTGGTGTTCAGTGCACACGATCGCAGTGTCACAGACATATCTTACCTACTAATTTGTGATTTTCTTTAATCTTTTCCATCGGAAATTATTAAATATCAGTTTAAATGAATGTTGGGTTTTAGAAGTCGTATAGAAAACTCGATGCCGTGTTGTATCGGGTATATAGATATTTCGCCTCGTATCTATATCCACCGATACAACACGGCCTCTCGTTTTCTAAACTTCACATCTATCTATCTATCTACCTGCCTGCCTGCCTGCCTGCCTGCCTGCCTGCCTGCCTGCCTGCCTGCCTGCCTGCCTGCCTGCCTGCCTGCCTGCCTGCCTGCCTGCCTGCCTGCCTGCCTGCCTGCCTGCCTGCCTGCCTGTCTGTCTATCTATCTTAGTATCTATCTTAGTATCTATCTATCTATCTATCTTAGTATCTATCTATCTATCTATCTATCTATCTATCTATCTATCTATCTATCTATCTATCTATCTATCTATCTATCTATCTATCTATCTATCTATCTATCTATCTATCTATCTATCTATCTATCTATCTATCTATCTATCTATCTATCTATCTATCTATCTATCTATCTATCTATCTATCTCTATCTATCTATCTATCTATCTATCTATCTATCTATCTATCTATCTATCTATCTATCTATCTATCTATCTATCTATCTATCTATCTATCTATCTATCTATCTATCTATCTATCTATCTATCTATCTATCTATCTATCTATCTATCTATCTATCTATCTATCTATCTATCTATCTATCTATCTATCTATCTATCTATCTATCTATCTATCTATCTATCTATCTATCTATCTATCTATCTATCTATCTATCTATCTATCTATCTATCTATCTATCTATCTATCTATCTATCTATCTATCTATCTATCTATCTATCTATCTATCTATCTATCTATCTATCTATCTATCTATCTATCTATCTATCTATCTATCTATCTATCTATCTATCTATCTATCTATCTATTATTCCCTATATAGAGATAAGGCTTTGTAACAAAAGAAAACAAAAAGGCTTATTAGTATAATTCTCTATATAGAGAATACTAATGAGTCTGTTAAAGCCCTCTACTTTTGACCGATAAGTGTTATGAGATAAAATGCTGGGCGCTGATTGGTCGAGCGACTAAATGTAAGATATAAAACACTGGTCATGCTTATGACCGCTTAAATATACTTATATATTGTTATTGTATATAAACACATAAATAATGTCTTCAATTTCAGATCACTTTGCTTTTGGGGGCTGATACTAGGCTTCTTTGTTATGTTAACATCAAGAGTATTGTACGTATCCATCAATCCGGTGTGGGGAGATTCAAATTTGAACAAATTCATTCTTGTCCTTGGTATTGTTGCTCTTTTGGATAGAGTGTATACAGGATACTTAGCCAGTGGTCAGTCTGATGGTAAAATATCTCAACTAATTAAAGATTCCAGAATAAAAGGACCGGGATGGATTCTAGTGGGTCTTGGGTTTGGTGCCTTATTATTCTTGACCAATACAGTCTTTGGTGAAGTCTCTCTTGTATGTCGCTGGGCAGTAGCAGGTTATCCAAACATTGGACCTTCACCCAATCCTTGGGGGTAAGTTTAATGAACTCTATTTCATTCAATATTAAACTTGTTTTGTTTGATTGAAATGTTTCTTTTCTGCTTTCAGAGTTGCAGTTTTTGTTGCTCTTGTCATTGGTATCCTATTATCTCCATATAACTTTACCTCGTCACTGTCTTGGTGGATTGTTGGATCTGTTAGTTCTGCAGTACTTTATTTGGCGCCTCGGTATTGGTCTTTTATTGGTGGTCTTGTCTTTGCAGTATACCTCATGTCCATATGGCCATCAATGATTGATAGACTATTCCTTTGTTCAGCAGCTAGTACATTAACAGTGGCAAATTTGACATACATCATTCTCATGCTTAGTTCTGTGTGGGTAGTGGCATATAATTTTGTTCCAGGTGGAGAGTATACAAGAGAGAAAACTCATGTAATTCTGGGCATCAGCATGCTGTTTATTGGTAAGCAAAACATGCAATGAAATACAGTTCAGTGTGAAAGTTCCTTAAAGAAAAAAATGGTGTCATTTTTAGATTATCTGTGAGATGTCCAAAAATCTCAGAAAACCCCTTTAAAAATATTGTAATCCTTTCAATATAATCGTAGTTGCTCTGTTTTCGATGGTTTGAGAAAGTATACCAGTATATTCAATTATGTTCATTACAAAAATGTTTGAATATCTGTGCGTGCATACTGTGTGCTCTCATAGAGCACGCGTCCTATGCATCATTTGGCCAAACAGTTATATAGTAATCTATTTCCAGCAGTCCCTCCTGCTCTCAAAGGAGATGAGAATGGGAGCGAGCTTTACGCGTCAGCCCTGAACGATGATTAACAGACTAAATCGTACATAAATACAACCCATACTCAAAACATCCCAAACTCAATCCAACCCTCAGGCCTCTGGAATTCGAAATGTGAGGCTCCCATCTCAGACAGAGAGCGCTTTAGGGTATTATGCGATGGAAACGCATAGACAAAGTTCTTAAGGAAATCATACAGTACGTACAGTTGCAACAGAACACTGTTGGACATTCCAAGAGGAGATCGCCCAAGAATGACAAGGCAAGGGCAATAATCATGGATGGCCACACGAGGCAGCTGAACCCCTAAAACATTGCATATAATCGGGTAGTAAGAAAACGTAGTTGACCGTCATCCCCGAGCATAGGGAAAATAGCTACAAAAACGTGATGTTAATGAGGTACATTGTACATGTACATGCGAGAGAATGGACGAAGAAAGGGAAGTGCTGTGATGTCATAACTCTAAGCCTAAAACCCATGGATGTACACCGGGGATGACGGCCCTGGCGCCCGGGAATCCGAGAGAGAACTTAGAGTCTCCTCCAGGCACCATCATGGGAAAACTAACAAGCGAGGGGAAACTTAAAGTGGGGGACCTTAACCCGAACGGCTCAACAGCAAATGAATGGGATAAAAGATGACACAAGGCGGGGCAGTAAAAGTAACACTCCCATAACTTAAAACATAAGGGAACAATTGATGCCAAATCTTCTCATGTACACAACTGACGAAACATGCATCAATTAAAACATAAGGGAACAATTGATGCCAAATCTTCTCATGTACACAACTGACGAAACATGCATCAATTAAAACATAAGGGAACAATTGATGCCAAATCTTCTCATGTACACAACTGACGAAACCTGCATAAATTAAAACATGAGGGAACTATTGATGCCAAATCATCTCATGTACACAACTGACGAAACATGCATAACTTAAAACATAAGGGAACAATTGATGCCAAATCTTCTCATGTACACAACTGACGAAACATGCATCAATTAAAACATAAGGGAACAATTGATGCCAAATCTTCTCATGTACACAACTAACGAAACATGCATCAATTAAAACATAAGGGAACAATTGATGCCAAATCATCTCATGTACACAACTGACGAAACCTGCATAAATTAAAACATGAGGGAACAATTGATGCCAAATCATCTCATGTACACAACTGACGAAACCTGCATAAATTAAAACATGAGGGAACTATTGATGCCAAATCTTCTCATGTACACAACTGACGAAACCTGCATAAATTAAAACATGAGGGAACAATTGATGCCAAATCATCTCATGTACACAACTGACGAAACCTGCATAAATTAAAACATGAGGGAACTATTGATGCCAAATCTTCTCATGTACACAACTGACGAAACCTGCATAAATTAAAACATGAGGGAACAATTGATGCCAAATCATCTCATGTACACAACTGACGAAACCTGCATAAATTAAAACATGAGGGAACTATTGATGCCAAATCTTCTCATGTACACAACTGACGAAACATGCATCAATTAAAACATGAGGGAACAATTGATGCCAAATCATCTCGTGTACACAACTGACGAAACCTGCATAAATTAAAACATGAGGGAACAATTGATGCCAAATCATCTCATGTACACAACTGACGAAACCTGCATAAATTAAAACATGAGGGAACTATTGATGCCAAATCATCTCATGTACACAACTGACGAAACCTGCATAAATTAAAACATGAGGGAACTATTGATGCCAAGATCATGTCATGTACACACAACTGACGAAACATGCATAAATTAAAACATGAGGGAACAATAGACCTTTTCACCGATACGGCGGCCATCTTGAATTATGAAGAAATTATGGGATGCCCAGGGTGCAAGCTAGTAACCATTTGGCCTTGAAAAACTACGAAAAGCTAATTTAAAGCAATGAATTTGTACAAAATTATACAACAATACACAACACATGTAGATATTAAGTCACACAACACTATGGCTAGAGTGACATAGAAAAATAATATATTGGCGCGACTCCACTCTACAGTTTTTGGGTCATTTGCACCCTGGGCATCCCATAATGTTTTAGCCAAAACAATAGAATCCAAAATGGCCGCCGTATCGGTAAAAAGGTCTATTGTTGCAAAAATCATGTCATCTACACAACTGACGAAGCATGCATAACTTAAAACATTAGGACTGACAGTAAAAAACTTAAACGAAGGACAGTTCTTACAGTTTGGTGGTTGCTCTCTTTGTACTTTGGCTTCAGAGCGAGAGACGAAAGTCGACGACTGCTGTGGGGAGATGTTTCGCTGGAAAAGTTTTTTTAGTCTGTAAAGTGGGAGGGGCTCCAAGACTCGTCAAGGCCAAGACAAACCAACATGCGTTTTATCCAACAGCTCAAGCCACCGGCAATGATCGTTGTCCAGTAAAATACTTCAAGTCCTTCATGAGTCATCGACTGATCGAAATGAATGAGTCAGAGTCACAATTTTACCTGAGTCACCAAGCACATGGGTATTTTGTCTGCGCATGCGTGAAATACCAACATTAACACAAAGACCCTCGGACACGCGCATATATCTCGCGCAACGCCATCCCGCGCTAATTTAAATACCAGGAATAACAAACAAGATGGCGAAGTTCTATCTCATATATTTATTTCTTAACTTGCCTATATGAATAAATGCAACTTAGAAATGATGGATTCTATTTTATCAATGATGAAGGCATGCTGAAGTTGTCATAACAAGTATTTATGATGCAATATGAGTGTATATGAGTGTATATTGCAAGGTGACGGAGATCCAGACATGACAAGCTAAACTGACAATGGCTACCGTCTTCGCCGTATACATGCACTTTGAACATTTATAGCAGGAGCTATGCATTTTTTAAAAGTCATTTATTGTGATAAATGGAATGACTATTGAATAATCTTCGCCTCCGTAGCAGTAAGCAGCTTGAGGGACGGTAGAAATCGAAAGATAATTTGACTTGAATGCTTGAAGTCCACATTTCTGCTCGTCGTGAATCCAGCAACTTGTAAGCAAAAATTCTGCAATGCAAAACAGTGGAAACAAGTTTTAATTTTCTTAGCTATTTTTTCTGTAAAGTTTGTTCTCTCATTTATACTTTCAAAAACCTAGAATAAGGAAATAGACGAAGATATAAGAGAACCATGTCTTCGAGAAGTAACATAAAACAACAATTCCGCCATTACACCGAGTATAATGCATTTTTTGAAGCCCCATTCTCTATAAAAACCGAAATTATATAAAGGAATGAATGCTGTGGTAATTATCTCCAACTTGGGGGTCGGTAAAATTGAACACTTTCAAAGATTCACCAGCCCATAGCTCGAAATCGCGTCCACCTGAAAGAATATTTCATTAAAATTCTAAAAGTTTGCTTTCATCACACTTAACCTAACATTCATCCACTGCTGTAGGATAAGTCTTGATTGTGGAAATAACCAACGCTGAACGCTGAACATCCAACTCCAAACACCACAGTCGCATTTCAATGCAAAATTTCTCGCCATCAAAAGCATTCACATCTGTCAAATATATACCCAGGGGAAGAAGTGTTTATCGTCTTTAAAAATGTGTAAACTAAGTTCCATAACGTTTAAACTTTAGAAACGAGTAATAAATAATAATAATACATTTTATATAGCGACACTATCCATAACAATGATCAGAGCACTTAGAATGCTAATTAAAACCTATATGAGTACTACTTGAAAAATATATATAATGTAGTAGATCTCCGACACAAATCTCTACCACCTGACAATTGCATCAGACTTCAATGTTATTTTACTTTGTTGACGCATGCGCAGACAAAATGCCCATATGCTGAGTCACCAGAGAAAACCAGGTGAGACAGTGTTACCACACTCATTGGAACATCAGTGTCTGTATCGGGTTATACAGATTCATGCATTTTACCAAATGGACAGCTCCCATTGACCTAATGGCTCATGAATTATCAATTACAGGGATACAGAACTGATGAATAAAACATTCTCTGATGTTTTATTGATCTGTTCTTTATCAGTGATAAAGACTGATTGCCTGCAAAGGTCTCATATTTACTCGGATCATTGACCTTTGTATACATGTAACAAGCAAGTTTTGATCATCCTCACGGCTTCCTACAGTAGTTACGAATGGACGATCTCTCTCAAATGTGGGATGTGTTGAACTGTATCCTTCTCATGACAGTGATGTCACAAGTACCTTCACAAGAAAATGTTTTGAGTTTCTTGCGTTATTTGCTGGAAAATTATGTAATACTATTTTAGATTAATGCAAGTTGGGATGAAGCTGTTTATAGAATGAGTGTCCATTCTGTATCATATCTACAGATACTCGCCTTCGGCTCGTAATCCTTCCAGTAATCCTTCACACTTGTACACTTGTTTGAGGTAATTTGAGGAAAAATCCATCTTGGGTTTTGGAAATTATAAGCATTTTCTTGTCTGAAAATGGAGTGTTTAAAAATCGATATAAGCTAGATGATTTGGATGACATGTACGTACCATGTAGTTAATTTGATTGTAAATTGTTTCTGAAAAGCCCTTTTCAGGGAGATCCAATAGAGTTATAATTGTATTTTAACTCAACAAATGTTGTCTTTATCACACTAAAATTGTGATTTTTATGAAATTTACAAATACCTAATTATCAAGATGAAAAATATCCGAAATTGGTTAATGTTTGGCTGCTCAAAACATTGATTTAAAATGAAACCCATCCACCAAAGAAATAGGTGAGGGCCACCTTGCAGTCCCTGATTTATTAGTCGGGCTTCCTGTGGAATGTCCGACTCTAAAAATGCAGTCCGGTCGTCGTTGACCTCACATTGCCAACTGGGTTCTACAGAGAATGCGCCCTGTGCCGGCCGCTAAGATAATCACTGAAGGCTCTAATAACATGGTTCAACAACACGAGACATCGCACTCTTCACAAACCTTGTTGGTGAAATGCTATGTCGTCTTGTTTTCAAAATAACCACAATCATTGATTTCATAGAGATATGGATTTATCAATCCAGTACTAGTACTGCAAAGGGTTTAGATAAGCCAGAGACAACCAATTTTAAAGACATATAAGTATTGTTTAATTGTATTTATTTATGGACAAGCAGTTGATATCATTAAACCATAACATCATTCCTCGTGGCCTCTTTTACTGTTCTTAGAGTTATTTTCATAAACCCGTGAAACAAAGTGTAATTGTTAGAGTGTAATAGTCAAGTGACAACAAAAGAGCACAATGGAATTAGAGTGTATTTAGTGCTAAATACGCTCAAGTGTGTTTCATGGATTTATGAAAATCGCTCTATCGTCAAATTAGTTTCTATTCAGTTGATAGTTTGGTGGTATTTAAAAGTAGTAACAATTTTATTTATTTAAATATTTATAAAATAACTATGATATAACGCGCGCTCTGATTGGCCAAAGGATGTGTATTTCGCGTGCTATGTGAGAGCACAGTGCACACGTGCGCAGATATTCAAACATTTTTTGCAACAAACAAAATTGAAAACTTGTTTTAAAATCATACTTGTATTTTATAAAAGAAATAGAAAACGAGGCAGCGTGCATTACATGTATGTACTTTCAAGTTATTTTGAAAACGCAGTTCTTAGTTTAAGGGCTGAGTTTTTTCTGCCATTGTTTTCTTTTGGGAGCTTGCAAATGTACTTATACCCATAATTCCTCAGTTAGGTGTTATTCTCAACACTATTGAATTGTGTAAGTTACAAATTACGCCACGTTTCGACATAAACATCAAGCTACACGCTAACTCGAACCCCCAAGGGAAATGAAAATTAGTTCGAGTTAACTGGGGTTCGAGTTTAAGCGGGGTTCTACTGTATAGCTTATTAAAAAGTATGATGACATCAACACATTCAAATAAGTAAGGTTGATTGCTTGATTTATGAAATGCTCTTCATTAAGGACTTTAAAAGACACAAGCTCAACACTCGGAATGCTCAGTTCCCGCTAAACTTTTATTTTAGTTGTATATCCCTAGGGCTTTATTTTATGTTTACTTTAGCATTTATCACATTGCAACATGTCTTTTGTTTTATTTCCCTAATAGTTCTCAATTGTAGTGATAACGGCGGTAGTTCATGTCGATACCTCGCATAATTTTTAACTTTTGTAAATAGTTTTTCAGTCCGTTTTTTAATATGATTTATGTTTTGTTGTTGCGATGCTTTATATTCAAATTATTCTCTAAATATCTTATTTGAATTCAGTTACTCATTTTAAATATATATATTTTTATATTGGAAGGTCTTGGTTTGATGGTAAAGAGTACTCCAGAGTTTAAGGAATTTTATGGAAAGGCAAAGAAAAAGGATATATGCACAGAAGAGAAACCGGCTGTACAGTATGTCGGATTCGAAAGTGTTGCTTTTTCGCACATCATTGGCAATCGATTGACATTCTTTAACACTCATGTCAAGCCAGGTAAAAGTTAGTTATAATCTTTAAAGCGTTAGAAAATAAAGTTGTTATTAGGGACTTGTTAGTAATTAGGGGGGGGGGGGGGGGGGGGGGGGGGGGGGGGGTGGAAAATGGGGTAGGGTCATAACTTTTTGAGCCCCTGAAAAGAGAGGGTCATGAAAAATCAGGCAGTGAAAAGGAGAGGGTCACATAAATTTACGCTCATGTGATCATAAAGAGCATTGTGTTTTAATATTATAGTATGACAGGAATAGCAAAACCATGTATATCAATGGACTATAGCCTTTGCAAAATGCTCAAAAATCTTTTAACACGGTCATTTTTGGTGGGTTATAGACCTAGCAAAATGCGCAAAAGTGGCCCAAAATGACGATTTTCAATGGACTATAGCTCATCCAATATGCGCAAAAATGGCCTGAAGTGACAATTCTCATATATAACTTTATAAATATTTAGGTTTTCTGGATATATACATGTATGTTCAAGGACAGGTGTTATTTTAATTTTACTTCCATAATTATACTCACACTAGTGTAAACACAGTATTGGTGGTATTAGGGACCTGTCATTATTTATTGTCTGGGGGGTCGGAGGATTTTTTTGGCGATTCCGCCACAAGATCAATTTTCTGTCAGTTTAAACTTGCTGGAAACTGCTCTCAAAACTGATCAGGAAATGCTATTTCAGAGACCCTACCCCTCAAAAATTTTCCGGGGGACATGCTCCCACTTCCCTCTAGGACCTAGCGACTTCGCCGCTCGTCATATTGTGCCTCCTAATACCTTTCCTCTGGCTATGGGCCTATTACGAGCCTGCTACATGTATATATGGTATGTATTACCGTGTAAAGATTGTCTTGACTTATTTTATATCCTTTTGGAGATAGGGGAGGGTCAGGAAATTTCATTGCCATCGCTAAGGGAGGGTCATAGGCATCATTTTCAACGCTCAATTTAAAATCTCCACCCCCCTCTCCCCCTGCTAATTTCTGACAAGTCCCTTATTATTATTCTCTGAAGGCGAAGTGATTATCGGTGAATATTCACCATAATAATAATAAATAAATAAATAATCATTGAACCTGAGGTGAATAATTGTTTTAGTATAATTTTAGACTTGAATATCAGAGAAAATACGAAATTCAGGATAAAAAAACATTTTATTACTGGTCGCTCGACACTGGTCGCTCGACCAATCACAGCTCGTGAAACTCTATGTTCAAGTCTAAAATTATACTAATATATAGAGGTTATTAGTTGGCTAAGCATCTAATACGGCTGTGTATTTTTACGAGTCATAAAGGCGAGCCAAAATACATGACGAGTAAAAATTCACAGCCGTATTAGATGCTTAGCCGACTAATAAGTTGTTTATTATATATTTTGTCAAAGAAACTAGCTATTTTGGTGGGGGAAAAAAAAAAAAATTACAGTGAAAACTTGGAAATCTCTGTACAGAAATCTCTCTAGTGCCAAAACTGTAGAATTTCTCGCACGCTGATTGGTTAATTTTCATCACACGATTCTGCAATATTTATTGGAAAGCCAGTTTGAAGTAACTACCCAAAATACGGTCCCATATTTCACGCGTTCTTGTGCATATTTTGTGCGTTCTTAGTTATTATCTGCCTATTATAACTGGTACGAACTGGTATTGTACTCATGTTATTTTAATCCTGCTAATAATACTTTAGCATTGTGGTTCCTTGTTCTTGTTCTTGGTGGTATAATGTTCGTAAGACATAATCGACTGCAATACCACACCCCAGTGAAGGTAAGCTAATCTATGTTGAGTTATAGCAGAATGCGTGAATTGTTAGGACTGTTAGGAGAAGCAAGAGCAGTAAAAATCGAAATCCCCGCATATTAGGCACAACTTTTGCTAATAATAATAATAATATAACTTTATTTATACACGCTTGCCCCGTCAACAATAATAAAAGCTGATTTCCACAAGGGGCGTGTGGTTACAATTGATAAAAAATTAATCTAGAACTACTTTCAAATATATATATAAAATTACTAAATAAATATATCAATAAAATACTTATGCTATAATAACTACAATATATTCTAAACAAGATCTGAAAAAGTGTGAGCGGCAATTCTGTTTTTGAATAATGATAACGAGTTGCATTCGCGTAAATCTTTAGGAAGCGAATTCCACAATCTCGCCCCATTATAGCTAAAACTTTTTTTAAGATTTTCGGTTTTTGGTAGAGGTAACTGTAGTGAGGTAGATGAACCCCTGAGGTTATAATTAGTAATAGCTTTTTTACTTAAGAAAATATCTGTAAGGCAACTTGGAGCCAGGCCATTGAGCACTTTGTACATTTGTTTTGCTTTTGTTTTAGCTCGTTGTGTTTCAAGTGTTTCCCACCCCAATGCATTTAACGCATCTAGACTGGGAGTATCGTTACTCATGCCCATGATTACTCGCGCAGACCTATTCTGGAATTTTTGGAGCCTATTTGAGAGCCCTTGACCAAGGGTATCCCATACCTCACTACAGTAATTAAAGTGGGGTTGGACTAGGCCATTATATATAGAAATTAGAGTCTCTGTTTCTACAAAATCTCGAATTCTTCTTATGGCTCCTATTCCTGAAGCGACTTTTTTGGCTACATTCTCAATGTGTTTGGACCAAAGGTTATTACACAGGAAGTTGTGTAATACGGCTGGATATTTTTACGAGTCGTGCCATATTTTGATGGGCGAGTCCCGCGAGTCAAAATACAAACCGACGATTAAAAATATCCAGGCGTATTACACAACTTCCCGTGTATTAAATTGTTTATTATACGACAAAAAAGTAACCAAAAAACAACGTCCTTTTTTTTTCTTTGTTTATTTGTTAGCGTACAAAAGTTGTTTTTGTGTTTGTGAAATGCGTGCGCTCTCACGCAATCGATCCGCCATATCATTGAGCTCACGCTCAAGAGATTTTTCGTTCGCTTTTCTCCCTTTTTCACCAAAAAGATTGTGTGTTTTGTTCTTATTTTCTACCTAGATATCATTAAAAACTTGTTATGTGTTTCCCTATTACTTTAGAAGTACTTTTCTGTCGCTTTTTAGTGTTTTATTTTTTCCGATGAAAAACAAAACTGGTTCAAACTGGTTTTGTAAACCGTGTAATACGTTCGCATATTTGCACTCGTTTTGGCCTTTATTTGCACTCGAAAATCATGCGTCGTATAATAAACAGTCTTATATAACCCCAATTATGTACATGTATGTGTCTTGAGCAGACAATGCTGATAAACCAGAAGTTGTTTATTAACATATTTATCACTGCTGTTGTGCTCTCAGGAGGATCATCGTGTATTTTCTGCTATGATATGGACTGTGCATTTTGGATATGATAACAAAGGTTGGCCAAGCTTTGAAAGGGCTGCTCGTCTTATAGAGGACACAGGTAAGCAGACAATACTAGTAGATGGAGAACACGGGCAGCCTGGACTATGTACCCAGACCCCTCTTCGGCTCTCCGGGCTGCCACACAGTGCCCTCTGGAGCATTAATGCGACTACTGTAACCGGGGCCACTTAGACAACAAGAACAAATAAAGTTATTGTATTGTATTGAACCAATTTACAATTCAGAACGAAAACAAAACATTTCAAATTTGGGTACTTTCAGCCAATCAGGAGATACAGTAGCATGCAGAGTACGTTTATATTTGGATCGATACAGCCAACAGAAAAAAACTATATATAACTCAAGAAAGCTTTTTGCAGCTAAAATTAATATATTTTGATTCTAATTTCTACATACTCTACATACAGAAAAATACGTTCATGTTGCTATTGTATCTAAGTACGACGTAAACCGAAAAGGTGGATTGTTCGAAATTGGCAGAAAGTATCATCTGTCAGTGCCGCAGTCCGTGAAAGAGTGTTAGATTTGAATCATCTTAATTTTTCTCAATGACAAATTTCAGTCTTCGGGATTACGACTGTACGAATTCATCCCTGCCGTGTCCCAAATCAATTTACCCAAGGAGAACGATAAGAACGAGGAGAGTTTGTGTAGTTGTTGATAGGTAGTAGCGTCCACCAAGATGATATATAGGGTTGAGGTTGCTACACAGGGCTGGTACATGGTTGCGATGAAAGTTCACTTTTGTACCAACTGCCCATGGTAAACCAAGCCAAGAGATATCGTCTGAGTTCTTTAGTAGTGTGTCAGGACAAATCAATGCATTGCGCTGAGTATAGCAAGCATTCAGCGCATCAGCTTTCAATACAGGCTTAGTGTTAAGACATGAAACTAACACAAGATCATTACGAGTTACTGGTCCTGTGTAACAATTATCATTAAGGTGGTATTTAAGTACTATTTACTGCATGAGCGGCCGTGTTGTATCGGTAGATATAGATCCGAGCCGTAGGCGAGGATCTATATCTCCGATACAACACGGACGCGAATGCTGTAAATGGCTTCTAAACCTCCATCCCAATTTACCTTGATTTAAAACAGCAATACACGAAATCTGAGCAAATAACACAAGAAAATTACAGAACTTTCTTGTAAAGGACTTTTGACGTCACTGTCATGCGCAGGATACACCTCAAGTCATCCCACATTGGAAAGAGCTTTTGTATTTGTAAATAGGAAGCCGTAATGATATTCGTAACTTGCTGTCGGTGCTATGCAAAGGTCAATGATCGAGCGTAGTATCTGTTGCTCATTGAGTAGTATCTCACTGCACTAATTCAAGAAAATTTCAAGAAAATGCAGTCAAGTTCACAGATGTTTGGAAGACGAGCCTGTTCTGTTCGCTTGGCCCTAGAGCATGACGTCATGAGGAAAGTTTCGCCATCTGACGTCATTGGATTTTTGCACAGTGAGGCTGCATGTGATGAGGGGGCAATCAAGTGTGTCCAAGTGGATAAAGATGGATCTATTGTGGTGACATTTGCGTCTCAAACATATGTCGAGAAGATTTTGGATCTGGGGACGCTTACGATTAATGGCTTCCCGGTGGTGGTATCGAGCGTCGATGCGAGACGACGATACGTTAAGATTTATTTTCTGCCATACGAAGTTAGCAATCAACAACTGCAGGCGGCGCTATCAGAGTATGGCCATGTGTATCATGTCCGAAGGGACTCGATTTATGACTTTAAAGAGATTGAGAGCGGTGTGAGGACAGTCACAATGACAGTTAACAAGGACGTCCCAAGTTTCTTGAAGGTCATGGGATGTGAAGTGAAGATTTTTTACCGAGGACAGCGGCAAACATGCCGTAAATGTGGCAGCGAGTTCCATTTTGCAAAAGACTGCCCAAATACGCGGTGCTTTAGGTGCCATGGCTTGGGGCATGTCTCAAGAGAATGCGACATGTTGGAGAGATGTGAAAGATGTGGAGAGGAGGGCCACACGAGCTGGTCTTGTAAGGCGGCGTTTAAATTTGCCGCACCAAGTCCAGTCGTGGGTTCATTACAGACAACAGAAGCGGCTCAAGACATGCAGCAAAGCCAACGCAGTTCGCCGCTGGGTTTTGTCTTGGCTCTGCCGAGCCAGGTACAGAGATCGGTAGAAGTGGAATCACCCATTAAAGATACGAAGGAATTAGAGTCGGGAACCGGTGCAACCCAGGAACTGTTTACTCCAGAGGTTTCTGCAGTCACAGTGGAAAGTAAGGAACCGGAGAAGATTGTGGATCTACCGATAGATGATACCGAGACAAGTACCATACTCTCAGGAGAGTCGTCGGAGGAGTCAGAGATTGAGTCAGATATGGAGGCGATATCGGGTACAGCAAAGCGGCCGGCTTCGCCAGTGGCGAGCCCGAAAACAAAGCTCAAGAAGCACATGGAGGAGATAGAGGCGGTAGTCAAGAAGAGACGTTAGTTTTTATTGGTAAGAGCGCTTTAGTTGTTGAAAAGTTTTAGTCGAGTAACTATTTAGTTAGGTTTTTCGTAATCTTGAATATGTAATGAGTGTAGTATGTAAATGTCTTTGTTAATTTTAATGGCTAACCTAAACCTATTGCCATGTAATGTTCGTGGAGTGGCAACAGTAGCGAGGCGAGATGTAAAATGTCCAGTATTGTCGAAGTGGAATGTTGTGTTTGTACAAGAGTCTTTTGTTTGTAATCAACGGAAAGCTGAGCGGTTTGGAAAGGCATGGAAAGGTAAATGTTATTGGAGTTTTGGTGAGGTGAGGAGTGCGGGTGTAGGGATTTTGTTGAGCGAGCGTGTGAGTTTAGATGTTTTGGACGTTCGTCGAGATACTGAGGGGAGAGTGTTGAGTTTGTTAGTCAAATGGGGGAATGTAAGATATACCTTTTTGTGTGTGTATGCGCCAGTGAATGTTAGCGATCGTAAATTGTTTTTTCAAGGGCTTCATGATTATGTGTTTGCAAACTCGTACTGTATAATGGGGGGGGATTTTAATTGTGTGTTGGAGAGTAGAGATACAACGGCGACGACAGGAACAAATAGGGCTGGGGGTGAGGAATTGAAGACGTTTTTTGTGTGATTTTAAATTGTCTGATGCTTGGGTGTCTGTGCATGGTCGTACGGTTTCGTTTACATGGATGGGTCAGGGAATAGGATCGAGATTAGATCGGTTTTATGTGTCAAAGGATTTAGTAGATGTTGTAACTGGCTGTTTTGTAGAAGTGTTAGGAGTATCGGATCATGATGGTGTTGTGTTGTCATTGAATCGTAGTGTGGGTTGTAAAAGCAAAGGGCTGTGGAAATTTAATAATGGGTTGTTGGAGGATAGTGAGTTTGTAAAGAGTATGAGAAAGTGGATAAGGCAATATTTAGAACGAAACAAGGGGGAGAGGGTAGGGGCTTTTTGGGTCAAGTTTAAAAAAGGGGTTAAGAAATTTGTCATTCGACATTCGGTTGCAAAGGCGAGAGAGAGAAGGAAGAAACGGGATAAGATAACAAATGAGATTATAAGGTTGAAAAGGGGTTTAGCTTTAGGGGAGGATGTGGCTGGGAGGATTAGTGAACTGAATGGGGAACTGAAAGCGGTAGTGTGATGAGAGAGAGTGAAGGTGTGATGGTAAGGAGTCGTGCGCAATGGATTGAGGAGGGGGAAAGACCGACGAGATATTTTTTTAACTTATGTGGGGGACATGGGCAGGGAAATTATATAGATGTGTTGAAGGATGGAAATGGAACAGAATGGAGTGATGAGAGTGAAAAAAGGAAGGTGATTGAAATGTTTTACAGGAATTTGTTTAAGTTGGAAGATGTAGATGTAGAGGTACAAGATGTATTGTTAAGTAAATTGTCAGCAGTGTTGTCAGATGAGTCGTGTAACAATTGTGAAGGGAGAGTAAGAGTGGAGGAGTTAGAGTATGCAGTGAAAGGAATGGCTAATGGGAAAACACCGGGAGATGATGGGCTATCGTTGGAATTTTACAAATGTTTTAGTGAGTTGTTACTACCTGTAGTGTGTCAGCTGGCAAATGAGAGTTTCGAAGTAGAGAGTTTGCCTGAGGAATGTGTGCGGAGTGTTGTGAGGTTGGCGTTTAAGAAGGGAGATCGGAAAGAACTCAAGAATTGGAGGCCGATCTCTCTTCTTAATTTGGATTATAAGATAGTCTCAAAGGCTCTGAGTGTTCGTTTGAGGAGTGTCATGTCAGAGGTTGTGTGTGAAGACCAGACGTGTGGGGTGATGGGGAGGTCGATTACTGACAATTTGAATGTGATGAGAGATGTACTAGATCATATTGATCATACTGGGGAGGGAGGGGTCATTTTGACTTTGGATCAGGAAAAAGCGTTTGATAGGGTGGATAGGGGTTTTTTGAATAGGGTGTTGGGGAGGTTTGGTTTTGGGGAGGATTTTAGAAAGTGGATGAATGTGTTATATGTGGGCGCGACAGCGAAAGTGATTTGTAATGGGGAGTTGACGGAGAGTATTGTGTTAGAGAAGGGGATTAGGCAGGGGTGTTCGTTGTCACCTATGTTGTATGTGTTAATGGCAGAGGTGTTAGCGTGTAGTGTTCGTGCGGAGAAGGGTATATGTGGATTTTTGGTGCCGGGGTCGGGTGGTCAGCATACTAATATTTCTCAGTATGCTGATGACACGACTGCGGTGCTGCGGGATGGGGTGTCAATTAGTAAGTATTTGGATATAGTGGAGTTTTTTTGGGCGTGGGACGGGGGCGAGGTTGAATAGAGGGAAGTCAGAGGCAATGTGGATAGGATCGTGGAATAATAGAACGGATAAACCATATGGGTTAAAATGGGTAGTGCGAATGAAAGTTTTGGGGGTGTGGTTTGGAGATAATGTAGAGGATGAGAACTGGGTGACGAAGTGTGAAAAGTTAAAGAAAGTATTAGATATGTGGAAAGGTAGGTGTCTGTCGTTGAGAGGTAAAGTGTTGATTGTTAAAGTGTTGGGGTTGTCAAAGTTAGATTATGTGGCTAGGGTATTAACTGTGCCGAGTTGGGTGGTGACTAAAGTGAATTCGTTAGTGTGGAGTTTTGTGTGGAATGGGAAAGTAGAGTTGATCAAAAGGGAAACGTGTTTGTTACCACGTTTGTCAGGGGGGTTGGGAATGGTGGATTTTGGGGTTCGTGTGCGTGCTTTGCATATAGCAAATGTCGTAGGGTGTTTAAATAGGTTGTCGGGTAAAATGTGGTGTTATTTGAGATATTATTTAGGTGTGCGGTTGTCATCGTTACGTGATGATTGGATGTTTTTACGGGATAACTTGAAGCCAGGGGCGGGGTTTTTGTCTACATATTATAAAGCGGTGTATGCGGAATTTCGTTTGTGTTCAGTGCAATGTTGTGCAGTGGTGAGCAAGATGTATGAGTTCCTAGTGAATAGTAAGTTGAAACAACCGAGGTGTATGGGTTATTGGAGCGATGTGAGTGTAACTGAATGGAAGGATGTCTGGGGGGGGTTTTGTAACAGTTTGTCTGAAAATATTGTGGGTGAGGTGAGGTGGCGTATTGTACAGAGAGTGACAAAAGTGCGGGATAGTCTTGTTAGATGGGGGTATAAGGTGGTGTCTAAGCGGTGTGCAGTATGTGGGAAGGATGAAACTATTGAGCATTGTTTTTTGGAGTGTAGTCGTGTGAAAAAAGCGTGGGGATGGGTCGTGAGAATAGTCAGAAAGTGGTCACGCGAGTTTGGTGTCAATGCAAAGTGTGTGTTTTTGGATTTGTTCGTAAAGACTTGGTGATGTTTGTTGTGGAATGTATGTTAAATAATATTTGTTTTTTTCGTAATAGTGCGACGTTCCGTAACAGTGTTCGTCCGTATATTGATATTGTAAGAAAATGTAAGAAGGATATTGTGTTTCGTTTGAGTGTTGAGTCGTATCGTTTGAGTGTTAAGGATTTTCTAAAGATATGGGTAAGACAGGAGGATTTTTTTGAGTAGGTGATTACTAGAATAAGCAATTATGCATACTAATGAGCAATTTTGCTCAGAAACGTGGAACTATTAATGGCCTTAGAGCAGATACAGCAATTAGCTGATGGGAGAATAAGTAGTAATGAATGGTGGAGAAAAAAACAAAAAGACAAAAACTGTACATATTAGAGATTATCGGAATATCAAGTTGTAAAGAGTGTAGATAAGTTATGAGTTATGGGGTTTTCGAGTATAATGTAAATTGGGAATTTAGGAATAAGATGAATTGTAAATATGTAGAATTATGAGGTTTAGGGTTTTGGGTATAATGTAGAAAAATTGTGTAACTGGGTCAGTGCCCATTTGTTTTTAAATCTTATTAAAGATTTTATAAAAAAAAAAAAAAAAAAAAAATGAGACCTTTGCATGACCTGTGTCAGTTCTATATCACTGATATAGAACTGATGAATAAAACATTAGTGTTGTATCAGTGATACAGCATTAATGTTTTATTCATTAGGTCTGTATCACTGATACAGCACTGATGTTTTATTCATCAGTGTCTGTATCGGGGTATACAGATCCATGCATGTGACCGATTCAACCAACCTGGTTGGATCAATTGCTCATGAATTATTAATGAGGTTTAGAAGGGCAGTTAAAGTTTCTAAAGTACACAATACAATACAATACAATAACTTTATTTATACACGATTACAATTAAAGCTGAAAAGCTTGTGGGGTCGTGTACAAAACAATGAAAATAAAACTATGTATATAAAATTCTAAAAGCATTTTTGTTAGTAATGCGAGGAACAGTGATTAGAGTATTAAGATCAATGTTTTCCTGCCAGTGTTCATAATCAGTAATGGGATTGAAAAGCAAGGGAAATCATTCATCTAAGGCTTTAGTCGTTAGAGATAAATCTCTTCTTACTCTAAGTCTGGACGAAAACGGCTGCAATGACAGATTGAGGAAGGTCATTGTACCCAACCAACTGACGGTTTTGCAAATGTGCAAACTGGGTGACAATGTCTTGGATTTCAACAAACTGAAGGAGGGAATGAGCCATGTCACGAAGCGTACTTTTGAGGTTGTTTATATGGTTAGGTACACATTTTCCTCCAAAGGCGGTATATATCGTGCGGAGAAATCCAAGTGCACCGGATGACAAGCCCAGCCTGAACGTTTGGTGAGAGAGCATCGCTGAAGCCATAGGCGTTCATTAGCATTCATGTTTACACATGTGCGCAATGCAAACGTTTTACATTCTTGCAGTGTGGACCGGAAATGCGCGAACAAATCATTTGAGATCGAAGTTTAGTAAAGAATATATATGATCGTCGCAGATATGTAGAGCATTCTAAAAGGTGGGTTAGACCAGGCAGGGAAAGAAGGCGATCTTATTGCTTGACTGTATAACGAAGCGAGTGAAGCAGCTTATTCATATAAATTAGTGATGTTGGGTAATAGGTTACAATTTTACCAGTATTATATATAGCGACAAGGCTGTGGAATATTCCTCGTGTCTTGGAATATTTTTTACGAACTACTTCATAATGTCTAGCTTGGTCTTCAAGATCGGTTAAAATTTGTTTAACTTTATCTAATCGGAAACTTTTACTATTATGAGACATACTATACAGTATATAAAAATTTAAAAAGATAAATCTCTACCGAGAGACCTCAATGGAGTCAGGTCTTTTTCTGATTCCGTTATTTCTAAAATAAATCTAGAAGGGTGATTGTTGAAATTTGGAATATTACCTTTATTATCAATAATGGAGATATGTAAGCTACTAACATATTTTATTTCTTTTGTTTTTGTGACTATCTTTGGAGTATATGTTGTATATTTATGAGGATCACCTTTGTATTCTAAACATGCTAACATTTCAGTGGGTTGAATTCTCCCTTGTTTTGAAATAGAAACACTCACCGGTTCAACAAGGTTACAAAACACATAATAGGCATTAGAACCATTCCATTTAATATCTGTCCTTGTATCAGCCATTAGCTCCTTTGCAACCCCTAATAAAAACGCCAATGCACCGTTCAGTTTTATTTGTATCTTTGTTACAAGCACAGCTGAAACTTTATTTATTTCAATACTAACCGGCTGCCCCGATGAGATTGTTGTAAGTGACTTACTATCTAGAGCCCTTTTTATTCCATCTAAAGTGTAATAATTGACAGGAAATCTTTGGATAATTGTTCCTTTCGTATCATAGATTTTTAGCTTATCCCAATTGTTGTATAAAGTGCAACTTGAAAGGGAAATATATTTAGGATTTTCAATGGTATGATTCAAATTAATAGTAAAGTCACTCTTATAGGTTTCAATGTAAAGTATAACCATTTTATATAAATATACAGTCATTTGCAAAAATTCTGGCCGCCACGATATATCAATATATCAATATATCGGGTGCATCACTAATACTATTAAATGAAGCAAAATTTACAAACAACAAACGTAAGACTAAAATAAACATTATACTAAATAGTTCTACCAACTTTGCTAGAGTTAACCCGCTTTAAGGGGAATTTTCGATTATTTAATTACCCATAATGCACCCGATATATTGATATTTCGTAGCGGCCAGAATTTTTGCAAATGACTGTATTTATAATTATATAAAATGGTTGAAAAAGAATGGACAGAATTTAAAAAATATTATCAACGAGCAACACTATCAAAATTTCGCGCTTATCGTGGTGGAATCAACTTTGAGTATGATGGTATGGCTTATGATGTTTTTAAAAATAAGATAGGAGGTCCCACTCATCATTATGATAGATTGGGAGACAAACTTATTGTCTCCCTCGGAAGGCAAATAAAAGATCCACCACCTTTCCAAAGCTAAATATTCAATTCCCGCTATTTCTCCTGAAGAATTCCCTAAAGATATTAAATTCTTATCTAAATTAAAAATATTTGCTTCACCAAAACATGTATTTACTATTGATTTGAAAAATATTTTCAAAATAACACCACCCTCTTTTGATACTGTTAGTGGATATTCAAAATGGTTAGAGGCCCCCAATATGAAATATTGGTCGCAACAATTAAATTTTGCTGTTTGGGCAGCAACTTCAGGATGTGGAGTCTCGTACAATATGATGACACAAGATGATTTACCTATAGTTTCATCATTTTTTAGATTTCATGTAATATTCACAATTTGAGCCATTCTTAATTCTTTACAAATTATACTGCCAGATGAAAATGGTTTTACGTGGACTGGAACTAGATATAATAAAGCAGCCTTTTATAAATTATGTTCTGAATTTAATATAAACAATCCTGATTTTAGATTTAAGGGGCAATCAGAAACTAGTGATGTTTTTAGTTTTCAATACAATGGTAATAATTATTATCAATCCACACACTTAGGCGTCAATATGATTGGTTTGTTGTGGAAAAAGGTAGTGGATTAACGCGGTCAGGGTTGGCAAGATTAAACAGAAGTATAGAAGCTTTTGTATATTGCATGCTTGGAGCGCAAGCCAATACACGATCTTCGATTCTTGGTACCATTGGTTCTGCCATTGAAACTCAACAAGAATTCACAACCCTCTTTGAAACTGCTATTATTGAAAATGATATTTCTAAAAGTATTCAGAGGTATCAATTAGCCGTTCAAGAGGCAAAAGTAAAATTGAATTTAGCCATTTCGCCAGGGTGTTGGTTGTTACCATCAAATTTGGTTATTAATACACAATCCATTATGGGGTACAATAATAAATTACAAAAAGCAACCCAAGATATGAAATTTGGTGTCAATGATATAAATAGTGAGACAAAAAAAGTGGGGATTCCTCGTATGGCAGGCGGTCCATCCAAAATAAAACATTTAACGGATAAACCAGAGACGGTGAATAAACCAGAAGAAAAGGTAAATAAACCAGAAGAAAAGGTAAATAAACCAGAAGTATCCGAAAAAAATATTGAGAAAGTACCCCTATCTGTGAAAAATGCAGATCACCTTCAATTAAAAATTGGATTAGCAGCATTGACTGCAGCCGGCGGATTATACTTTTTCCGTTGAAATTCTTTTATCATTATACCAACAATGACTACAATAAGAATCCATACATTCTTCCCTAAAAATTTCACAGCTTCTCCTGCTGCACGAAATATAAAACTTGCAATACTTCCAATTAATCCTGGAAGAAGCTGCCCTAATGTTTTACCAATTTCTTTTAATCCATTTCCTACACCTTTGGCTACTTTTGCAAGTGAATTTCCTAAAGTGGAAAGAACTATCCCCAACGTTATTCCAGTTGCCACAGCAATGGTTCCAATGGTGACCCCATTCTTTTTGAAAAAATATTTTAATTTTTCTCTAAGATTTCTAAATCTTTCACAAATGGAAAGTCTTTCTTCTATTCTTCGATTTTCTACGCTTAAGGAATCTATTTCCATTTGTCTTTCATCTATTCGGTTAAATGCATCATTTACTTCTCGTTGTGGAGTATTTGGATTATCTATAATTTCCATATCTTCAACATTAGACGCTTCACGCATTTCGACGCCTTTATTATTTTGATGAAGGATTTCATCAGCTCTACCTGTTGCTATTTTGAAGCCCCTTAAATTTTCTACTTGGGGGTTAATGGTTTAATCATCAGCTTTAAATAAACTACGTGGTATTGTCCAACCTTTATCTTTCCAAACTTGAATATAGGGCCTATTTCCCTTTCTTGATAACTTTATACTATCAAAGTCAATCTTTGGATATCTCTTAATAAGTTTTTCTCGAGCAT
This sequence comes from Actinostola sp. cb2023, assembly GCA_033675265.1. Lineage (NCBI taxonomy): Eukaryota > Metazoa > Cnidaria > Anthozoa > Actiniaria > Actinostolidae > Actinostola > Actinostola sp. cb2023. Next base: position 367,712 of record JAUJYZ010001448.1, read on the forward strand.
CTTCATTTACCATTTCATCAGCGTAACCTTTTTCCCCGAAACTTGTTTCCATTATTTGATTTTGTGTAGTTTCTCGAGGGGGGCTCATATTTTCGAATGGAATATATTCATGTTCTACTTCCTTATTAAACCAATTTCTTATTCGTGTTGACAACGAATTGTGACTTTCATTTTTTGAATCAACTAATTCATTTAATATATTTCTATAAATTTTACTACTATCTATCCTCCTATTTCTCAAAAAAATATTAAATCTTTCCCCAAGTGTTGTTCTATTATCATTCGATTGGGGAAGTAAATTTTCCATTTCATCATCATTTATATCTTCAGTGTCACCCGCTTGAAATTCTGGATCAACATTACCAGCATCATCTGGATTATATTCAGCTTCCATTATATATATTATATTTTTTAATATTTATAATAATATAGTATAAATGTCAATTAGTGAAAAATTAGATCCTAATCGAGAACCAAAAAGAACAAATGGTTTGAAAGCTGAACAAACTTTACACCGAGTCACTTTTAATCCATCCTCTGCATCCTCCGGGGAAACTCTTTATATTTCAGTTCCCAATCTTTCTGCAAATACTTTATTAGTTCCAGGAACATTAGCGCTTAGATTTAATCTGGCTGTTGATCAACCCACTGGAGATGCAAATAGATACTTGGTGAATAATGTTGGGAGAAATCTTGTTTCCAAGGTTTAAGGTGAAATTCGCAGGGGAAACTCTGCAAGATACAGCCAGATACGATATTTTCAAGACTTACCACGATTTATATGGTTATAGAAAACGCATTGAACAAGGTATCAACTCGGAAAAACTTAGAAAAATTCGAGTCAATGCGGGAGACAAAGAAACAACAGGAATTGAAAAAGAAACAGCAATTAACATTGCATATGGAACGAAATACATCATTCCATTGGATAATGAAATCATTACTGATCATGGTGTTTTTTATCCACGTGCTTTATCTTCCTCTCTAGAATTTGAGGTGACTTTAGCCGAAGCAAAAGATATTGTTACTGGGGCAGATTCTACAAAAGTGGCAGCCAATCCTTCAAAGTATTCTATGACAAACATTGAACTCGAATATTCGGTCATTCATGATGAAACTATTCTTGCTAAAGAGGCCGAAGCTTTCTATCTGAATGGAAAGTCCTTCCTTTATGAGCATGTGACACTTTATAAATCCTTTACAATAAACAAAGCCACAGATAGTGTAACAAATCAAAGCATTTCCACGAAGATCTTTATCGGGGTTGTTATTATTATTCATCGAACCTTACACACCAGGTCTCCGAAATTCGGAAAAATTCATCCAAGTATAACTGATATCAAAGTGACTATCAATGGAGAGCCAAACAAGGTATTTCTCAAGGAATAAAAGCATATGATTTTTGGAATATGGCTGCTAAGCGTTTTGTAGGAAACTTCAGTAAAAAAGAAAACCTCAATGTTTCTGCTGGTAAGTTCTACCATGATACATTTGCTCTATGGATTGATCTTCGAACCATAGACGATCCTGAAATTCATGGAGGTGGAACTCGTTTAATAAATACTCAGGATGGCATCCAGCTAGAAATGAAACGGACTACAGGAGGAAGTGGCAATTTGAATTGTTATATCTTTATTCTTCGTTTGCAACCACGTGGTATTTGGCGGATTACGAGTCGATTTTAATTTATACGGCTGTTCTCAAATTTCGAAATATTATTTCCTTTACCAAATAAAATAAAAACCTTATGAGCTTGTAGAGCTATCAAAATAACACCTCTGGGCCAAATTTTGGAGCACTAGAGCATTTCTTTACCGAGCTATGGGCGAACGAATTTCAAAATATTCCAGTGTGTTTGTATGGCGGCGCCATGTTGGAAAGACAACTGGATGTCTTCCAACATGGCGGCCAAAATTTCAAAAAATAAATTCAAGCTTAGAGTTGATATACATCACTTAATTTCACTATAAATAGAACTTCTAAACATGTATAAAACTAAACACATTTAATTTGGTACAAATTTGTTGTTTTCCACGACTTTTCAGAGACGTGACTAGCGTTTGGTAAGAGTTGCGTGACACAATTCAAACTTCGAAAACTCGGCCACAAAACATCGAGCCCATCTGAAACTTTCTACAATAATTCATATCACAATTCTCTGAAACACCGCCAAGAATCAAGTTGATAGGATTCATAACTAAATTTTAGAATTTTTCTAATTAATTCTCAAGGGGAAGTGACGTCAAGTGCAAACGAAGAATAGTTTCTGACGCCCAGTTAGGTATAATGAATAAACAACTGAAAGAAATAGTCTACTAGATCGACCTGATTACGATAAAATTTAAAAAAAAAGTTTTTGATTTGTTTTTAAAAATTAATCATTCTATAGGATGGAACCAAATCATATACCATTTTTAAATCTTAAAAGATTACTGTGTAAATTTTAATTTAACAAGACGCTCAATGAGCGTATACTCGGGCATTATGACAAGTAGATCTCTATCTTTTGCTCAATCTCCGATACTTGACCCTGTTTTTTGATCATGCGTCCAATGCACGTTATGACAATGACAATAACAGTTGCATGACGAGGGAGACTATTTGTCGGTGAGCATAGATAAAGATCTCGAATCAGTACGTACTTGGTACGTCTTGAGGTTGCATAGGTCAGATGGTTCTGATAACGCCCTTCGTTTGTTCGTTGTATATAATTCAAGGCGCGTTTGTTTTTCTTCAATATATTTAAGGTAATTCCTTAGTTTTGCACTGCGCAATTCTACTGCGCATATATTATATAGCGTGACGTATTGCATGAACTATTACGTGAAATAATAATTTGGTGTTGAAAAACACTGCATAGCAACCGAAACTATGGATTGTGGATTAAAAAAGAACAAGAATGGTGAAAAAAATGGCAAGAAAGTGGAGGATTATGTTATGTTTTTGAATAAAATTTTAGTTGAAGAGCGCGCGCTAACTTACGCCATCGAGCGCGCGCTGGGTTTTAGCTAAACAAATTTGTTAAGGATCATTCAGGGAAAGTCTTCAAACCGATTTTTCTCCGAACGAAGCACGGTGACCATCAATTTTTATTGTATATTTTATTTACACTACCGATTTCACATCTTTTGTGAAAAAATATAAAAAAATTCAATTGGGGAAGTCAATTTTTTTTCGCGTTTTCCGTGTCATTTTCTCGATTTGCATACGAAAATGGAAGGAAATTCGGTCATTCCTTTGTCAAAACCCGGCTTGTAAATGACTCAATTGGCAAAATTGTTTTGCAATTTTTGGTACATCACCTTTGTTGAACTGGTGTGATTGAAAAAATGGTAAATCGGTTGCAGAAAAGCACTTCCACAATTTTTTTGAGCCATTTTAACACCGTGACACGATATTCGATTGTTTTGAGTCGATTTTGCTTATACCGCATGGTCTATTCTGACGAATATTACTGAAACAAGCGCGGTGACCCCCATTTTTTTTTACTTTTCTGACAATAAAAACTGCAAAATTTCAGCGATTTTTCAATTGGGGAAGATATACTGAGGAATTACCTTAAGGTATCAGGGTACCCCAAAAAACCTTTCAAACCACCGGTTTTGATTTTTTTTGACAATCAAATCAAATTGAATATTATCTATCATCTCCAAAAAACAGAATCTAAAAATATTTTTTTCCTAAAAAGTTAGAATCAAAAAACGAATTTTGGTTTCATTTGATGCAAAAAGATGTTGACAAGCAAGCTGTCAACAGCACTCACGCAACAGACTTTCCACTAAGATTCAGATGCGAAGAAAGTATCCAAAAATCGTAACTGCTCACTCAAAACATCTTTGAATAACGATGCGAAACCACTCACGGTCAAAATGCTTGTATTTTCCGCCAGCAGTAACTTTGTTTTCCTGCCACGTTGTGTTACTACTGTAAGGCGATCTGCTTTTGACTGCCATTCATATGTCATCAGGTATTGGATCACATATTTGTGGTGGATTATGGACGCTTGTGTAAACAAAGGCGTCACTTGACTTGAAAACTCTTTTGCCTTTATTTCGGAAACAAAATAGCTGTGAATCAAGCGCACATTTTGAGTTCCGGGTCAAAGGTATTTTATCCGATTTAGCTGAAATTTGGTAGATACTTTGTCAAATAAATATTCTTCAAAAAGGTGTCTCCGAATTTTAATATTCAATTTCCTTCGAAAGTTATAACTTGTTTTGTAAAGTGTTTTCCAGTTTTGCAGAGCTCGAAGATTAGGACCGTATAAAAACGCAACAGGTTAATTTATCGATAAACGGAGACACCTTTTTTGTAAGCTATATCTCATGAGCTTATAAAGGTATTAGTCGAGGATTTCCGATAAATTGCGGCTGTATGGGACCTCGGCGATGATAGTGATGTGAAAATCTGAACTTTTTTACCTATTTCAAATATACTGTTTGTGTTCTAAAAACTAATTGTTTTATTGAATTCTGCATTTATTCAGCTTTCAGAAAATGTATACTTTATAGAGGTTTTAACGTAACGAGTACGCGCTAGAGCGTGTTGTGTGCATGATGGTCGTTTGGGGTACCCTGATACCTTAAGCTTACAAAGGCTTCAATAACACTATTTTCAGTTAATCATGCTTCTTCATTTCTCTTCTGCATATTAAACACAGCTGCTTCTCTATCAACTCACTTGCTAAAAATAACAATCAGCGTGTTTGTATGTGAGATGAGGGTATTTCTTTCATTCGACTGAGCAATCTTGAAACTCGATACGAACAAATAATTCGCATTCTGTGTACAACCAAAACTGAAATATTAAAAAAATAAAAGAAAGCGTATTTTATAACTCGGGTTTCCTCCGGAATTGCCCGAGTAATAACATTCGAAGACTTAAACCTTTATTACTTTTTCCTGAAAAAGGATAATACAAACCACTATGCACTTCAACACAGGGTTTAATTGAATCGTGAATCTTGATTCAAACTTGAATTGTGCGATTTTAGATGGGCTCGAGCCTTCATTTTATTACTACCATACTAATATTTGGTAAATGAATTGATAATGTCGCCCATTCCTATACAAGCATCAAGAGTTCCAGACTTCCGGTGTTATTACAAAGGAAAAGTGAGCACCAATTCTAGACACAGGGAGCCCAAGCTATGTTTTTGCTCACTTGGTGCTCACTTTTCCTTTGTAATAATCTCACAATGCATTACGCGCGTACCGGAAGTCTGGAACTCTTGATGCTTGTATACCAAATACGACTTACTTAGTTAATACTTTCAACACTAAAAAGTGATAAGCTTTAAAATTTCTATCGACTGATTATTGCGTGACGGTTACTTTAATTTATTCAGTTTGTTTACATTTACCTCGTCTAATCAGTACTGTACAATACAGCAACAACAAGAAAATATCTCGAACTGAGTTTAAACTAGCTCAATTTTAAGCTCGTACAAAAAAGAAACACTAAAATTGTTTGTTGTTCTCGAGGCTGCTTCTAAAATCAGAGCCAGCTCTGAACCGAAAACTTTAAGACAAAATCACTGTTGCGTGAAGGGCGCAATATTGGCCAAAATGGCCTAGATAGATTTCATTCTACCGAGCAGGGAATTTGCGGGCCAACTCAGGGATTTTGAGACTACAAACTAGATTGTTTAAACTTGGCTTCGGACTATTTTTTGGCCCTAAACAATATATACCCCACATCAATATAGGGCTCTAGAAACGGCCAAAATTTAGGAGTTTTCTTGAGTACTCCCAGGTAGTGAAAACAACGGCACATTACCGAGGTTAAAATATATCATTTAAAAATGATTTTTAGGATTTTATACAGTGGAAACATTAGATATCGTGATTCTAAATTTGTAATGCGATACGAGTTTCCATTTTGGAGTACGAGCTTGCTGAACTTGCACAAAATTTCGACTTTTCACATGGGCCTCAGAGCGCGTGAGCCGGTAATTTGAACTTTCGTAAATTTTGAAAAAAATAAAAAGCGCTGGAATTTTGTACTATGATTTTCGAAAAGAGTTCACCCAAGGGGTCACTGGTGAAATAAAATTGTATTTGATTTTTGTAGCTACTGCCTTCTGGGAAGGCGTAGCTACTATGCCATCGAGTGTGTAAGTAAGTATGTCCGTAAGTATGTCCGTAAGTGTCCAAATTTTCGGGTTGACTCGGATTCGTTCGGAAAACCCGATTGAAGTGAGTCGAATTACTCGAACGAGAGCGAAGACGAGTGAAGACTAGAAAACCTTTTCACGATGATACCAGATGTATTGTTGTTCTATTCTCGTCTCGACCGGCGTTTGGTTCGACTACATTTTGTTGATTTTGTCAACTTAGTCGCGTCTATAAGCGACTTCTTATCGATTGCAACGTTCAAGCTACGCCGTTCTTCCATGTGCTCGATGCCAGCTCGATGTTTACGTTTAATACGAGTGAGGTAAAGTAAGACTCTAGCTAGTCTCTATTTACAATGATTTTGTGCTTTTCTGCATCAGGAATCAAGCACAGCTTTCAGCTGATGTGTCCAGTGTTTTCTCGTAAATAATTGTTCAGGTTTTTTGACAGTCTTTAAGCTTATATAATTGCCCTATACCACTATGACGTCACATCAAAACAATCTATTGTTTAAACGCTAAGGATCATGGTCGCTAGAGGGGGACAAAACAGCAACAACACAAAAGATTACCCAAAGAAATGTATTTTACAGACGGTCTGAAAGCGATAAAAGTCACCAAACACAGTAAATATTGTGGGAAAAGCATCGATGAACATAATATCTGGAAACTAGGCAATTTGAAATCTAGCGAACCTCAGCAGAGCAGATTTAGTTCAAATTTCTATTATTCTTCACGATTCTGTCCCCCTCATAAATAAGCCGTTACGTCATAATGGTATATGGCAATTTCCACCAGGCAAACGATCGCCGAACCTTAGGTGGTTGTTCAGTTGACGATTTACTTGTTTAGCACAGTATTAAAACAGACATTGCTATTACAATTAGTTTGTTCTCTCAAATAAATGATTCATGGTTACGATTACCAAATGTTGTTGTTGATTACATTTTAAATAACAGTTATTTTCGTAGTTATTCTCTTCGTGTAGACCAAGGGAGCTGTGCCAGACTGTTGTTTGTTGTCGATTTCCGTTCATACCGTTTACTGAATTAAGTTACTTGTGTAAAACTTGTGAACACTTGAAATCTCACTCTTAGCTTTGATTCAAACGTTTGTTTTTATTTTTGTTATTATGGTTCATTATATAAGTTATATATTTATAGCTTTACTTTGT
>JAUJYZ010001448.1:380000-492500 GCA_033675265.1 Actinostola sp. cb2023
GATTGCAAATCGGAGTTAAGTGTGAACAGGCAAGGAATTGACAGTGATTGATTTGTAAAGATGACTTTCTCGGCGGAGGTTCGAGGAATGATTGAAAATGAGTTCTGTGTGAACAGGAATGAAATTGCCAGTGTTTGATTTGTAAAATGATTTTCTCGGCGGAGGTTCAAGGAATGATTGCAAATCGGAGTTAAGTGTGACCAGGCATGGAATTGACAGTGATTGATTTGTAAAATAACTTTCTCGGCGGAGGTTCGAGGAATGATTGCAAATGAGTTCTGTGTGAACAGGAATGAAATTGCCAGTGTTTGATTTGTAAAAATGATTTTCTCGGCGGAGGTTCGAGGAATGATTGCAAATCGGAGTTAAGTGTGAACAGGCAAGGAATTGACAGTGATTGATTTGTAAAATGACTTTCTCGGCGGAGGTTCGAGGAATGATTGCAAATGAGTTCTGTGTGAACAGGAATGAAATTGCCAGTGTTTGATTTGTAAAATGACTTTCTCGGCGGGGGTTCGAGGAATGATTGCAAATCGGAATTAGGTGTGAACAGGCATGTAAAATGACTTTCTCGGCGAGGGTTCGAGGAATGATTGCAAATCGGAGTTTGGTGTGAACAGGAATGAAATTGCTAGTGTTTGATTTGTAAAATGACTTTCTCGGCGGAGGTTCGAGGAATGATTGCAAATCGGAGTTAAGTGTGAACAGGCATGGAATTGCCAGTGTTTGATTTGTAAAAATAACTTTCTCGGCGGGAGTTCGAGGAAAGATTGCAAATGAGCTCTGTGGGAATAGGCATGAAATTGCCAGTGTTTGATTTGTAAAATGACTTTCTCGCGGGGGTTCGAGGAATTATTGCAAATGAGTTATGTGTGAACAGGCATGAAAATGCCAGTGTTTGATTTGTAAAAATGACCTTCTTGTCGGGTTGGTTCAGAGAATATTGCAAATGAGTTCTTGTGAATAACTATTGTTCTTTGAAAACAGGCTTGACAATACCAGTGGGTAATTTGTAAAATGACCTTCTCGTCGGGTTGGTTCAGAGAATATTGCAAATGAGTTCTTGTGAATAGCTACTGTTCTTTGAAAACAGGCTTGACAATACCAGTGGGTAATTTGTAAAATTACCTTCTCGTCGGATTGGTTCAGAGAATATTGCAAATTAGTTCTTGTGAATAGCTATTGTTCTTTGTAAACAGGCTTGCCAATACCAGTGGGTAATTTGTAAAATGACCTTTTCGTCGGGTTGGTTCAGAGAAGACTGCAAATGAGTTCCGTTGGGCATAGCTGTTCTGTGTAATCGGGTACTATATGCCGTCGCTTGATTGGCTAAATGACTGCCCGGGCGGGGTGTCCGATCGAGAAGAGATTGCATTTGTAATGAAGCAAATTTGAATTTCTAGTAGCTCTTCGGCTTGTCATTTATGGATTCAGACACGGAATGACAAGCTGTTAAAACCTTACAAGGCGATGGATACTTAATTTGACAAAGCCATCGGTTGAGAGCTTTCTGAGAATAATTATGAACCCGGCTTCCGGACTTCCCGGGCCCGAGTTTACATACCGAGTTTAACAAATATGAAGCGTTGGAGTTGGTGGTTTCGTGAAAGAACGCAGCTCATGATGCTAATAATGGAAAGGGTAACTACTACCAAATTACCTATGAGACACTCCGGGATAAAGTTACTGAGGAGAATGTATATCACAGGGCACGGGTGTTTGCTGCTTGTACTTTCAATCAGTCCCTGTTTCTACTTTCAAACAGTACGTACTGAAAGATTTGATCACTCGGCGAAAAAATAATAATAAAAATAAAATAATAAAGTTCGACTGTACATGTTGGTGCACGGATCATGAAAATGAGTTTGACCTACCAATATAAACAGTGTATATACGTGTAAGATTTAATAGCTTCAACATATTTATATACCGTAAAACGAATTAAGTCTCAGAGTTTTGATAGCTTTGAAAAAGGGGTATCTAAATCAACCCCCCCGGTAATACTGGGTCTTGGCTGTTATCTCTCTGCTGACTGGTCGGGGTTTGTTCTCGTAACACGTCATCCCGTTTCTTGATCTTTTATTCCAGGAGAGTATATCCTGGCCTTGGGAACGTGATGTTCAATTTTCACATACGGATCACCGCGCAAGCAGAAATAACGGAAAATGATCATGTGCCAAACCCCGTCAATGTCGGCAGATAGATGACACATGTCAGGGCCGGATCCAGAAATTTGTGTGGGGGTGTCCAAATAAAAATAAAAATCGGAAACTGTTTTTATCAGTTTACACGATTCCTGTTTTCTCGAGGTAGTTATTGTCTTCGAGGCTAATTCGAGTTTACTAATTTTGAAGCGTCCCACCACGCCACCAATTGGCGCTTAGAAGAGCATGTCAACCAGCGTAAGACGTCTTGGATGCTTCCTGGCAAAGTTCGTTATTATGGTTTTAAAGTCAATGGGCATGTCATAATGGACATGCGTTAACGCTAGATCGTTACGTCGGTCCTATCCCATAATGCTTCTCATGTAGGTCTTTAAGTAGGTGAGCTCACTGTTGGCTCTCTCGGTCTCACAAGATGACACTCCGATAGTATCTCTGTTGTAGCTCCTGTCAGCTGCCATTTCTCCAAGAGATCGTTCAATCGCAGGGTATAGCTCGCATATAAATACTTCGAAACTGTCGTGCCTCTACAGACCTGGTATGACGCGTGTCAAGAAGGCGTTTCCTTTCTGCATCTGACAGGATCTCCTTTATCCACTCCTGCAGGTTCTTGTTTCTTTTTGGTGAATTGTTGAAGCTGATAGCACAACTTTATCGGATGTGTCCACCATGTTTCTAACGGCAACCGTTGCTTGGAACACTAACTAATCTGATATTTAAATCCATTCAGTTGAGCAACTCAATTAGTGTTCACGCTACGATGAACGTACCTGTTAAAAGTTTCCAGAATGGAACGCTGTGTTGGAGCACGAGCTCTTTTTTATGATATATTTGAATTATTTAATTCTCGTCAAAAGAACTGAAGACTGAACGATACAGCAGCGTGTCAAAAGCTCGGCATATCAGACAGTTAATTATTGTAACGACGCAGAATTGGCTTGTTTGTCTAGCCTAATTTTCATCTCGTTTTTTTTTACGTATTGGATCTAAAGATAATCACCGAAGGGCGAAGGCTCTAACAACATGGTTTATCAACACGAGACATTGCTTCTGAATTCACAAACATTGTTGGAGGAAGGTTATGTCGTCTTGTTTTCAAAATAACCACAACAATTCATAGAGATATGGATATTTCAATCCAATACTAGTACTTCAAAGGGTTTAGAGATCCTTAGAACTTAGAATAAAGTGAGTTGATACACGCAGTGAAGAACTGAAAATAAAAGCAATGCGAGCAGAGGTAAACCCATATTTACATTTAATCTAAACATTGTTAATCACTCTGCGATGCCTAGTTTATGTATACGGTATTTGTATAATTTGTATGGATATATTTATGGTACCAATTAATCTATGTCATTGTCATTCATGATTCGCTGGGTTTGTGAAATCGCAGTACTGAAATTGCAAGGAAAGCATGTTCTATCGAGTCATGCAACGAGCGACCAAACGCTGGTTTAATCGCACTAAGATATCTATATTTAGTTCTGAAATAGGCTACATATCAGTTAGAAGCCCGACTTCACGCTAGTAGAGCATCTAGTTATATTATTATTTTCCCGTCTCCTCGTTTTCTTTCTTCTTTTGAGGGGTGGAGGTGAAAACATTTGGAAGTGAAAAGAAAAACCTCAGCCGAAGGGGGTATCCGTGGGACACCCCCTGAACACGCCCCTGTCATGTTACTAATCCCTGACAGGATACCAATGAACTGAAACGCTTTGTGTGTGTGTTTCCTAATGCCAATCTGGCGTAAACTCGCCAGCCAGGATGAGTATCATAAAGTATACAGCTAAGGCATTTTTACCCCGATATTTGTGGTTTTAGTTTTGGGTGAGGTTTGGGGAGTTATGAGGTTTGGGGAGTTATGAGGATTGGGGTATTATTTCTAGTGAAATAAGGTTTGGGAGAAGGAACTGATATGAGAATTGAGGGTTGGTGGAACTCACAGCAACAAAGTTGTAACAGACAGGTGCAAGGGCGGCTGATCAATATTTTATCCCATACCTTAATTCAGCTGAGCATGAATGAGAGTGTTATGTAATAGAATACTATTCATAACACTCTAATGAGATGCAAAGATGAAATACGGTATAATAATGCCTCGTTAACACCTACGTGCACGTGCACAGTGGCAATATATACGGCATCAAAGGCAGGACACTCCCTTCTTGCTCAGTTCCAGCGGAACAGTGGTCAGATGAACGGCCCACCCACCCGCCCAATAGATTCGCGTGGGTCGTATTCTCCTGACCACCTAAGCCAAGCTGTTCCAGCTTGGCTTAGACCGCTGATCAATATTTTATCCCATACCTTAATTCAGCTGAGCATGAATGAGAGTGTTATGTAATAGAATACTATTTCTTCGTCTAGTTTGTTTCTCTTCTAGATACTTCTTGAGTTTGATCTTTTGATCAGTTTCATCGGCGATGGCCATATCCACAGCATCGTTCATGTTTCTCACATTGAGACAATGACCTTGGCGCTATTTCTCTTTCTTGCTCGACATGACTTAAATCTCTAAATATATCCGGCTCGAAGGGTTTTCCTCTTCTAGATTATTAGGCTCATACTCTCTGTCGCAGGGCTCCTTTTGATATCAGAGGCTACTAGCCACTGACTGGACTACCCTGCTGTTTTATTTGAGTTTAAATAAAGGTGTCTATCATCTATCTGTAACTTGTATGTAATGACTCAAATGATTTTCTACAGGTTCAACTCGATTCAACGTTCTCTCTCTCCCACTCTCTCTCTCTCTCTCAAGTGTGCTGTTGCTCAAACGTGCTCCATTCCACGTTTTTCAGTGACCACGTGATCATACATTGTCTCACAATGTCTCACATATACATGTATAAATGCTAGACAGTATTATAACAGGTATGATATAACGCGCGCTCTGATTGGTTGGTTAGCATGTGTCCGTAAGCCCACGGACACACGCTACGGCTACGAACATATGCTCACGTCATCGCCATTGCACGCGCTTTGAAATCAATCGGTAAATAAAATTGTTTTATTTGAATTTGCAGTGACTATTGCCGTGTTTACGCTTGAGCGCTCTACCAAGGTACAAATCAGAAAACTATTGTTTGTTGCGTGGTGACCGCTCAACAAACAATAGTTTTCTGATTTGTACCTTGGTAGAGCGCTCAAGTGTAAACATGGCATATGTTATCAAAGAAATGGTCAACGCTTTAGCTGTGCGTCCATCGAGTTATGGAGCACGCAGAAATTTGGGAGAGCACTCGGCTACGCCTCGAGCAACTCTTACGCTTCTCTCGTGCTCTCCCAAATTTCCGCGTGCTCCAAACTCGATGGACGCACGCTAAACGTTGACCATTCCTTGAACAGATCAGTGTGACGAAGTCCCTCTAGACTGTTCTATAATTAGCTTAGTCACGCATTCAGGAGATTAGCGTGTATTAGCTGTCAACACTATTACCCATTCACACCAAACCTTTAGTTAAACTGAGTTTTTCTCGCTTCTCTAATTCTAGGACATTTAATTTCACAATATTCAAACTACCTGGAATTTCTACTGTGCAGCATAAAGGACGGTTTACCATCAGTTTTGTGCCAAAGGTTGTGTGGCATTTGTAGATAATTTCTAAACCTGTTTAGTTAAACCACTTTAAAACATGTTTAGGCCTTGGTATGAATGGGGTATATGACTCTCCCTGATATTAGATTACGTAAGATAGATGTATGAACTACGTACTTTTAGGTAGATACCTTATGTTCAGGATGTGCGTTAGTAATATTTCTCAATATCCACATAATATACTTGTAATTATACTCTAGAATTATCCTTAACTCTATACTATACTATAGAGTGATTCCAATAAACCTGGGCATTACTAACTACACCAATATACACGATTAGACACTCACTCTTGTTTTCTTTTGTTTCTTTGCATCTAATAAACACTGACAGCTAATTAGTAGTGCCCAGGTTTATTGGAATCACTCTACTATACTATATTACTATACTATACTATACTACATGTATATTATATACAAAATTGTTGTATTATTACAAACATTGTAACAAAAATAACAAAACCATTTATTGTAAAGATGTACTGATTATTACTAATAATAGAAAAAGAAAAAGAATAAAAAAATCCTTAAATAGAGGTTCCAAATAGCTTGAAAGTTTGTTCAGTTAGAAGACTCAGAAGACATTGCAAACAAAGGTATAAACGAGAATAAACTGTGTCCGTTTATTCCGAGTGCTTTCGTCTGGTCTCGGGACTTTGGGAAGCTTTGTGACAATCAGTAACTTCAGAGACTTCCAATATTTACAAACTTTAATTTTTAATTCTTCTATTTGCAGAAGCAGACATTGTAGGATTTCTAGAAAGTGACACCTCCAAGCCTTTCCTAGGAAACAATGACTTAGCTGGATGGTTTCAAGAAAGACTGGGAATGTATCCTGACTTTGGGCCATCAACAAGGGATCATACATGGGGGTAAGTACTATGGTGCCTAGACAGTCTTTCTTGTTTCTCACGAGATCGATAGGACAAAACATATATTTAGTCCCGAAGAGAAAGACTCTGATTTCACTGTTTAAGTTCCACAGTCAGACCACAGTCAGATTGCTGGAATTTTAAAATTGTCAGTTAAACAGTTATTTGAGTTTCAAATTATTCTCACAAGAAATAGTTGGTCTGCCTGTTCTTTACAATAGTCTCACAAGAAAAAATAGGTCTGCCTGTTCTTTACAATAGTCTTACAAGAAAAAAATTGGTCTGCCTGTTCTTTACAATAGTCTCACAAGAAAAAAATTGGTCTGCCTGTTCTTTACAATAGTCTCACAAGAACAAATTGGTCTGCCTGTTCTTTACAATAGTCTCACAAGAACAAATTGGTCTGCCTGTTCTTTACAATAGTCTCACAAGAACAAATTGGTCTGCCTGTTCTTTACAATAGTCTCACAAGAAAAAATTGGTCTGCCTGTTCTTTACAATAGTCTCACAAGAAAAAATTGGTCTGCCTGTTCTTTACAATAGTCTCACAAGAAAAAAATTGGTCTGCCTGTTCTTTACAATAGTCTCACAAGAAAAAATTGGTCTGCCTGTTTTTTTACAATAGTCTCACAAGAAAAAAAAATTGGTCTGCCTGTTCTTTACAATAGTCTCACAAGAAAAAATTGGTCTGCCTGTTGTTTACAATAGTCTCACAAGAAAAAATAGGTCTGCCTGTTGTTTACAATAGTCTCACAAGAAAAAATAGGTCTGCCTGTTGTTTACAATAGTCTCACAAGAAAAAATTGGTCTGCCTGTTTGTTTACAATAGTCTCACAAGAAAAAATTGGTCTGCCTGTTGTTTACAATAGTTCACAAGAAAAATAGTCTGCCTGTTCTTTACAATAGTCTCACAAAAAAAAATAGGTCTGCCTGTTGTTTACAATAGTCTCACAAGAAAAAATAGGTCTGCCTGTTGTTTACAATAGTCTCACAAGAAAAAATTGGTCTGCCTGTTCTTTACAATAGTCTCACAAGAAAAAATTGGTCTGCCTGTTGTTTACAATAGTCTCACAAGAAAAAATTGGTCTGCCTGTTGTTTACAATAGTCTCACAAGAAAAAAAAAGGTCTGCCTGTTGTTTACAATAGTCTCACAAGAAAAAAAATTGGTCTGCCTGTTCTTTACAATAGTCTCACAAGAAAAAATTGGTCTGCCTGTTCTTTACAATAGTCTCACAAGAAAAAATTGGTCTGCCTGTTGTTTACAATAGTCTCACAAGAAAAAATTGGTCTGCCTGTTGTTTGGTCTGCCTCTGCCTGTTGTTTACAATAGTCTCGCAAAAAAAGTTGGTTGCCTGTCTAATAATAATAATAATAATTCTTTACAATAGTCTCACAAGCATCAAACATGGTCTGCCTGCTTTCAACAATGAAGGACCAAACAGTACAATAGTCTCACAAGAAAAAATTGGTCTGCCTGTTGTTTACAATAGTCTCACAAGAAAAATAGTTGGTCTGCCTATTGTTTGTTTACAATAGTTGGTCTGCCTAGTTTACAATATTCTCAAAAAAAATAGTTTGGTCTGCCTGTTTTTTACAATAGTCTCACAAGAAAAAATTGGTCTGCCTGTTCTTTTTACAATATTCTCACAAGAAAATAATTGGTCTGCCTGTTGTTTACAATATTCTCAAAACAATAGTTGGTCTCTGTTGTTTACAAAGTCTCAAAAAATATTGGTCTGCCTGTTGTTTACAATAGTCTCACAAGAAAAAATTGGTCTGCCTGTTGTTTACAATAGTCTTACAAAAAAAAGTTGGTCTGCCTGTTGTTTACAATAGTCTCGCAAGAAAAAGTTGGTCTGCCTGTTCTTAATAATAATAATAATAATAATAATAATAATAATAATAATAATAATAAACAAGTTCTTGAGAACGCATCATACATTGTCTCGATGCTTTCAACAATGAAGGACCAAACAGTAGCAATAGTCTCAAAGGAATAGTTGGTGTGCCTGTTGTTTACAATAGCCTCAAAAACAATAGTTGGTCTGCCTATTGTTTACAATATTCTCAAAAGCAATAGTTGGTCTGCCTATTGTTTACAATATTCTCAAAAGCAATAGTTGGTGGTGTGCCTGTTGTTTACAATATTCTCAAAAGAAATAGTTGGTCTGCCTGTTGTTTACAATAGTCTCAAAAGAAATAGTCTGCCTGTTGTTTACAATGTCTCTAGTTGGTCTGCCTGTTTACAATATTCTCAAAAGAAATAGTTGGTCTGCCTGTTGTTTACAATATTCTCAAAAGAAATAGTTGGTCTGCCTGTTGTTTACAATATTCTCAATAGAAATGGTTGGTCTGCCTGTTTTTTACAATATTCTCAAAAGAAATAGTTGGTCTGCCTGTTGTTTACAATATTCTCATGATTGTAAATATTTTTTTTTAATAATGAATAATTAATGAGGAAAATACAATAGAAATCATCACCGTGACAGTGTCTTTAGTGAAGTTTATAAAACTAGACGCTTTAATAAGCGTTCACTCGTGCCCTGGTGCGATTGAGCACTGGTCTTCTTGCAATCAGAGTAGTTCTTTTCAGCTTCAGAGTTAGTTATCAAGTCAATAGTCATTATTTTGTCATTTTGGTCGTAGTTTGTGTTCACAGTTTTTTGCATTTGATATTTCATAAGATTTTGATATGATTTTGATATGATTTTTCAGATATGAATTTTAGTCCGCGGAACGACCTGGTTCGAATACGCTTGACATCTTTTAGAGTAGGTCTACCGCTAACGACGTGTGCATTTGTATGTAATAGATACAATATGAGCGGCCGTGTTGTATGATATATACAATCACGAGCCGAAGGCGAGTGATTGTAGATCTCATACAACACGGACGCGAATATTGTATCGGACTTATCATATCCACAGATGTATAAAATCATGTTCTACTATAATTTTCAAGCCAGTAAGTTTGGCCGAGAAAATCAAAGTTTTAGTATATCCAAATCAAGACGATTTTGTATCAAAAATACAAGCTCTTCCACGGCTATGATTTCTATTGTGTTTTCCTCATGAATTATTAATGAATATGATAAGTGAGATAACCGTATTAGACATACGTCCTTCAAATCGTTTTTTCTCACGATCGCAAGACATAACCTTCCCCAAACAAGGTTTGTGAAGAAAGAGGTCGATTGTCGATAAAACCTCATAGATCAGCTTTTAGCGAATCGAATTTCGTTTTATTTCACCAATAGAACCCCTTTGGTGTACCATTTCCAAAAATAGTATCGAAAACTTAAAGAGCTTTTTATTTTCTTCAAAATTGAAGAAAGTCGAAATTCCCTCAAAATAGCCTTCGGCCGACGATGACGCGAAGCGAAAATTAAGCATTTTCGATGTGTTCGCGTAGAAAAAACCGACGGTTGTACGAAACTAATATTTTGCTACATACAAAGGTGTTATTTACTCTTTCCAAAACACTAAAAATCTCTTTGGGATTTTGAATCTAACTATTTCTTTAGATCTCTAATTGAGATGCTATCGTAGCATCTGAACGAACGCGTAAAAATTACCTATTTTCAAATCCATCAAACGCTTCTTGGTACATGGAGTTTGAGCTTAAAAATATATGTATCTTAAAGCTTTACCATTGAACATGACAGTGTATAAATATTATTGATGCAGCTCTAAAACTCTTCCGGTGGGAAGCGTAAACACAGAGCATATTTTTACCATTTGGTAATACGTTACACGTGCATAATGAGACATGAAATTGACAACACAACGTTTTTAAAACACTAGAAATAAATATAACAAAATATACCAAGATGTAAATATGCTTTGAGTTCTCTTTATTGTTTCTAGGGATTACATTTTAAGTGTCATTGTCTGAGAAAACCGGGCAGAGTTGAAAGATGGGGGTCGGCCGATTCCTTTCAAATTGCTATCATTTATTACCTATAGGAATAGATTAAGAATGGTCGTATTTAAAGTTTGGTTCAGGCTTTTGCTCGAAAGTTGACCACCCCCCCTTGTTTTGCATCAAAATCGCCCTGAAAGACGCTAAAATTTCGGGTCACTTTGGCGCTCTGTAAAACTCATATTACATGATTTTCTATGATACATTTAGTTTGGTTGTGATATTTAGCCTATGTAGAGCTGGGTTACATGCAATAATGGCAAATTTTCGAAAAACATCTTATTTTCACTTCGAGTTAAAAGTCAGTTGTCGACGGCCTTCGGCGGTCGACTAAATTTAAGCCATTTTATGGAGGTCCGTTCTTAAAAGTGCGGCAGTTTATTTTCTTAATTTAGCCATTTTTAACAAGTTTATTCTTTCCTTTCTTGGTTTCCAAAAACTCTTACTCGGATATTTTCAACGACTTCGCGTGAGCAGCCTCCGACTCTTCAAGGTAGTCGGCTCTTTTCCCGTCAAATTTTGTTTGTTTATCATCAATAAGTCGGACTTGGTTCTTCGTATACTCTCTTTTTAACCGCAAGCCACTCTTTAGTGCTTTAAAAGACCTTAACATCTTACAAGAACCTGATAAAAGGTAAATAGCTTCGTTTCACACATACTAATTAAGTCAATAAACACTCAGTCAGTCAATTTCAGTAGATTGTGTGACAGAAGTGTTTGATCGCGATTTTGCCGGGAAAACAAGGGTTTCAAGCTCTCTCTATGTACAACATATTACAATCCAATCAAAAGAAATATATGTATTAATGCCTAGATGGATTTATTCAGTAAATATACCATTATTAAATATTTGAGAGTTCGTCCGCAAATCATCATTTAGAATCTGTATGTCAACAGCAACACTAAATGTCTGAATACTAATTACTTCATTGAACATGGTCACGCATCACTAATTTAAATTTGGCTGTATTCACCGTTAAAGTAGCATTGGATTGCTGATACAATAGTATTGTAAAAATCTTGTAATCCAGTGAGTTAAAAATGATTTGATACAACAAATCAACAAACTAGTGTGTTCAGTTACAGACATAACTGGACTATAATAGTGAACTCTCACCAGCCAATCTCTCTACTGTCCAGTCGATGTCCAGTCTCATATTACGTCAGTCCACGCACTGAGCCGGCCCCGTCCACACTAATCCGTTTTCGTTTGAAAACGCATACTTTTTTATCCGTTTTTAGCGATCGTCCACTAATAATAATAATATGTCGGTTCTTATATAGCGCATTCCACTGACAAACAATCAAATGAAAACATAGATGAAAACGGAGGTTTTCGAAAACGCTTTCAAAAGTGGAGACGTTTGAAAACGCCGCATGCAGGTCTCAGATCCAGGAAAAGATGTGACCGTTTCCCGAACCGGCAGTTTTTGTATATGTACCTTTTTATGAATAAATTAAACATTCAAGAGAGCTTTATATATATTACTCTTACTTTGAAAAAAATGACCGTTCTCCGGAAAATGGCGTAAACCGGTCTGGATCTGCGCCTGGATCTATATTTGGTGCAAAAACGGAGCTTTTCAGAAACGCTTACGTCACAACTGGTTATGCAAGCCGCAGTTACCCGCAGGAAAAGAAGGGCATCTCCTCAGGGCCCCCTAATTCATCAATAATTTCACAAAAATGCTAGTAAAAAATAAAAGTAATTATAGAGAAAAAGCTTTATTTCATTAAAACTCAGCATAATGAACGTTTCCAGCTAAAATTACAAATTATATTACATTATATTGTTTTTTGTTTTTCTTTATCACGCGCGCGCGCGCGGTGTATCGCGGTGTACCACGCGCGCGCGTGACAAAGAAAAACAAAAAGCGATATAATTACTTTTATTCTTTTATTAGCATTTTTGTGAAATTATTGATTAATTAGGGGGCCCTGTGGTATCTGGCGCTATTGGAGCGTGCGTTGGGGGAGGAAAGGGGTGGGGAGGAAAGGGAAGGGGGAGGGGAAGGAGGAACGGTGGGCGGGGAAGGGGGAGGAGGGCGTTTCGAATAAAATTACTTTTTTTAATTCAACGTGTCAATCGATCTAGCATTACTGCTAATTTGGGACACGACTCTCAACACTCATTTCTTACTACATTCTCTATTATGTACTATACACCCAACGCTCATCTCACTAGTTCGTTTTTAATGAGGGAGGAAAACTGGAGTACCAGAAGAAAAACCCTCGAAACAAGGGAGAGAACGAACTGACAAACTCAACTCACATGAAGTGCCCGATTCGTGAATTGAACCAGGCACCACAGCGTTTCATGAGAGGCGAATGCTCTCACCACTCGGCCACCATTGCTCCCTAGAGGGGGGATGGGGAAAGGAGGAGGGGGGAACGGGGAAGGAGGAAGGGAAGGGGAAGCGGGACGGGGGAGGGGGGGAGGGAGGAGGGAGATGGGGTAGGGAGCAGGCGGGAGACGTGCACGAGGAGTTTGAGAGGTGCACTACAGTCAAAGCCAGGCTATAGAAACTGCTATAAACTACAGATGGTTTAACGCCTGTTCTTGACAATAACGGAAGCGCATAAATTAAAAATAAGGTACAGTACCAAAATCAACAATTTACGGCGTCGAAACCACCCCTCCCCTCCCCTCCACATTCTCCCATCCAGATAACCAAAACAGAAAATGAGAAAAGATAGGAATAAAAATCATAATTTTAAATTAAAGATATACTTTTGTCTCTGACTTTAGCTTTTTTATTCAGACGTTTCGACTGTAAATCAACAGTCTTCATCAGTTGGATAGTAAATATCAGCAGCTGTACCGCTCTATACCGCGCGATAGAACTGAACACTGGCACGAGCACGCGCTCTCGTAGTATTTTTTGAAATATATCCGCGTGCAGTTTCTTACTACCCAACTGATGAAGACTGTTGATTTACAGTCGAAACGTCTGAATAAAAAAGCTAAAGTCAGAGACAAAAGTATATCTTTAATTTAAAAACATGAATCCTGACTGCAATTTCAACATTAAAAAAAAATCATAATCGTTAACTGTTTATACCACATACAAGCAATTCATGTTTTAGAGTAATGTTCAGTGTTTTGTACATTTGAAAATCAAAGGAATATATAAGTGTTCTTTAACGATAATAGTTTTTTCAGTTTTCACGCGTAATGAAATAATGATTCAAATGACGTTTCGGCTGCACTGGTGGCAGCCTTCACGTGAAAACCGTGAAAACTATTATCGTTATGTCTAACTCACGCGAAACTGGCCTAAAAGTACCCATTTGTTTTTTCTTAGAAAACTAAGCTAATGACTAGTAGATTAAAAAACTCACTTGACACATGTTTGGGTATAGGGGTGCCGCTGAGGGTTTGAAACCCTGGTCCTGTTTAGGACAAAATATATATACTAAAATATCCACCCTGTCTAGGACAACACCCTCTATTTTATGACCCTATTTAGGACAAAGGACAAAATACTGTCTTCTGTCTGGCAGTTCTACTGATACAGTACACACAAATTCATCACCGACGACAATCGTGCATTACCATACCCTGTTTAGGACAGACTCACATAACATTATATACCCAGTCAAAAACCGATACCCTGCCCAGCGGCACGCCCCCGTATAGCTCAGACCCTACTAACAGAACTGCACCGTGAACTTTCAGATGAAAACGAACAAATGATCGATATATCCATAGTGAAACACATGAGTTTCTCATACACACGAGACAATTGTAACAATTATTTATTTCAGGTAACCACTCAGTAGCGTTCATTTGTACGACTGTGTAATCTTGAAATTAAAACACTAATAACTATTAATTGTCCTGAATTACTCTGTGATAAATCAAATACAAAATTTTGATTCCATTTTAATGATAATGAAGCAGATTATTTCACGGCAATGTTATGTTGTAAGAAATATCGATATTGTTGCAAAGTCATTGCATGAACATGTCCAATGAGGTAATTAGTATTCATTCAATACGTGTTGCTGTTGACATACAGATTCTAAATGATGATTTGCGGACGAACTCTCAAATGTTTAATAATGGTATATTTACTGAATAAATCCATCTAGGCATTAATACATATATTTCTTTTGATTGGATTGTAATATGTTGTACATAGAGAGAGCTTGAAACCCTTGTTTTCCCGGCAAAATCGCGATCAAACACTTCTGTCACACAATCTGCTGAAATTGACTGACTGAGTGTTTATTGACTTAATTAGTATGTGTGAAACGAAGCTATTTACCTTTTATCATGTTCTTGTAAGATGTTAGGTCTTTTAAAGCACTAAAGAGTGGCTTGCGGTTAAAAAGACAGTATACGAAGAACCAAGTCCGACTTATTGATGATAAACAAACAAAATTTGACGGGAAAAGAGCCGACTACCTTGAAGAGTCGGAGGCTGCTCACGCGAAGTCGTTGAAAATATCCGAGTAAGAGTTTTTGGAAATCAAGAAAGGAAAGAATAAACTTGTTAAAAATGGCTAAATTAAGAAAATAAACTGCCGCACTTTTAAGAACGGACCTCCATAAAATGGCTTAAATTTAGTCGACCGCCGAAGGCCGTCGACAACTGACTTTTAACTCGAAGTGAAAATAAGATGTTTTTCGAAAATTTGCCATTATTGCATGTAACCCAGCTCTACATAGGCTAAATATCACAACCAAACTAAATGTATCATAGAAAATCATGTAATATGAGTTTTACAGAGCGCCAAAGTGACCCGAAATTTTAGCGTCTTTCAGGGCGATTTTGATGCAAAACAAGGGGGGGTGGTCAACTTTCGAGCAAAAGCCTGAACCAAACTTTAAATACGACCATTCTTAATCTATTCCTATAGGTAATAAATGATAGCAATTTGAAAGGAATCGGCCGACCCCCATCTTTCAACTCTGCCCGGTTTTCTCAGACAATGACACTTAACTGATTTGATCTTCTGATAAATGTCAAGTGGTTTTGGATTTCATTCGTTTTATGTCACGGCATGTACTAGTATCGGTTTGATCGAGACCAGTGAACATGGAAAGAACCTCTGCTCGCAGGGTAGGACACCACTGACACCGGTTCCATTGATATTGGTATTGATATAATGTAATTCGGACACTTTAATTGCTATGGCCCCGATGGTGTCCGTAATAACGAGGTTCCATTGTATTGATATCATGTAATACCGGTGTCCAGATCAACCTGTGTCTGTATTAACCGGTGTCCGAATTCACCGGTGTCCAGATTAAACGGTGTCCGTATTAACCGGTGTCTGTATTAACCGGTGTCCGTATTCACCGGTGTCCGTATTCACCGGTGTCCAGATTAACCGGTGTCCGTATTAACCGGTGTCCGTATTCACCGGTGTCCAGATTAACCGGTGTCCGTATTAACCGGTGTCTGTATTAACCGGTGTACTTATTAACCGGCTGGTGTCTGTATTAACCGGTATTCAGATTAACCGGTGTCCATATTAACCGGTGTCCATATTAACCGGTGTCCAAATTAACCGGTGTCCAGATTAACTGGTGTCCGTATTAGCGGGTGTGCGTATTAACCGATATCCGTATTAACCGGTGTCCGTATTCACCAGTGTCCAGATCAACCTGTGTCTGTATTAACCGGTGTCCGAATTCACCGGTGTCCAGATTAAACGGTGTCCAGATTAACTGGTGTCCAGATTAACTGGTGTCCGTATTAGCGGGTGTGCGTATTAACCGATATCCATATTAACCGGTGTCCGTATTAACCGATGTCCGTATTAATCGGTGTCCGTATTAACCGGTGTCTGTATTAACCAGTGTCCGTATTAACCGGTGTGCGTATTAACCGGTGTCCGAATTAACCGGTGTCCATATTAATCGATGTCCATATTAACCAGTGTCCGAATTAACCAGTGTCCATATTAACCGGTGTCCGTATTAACCGGTGTCCGTATTAATCGGTGTGCATATTAACCGGTGTCCGTATTAACCGGCGTACGTATTAACCGGTGTACATATTAACCGGTGTCCGTATTAACCGGTGTACGTATGAACCGGTGTTCGTATTAAATCGGTGTGCGTATTAACCGGTGTCCGTATTAACTGGTGTCCGTATTAACCGATGTCCATACTAACCAGTGTCCGAATTAACCGGTGTCTGTATTAACCGGTGTCTGTATTAACCGGTGTCTGTATTAACCGGTGTCTGTATTAACTGGTGTCTGTATTAACTGGTGTCCGTATTAACCGGTCTCCAGATTAACCGGTGTCTGTATTAACCGGTGTCTGTATTAACTGGTGTCTGTATTAACCGGTGTCCATATTAACCGGTCTCCAGATTAACCGGTGTCTGTATTAACCGGTGTCTGTATTAACCGGTGTCCGTATTAACCGGTGTCCGTATTAACCGGTGTCCGTATTAACCGGTGTCCTTATTAACCCGTGTCTCTATTTAACCGGTGTTGGCCGGTGTTCGTATTAACCGGTGTCCTTATTAACCGGTGTCTCTATTTAACCGGTGTTGGCCGGTGTCCGTATTAACCGGTGTCCAGATTAACCGGTGTCCGTATTAACCGGTGTCTGTATTAACCGGTGTACTTATTAACCGGCTGGTGTCTGTATTAACCGGTATTCAGATTAACTGGTGTCCAAATTAGCCGGTGTCCGTATTCACCAGTGTCCAGATTAACCGGTGTCCGTATTAACCGGTGTCCAGATTAACTGGTGTCCAGATTAACCGGTGTCTGTATTAACTGGTGTCTGTATTAACCGGTGTCCGTATTAACCGGTGTCCAGATTAACCGGTGTCTGTATTAACTGGTGTCTGTATTAACCGGTGTCCGTATTAACCGGTCTCCAGATTAACTGGTGTCCAGATTAACTGGTGTCCGTATTAGCGGGTGTGCGTATTAACCGATATCCATATTAACCGGTGTCCGTATTAACCGATGTCCGTATTAATCGGTGTCCGTATTAACCGGTGTCTGTATTAACCAGTGTCCGTAT
Organism: Actinostola sp. cb2023; assembly: GCA_033675265.1. NCBI lineage: Eukaryota > Metazoa > Cnidaria > Anthozoa > Actiniaria > Actinostolidae > Actinostola > Actinostola sp. cb2023. The sequence continues at coordinate 397,554 of JAUJYZ010001448.1, forward strand.
TAACCGGTGTGCGTGTTAACCGGTGTCCGAATTAACCGGTGTCCATATTAATCGATGTCCATATTAACCAGTGTCCGAATTAACCAGTGTCCATATTAACCGTTGTCTCTATTTAACCGGTGTTGGCCGGTGTACGTATTAAATCGATGTGCGTATTAACCGGTGACCGTATTAACCGGTGTCCGTATTAACCAGTGTCCGTATTAATCGATGTGCATATTAACCGGTGTCCGTCCGTATTAACCGGCGTACGTATTAACCGGTGTACATATTAACCAGTGTCCGTATTAACCGGTGTCTCTATTTAACCGGTTTGGCCGGTGTTCGTATTAACCGGTGTCCTTATTAACCGGTGTCTCTATTTAACCGGTGTTGGCCGGTGTCCGTATTAACCGGTGTCCAGATTAACCGGTGTCCGTATTAACCGGTGTCTGTATTAACCGGTGTACTTATTAACCGGCTGGTGTCTGTATTAACCGGTATTCAGATTAACTGGTGTCCAAATTAGCCGGTGTCGTATTCACCGGTGTCCAGATTAACCGGTGTCCGTATTAACCGGTGTCCAGATTAACTGGTGTCCAGATTAACCGGTGTCTGTATTAACTGGTGTCTGTATTAACCGGTGTCCGTATTAACCGGTGTCCAGATTAACCGGTGTCTGTATTAACTGGTGTCTGTATTAACCGGTGTCCGTATTAACCGGTCTCCAGATTAACTGGTGTCCAGATTAACTGGTGTCCGTATTAGCGGGTGTGCGTATTAACCGATATCCATATTAACCGGTGTCCGTATTAACCGATGTCCGTATTAATCGGTGTCCGTATTAACCGGTGTCTGTATTAACCAGTGTCCGTATTAACCGGTGTGCGTGTTAACCGGTGTCCGAATTAACCGGTGTCCATATTAATCGATGTCCATATTAACCAGTGTCCGAATTAACCAGTGTCCATATTAACCGTTGTCTCTATTTAACCGGTGTTGGCCGGTGTACGTATTAAATCGATGTGCGTATTAACCGGTGACCGTATTAACCGGTGTCCGTATTAACCAGTGTCCGTATTAATCGATGTGCATATTAACCGGTGTCCGTATTAACCGGCGTACGTATTAACCGGTGTACATATTAACCAGTGTCCGTATTAACCGGTGTCTCTATTTAACCGGTGTTGGCCGGTGTTCGTATTAACCGGTGTCCTTATTAACCGGTGTCTCTATTTAACCGGTGTTGGCCGGTGTCCGTATTAACCGGTGTCCAGATTAACCGGTGTCCGTATTAACCGGTGTCTGTATTAACCGGTGTACTTATTAACCGGCTGGTGTCTGTATTAACCGGTATTCAGATTAACTGGTGTCCAAATTAGCCGGTGTCCGTATTCACCGGTGTCCAGATTAACCGGTGTCCGTATTAACCGGTGTCCAGATTAACTGGTGTCCAGATTAACCGGTGTCTGTATTAACTGGTGTCTGTATTAACCGGTGTCCGTATTAACCGGTGTCCAGATTAACCGGTGTCTGTATTAACTGGTGTCTGTATTAACCGGTGTCCGTATTAACCGGTCTCCAGATTAACTGGTGTCCAGATTAACTGGTGTCCGTATTAGCGGGTGTGCGTATTAACCGATATCCATATTAACCGGTGTCCGTATTAACCGATGTCCGTATTAATCGGTGTCCGTATTAACCGGTGTCTGTATTAACCGGTGTCCGTATTAACCGGTGTGCGTATTAACCGGTGTCCGAATTAACCGGTGTCCGAATTAACCGGTGTCCATATTAATCGATGTCCATATTAACCAGTGTCCGAATTAACCAGTGTCCATATTAACCGTTGTCTCTATTTAACCGGTGTTGGCCGGTGTACGTATTAAATCGATGTGCGTATTAACCGGTGACCGTATTAACCGGTGTCCGTATTAACCAGTGTCCGTATTAATCGATGTGCATATTAACCGGTGTCCGTATTAACCGGCGTACGTATTAACCGGTGTACATATTAACCAGTGTCCGTATTATGTCTGTATTAACCAGTGTCCGTATTAACCGGTGTGCGTATTAACCGGTGTCCGAATTAACCGGTGTCCATATTAATCGATGTCCATATTAACCAGTGTCCGAATTAACCAGTGTCCATATTAACCGTTGTCTCTATTTAACCGGTGTTTGCCGGTGTACGTATTAAATCGATGTGCGTATTAATCGGTGTCCATATTAACCGGTGTCCGTATTAACCGGTGTCCGTATTAATCGGTGTGCATATTAACCGGTGTCCGTATTAACCGGCGTACGTATTAACCGGTGTACATATTAACCGGTGTCCGTATTAACCGGTGTACGTATTAACCGGTGTACGTATGAACCGGTGTTCGTATTAAATCGGTGTGCGTATTAACCGGTGTCCGTATTAACCGGTGTCTGTATTAACCGATGTCCATACTAACCAGTGTCCGAATTAACCGGTGTCTGTATTAACCGGTGTCTGTATTAACCGGTGTCTGTATTAACCGGTGTCTGTATTAACTGATGTCTGTATTAACTGGTGTCCGTATTAACCGGTCTCCAGATTAACCGGTGTCTGTATTAACCGGTGTCTGTATTAACCGGTGTCTGTATTAACTGGTGTCTGTATTAACCGGTGTCCGTATTAACCGGTCTCCAGATTAACCGGTGTCTGTATTAACCGGTGTGTGTATTAACCGGTGTCTGTATTAACTGGTGTCTGTATTAACCGGTGTCCGTATTAACCGGTGTCCGTATTAACCGGTGTCCGTATTAACCGGTGTCCTTATTAACCGGTGTCTCTATTTAACCGGTGTTGGCCGGTGTTCGTAATAACCGGTGTCCAGATTAACCGGTGTCTGTATTAACCGGTGTCCGTAGTAACCGGTGTCCGTAGTAACCGGTGTCCGTAGTAACCGGTGTCCGTAGTAACCGGTGTCCGTAGTAACCGGTGTCCGCATTAACTGGTGTCCGTATTAACCGGTGTCCGTATTAACCGGTGTCCGTATTCACCGTGCGGTATTAACCGGTCTGTTATGATTTGGCAGTCATTTGGGTGGGACAAATCAGTTTCCCTAAAAAAACTGGGATATCTGTATAATTTCAGTGAGATTATGTTTTGATCTGATCAAGAAAATGAAATAAATTTAATCCCTAGAAACAATAAAGAGAACTCAAAGCATATTTACAACTTGGTATATTTTGTTGTATTTATTTCTAGTGTTTAAACGTTGTGTTGTCAATTTCATGTCTCATTATGCACGTGTAACGTATTACCAAATGATAAAGATATGCTCTGAGTTTACGCTTCCCACCGGAAGAGTTTTAGAGCTGCATCAATAATATTTATACACAGTCATGTTCAATGGTAAAGCTTTAAGATACATATATTTTTAAGCTCAAACTCCATGTACCAAGAAGCGTTTGATGGATTTGAAAATAGGTAATTTTCACGCGTTCGTTCAGATGCTACGATAGCATCTCAATTAGTGATCTAAAGAAATAGTTAGATTCAAAATCCGAAAAAGATTTTTAGTGTTTTGAAAAGAGGAAATTACACCTTTGTATGTATCAAAATATTAATTTCGTACAACCGTCGGTTTTTCTACGCGAACACATCGAAAATGCTTAATTTTCGCTTCGCGTCTTCGTCGGTCGAAGGCTATTTTGAGGGAATTTCGACTTTCTCCAATTTTTAAGAAAATAAAAAGCTCTTTAAGTTTTCGATACTATTTTTGGAAATGGTACACCAAAGGGGTTCTATTGGTGAAATAAAACGAAATTCGATTTTTCGCAACTGTCCGCCGATTCTCGATATTTAGAGGCAGTGGCTCTTAAACATTTCTCAATGTTTAGTTATAGTGATCAAATCAGTGTTTGGTTACTTGTTGGGTGCCGACTCGGTAGAACATACAGAATTTGGAATCGCCCGGCACTCGACAACATAATACTGCCGGGCCAGCTCAGAATTTGTATAAATGACCAAAATCGAGAAAACATACTTAGATTTTGAGCAACTAGTCAGCTAGATATCCTTCCGTGATTGATTCTGACAGCTGAACTTGCCCCTTGACCTCCGGTGCTTACTGATTGATTTGTGATTTGTAATCTCTCTTGTGGTCAGACTTGATGTCTCGATCTTCCAATTCGCGACTATGACTAACAAAAACAAAAAAAATACGGTCTCCATTCTTAGACTCGTGCCCGGCCTTAGGCCTTGGCACGAGTAACGAGAGGCCGTGTTGTATCGGTGGATATATTCGCCTCGTATCTATATACCCGATACAACACGGCATCGAGTTTTCTAAACGACTTCTAAAACCCAACATTCATTTAAACTGATAGTTAATAATTTCCGATGGAAAAAGTTAAAGAAAATCACAAATTTGTAGGTAAGAGATGTCTCAATCTCGTCCCCAGAGCCTGCGTTACTTTCGGCCAGCGACGAGAACGTAGGCTCTGGCATAATCCATTTTTTGGGAACAGGATTTCTTGTTCTTCCGGTTTTAGAGCGCATGCGCAAGTTAGCTGGGCAGTTGGTTGTTGTCGATTCAAATTGTCGATTCAGTTTCAGTGGAATCCTTCGAAAGGTTTCATTAGGGAATAGAGTACGCTTTAAAAGCACTTGGTAAAGAAGATACAACAGTGAAAGAAGCGCAGTAACTGAAGTCTTTATTAAAAGCAGTGGTTTTACAGCAGAAGGATACGCGAACAGTTCTTCCTACGGGTATATTTACTCGTGTCTACTTTACATATCAGTTAATTATTTGAATCTATCATCTTCATCTTCTCTAGTTATTGTTGTCTCTCCTTCAAATGTATTTCTTTTGAATCTTTCGCCTTCGTAAGCACCTCGATTGGCACCGCCTTTCAGTTGCTAGCCTAAAGAATATTAGATTTACGATCGACATATGTTCTTTGAATAACCATCACTCTTTTAAGAGTGAAGCTTAAAAGCTTCGTGTAAATTTTGAGCTTCGTTTGAAAACTTTCCAAGACACTTCGAGATACATATAAGCTTAGATAAACTGGATTTTTCTCTGTGCTTAGATATTTTAATATTGCAGATCGAGGCGACATGTTTAAAATAACATGTCAATGAAACCGTTGAAAAATGTTAATTTTTGTTTTGAACGGAAGTTGGGACACCGGGTTGTTCGGGTTGTTTTGACAACTCAATTTTCATTGGATATATTTCATTTCCGGAATCTTGCGCGTGCGTAGTTTCTAAAATGGAATAGCCAATCAAATTGTCTCAAAAATGGATTATGCCAGAGCCTACGTTCTTCGCCGCTGGTCGAAAGTAACGCAGGCTCTGGGGACGAGATTGGAGATGTCTGTGACACTGCGATCATGCGCACTGAACACCACAATTCGTCCCACATTTGAAAGAGGTATTGTAGGCGTCAGTAGGAACCTAGTAATATTACATTCCAAAATTGCCTATGTGAAGGTCAATGATGCGATACTAAAACTGAGACCTTTGCATACAGGCCTGTGTTTCAGGTAGTCAGTTGATAGAACTGATTAATGAAACATGAGTGTTCTATCACTTTTAGTTATAACACTCATGTTTATGCATGAGACAGTGTTATAACTAAAAAGTTATAACACTCATGTTTTATTAATCAATTCTATAACTAAAACCTGGCAGGTCTGTATGGGGGTATAAAGGTCCATGCACCTGACCAAATGGTCAGCTCCCATTGGCCTAATAGCTCATGAATTATTAATGAGTTTTAGAATATGTGATATAGATTCGTCCTAATTTGCATACGGCCTTAACTTGGATTTTCTTGGCCAAAATTATTTAAATCTTGAATATTTTTGCAGAAAATATAAAATGAAGGTACGGATTTTTTAAGCCGCTTAATAAACTCGGAGATCGTGTTTTATCAGATATTAAAACCACTCCCATTCGCGTCGTGGTTTTATGTACTGTTTAATAAACGAGCAGGAGTGTTTTATATAAAGTTTCATCCTCATAGTATTCTTGATATAAAATATACTAATAAGCAGTGCATTACCGGGTAATAAGGTACATGCACGTGATGGATTTCGTTCTTCTCATTGGACGAATTGCTCATTAATTATGCATGAGTTTTTGAATATATAATAATTAAAAAAAACCACTCCTGCTCGTTTATTAAACAGTAGATACCATTACAAAAAAGAGCAGGGGACTGGGAACGAATTTATTAGAATTAATGTAATTACGAAATTAAGTTATGACATGAAACAACATGTTGAAATTAACATATGTGCAACGTTTGATGTGATTTGAGTGAATTCTGTCGGAATTATAAACTTTTGAAATTTTGAAATTTTACAGTGAATGTATGTTTGGGTAGACCACAGGCAGCCCAAGCAATTGTCTTGTATATACAGTAAATGTATGGGTCGAAAATATCATAAAATTGGTTTGTAATAAACTTGACTAACCTTTGTCCATAATATCAAAAACAACTACAGACAAAGGTTAGTCAAGTTTATTACAAACCAATTTTACGATATTTTCGACCCATACATTTACTGTATATACAAGACAATTGCTTGGGCTGCCTGTCGGTAGACAACATAAAAAATTACAGAGTTTGTATGGGAAAAGGTACATCCTTGATGCCCTCTAGCATAGTCAATATCAAGCCAAAGTTCACCAAACTTTCCAGACTAGCTAAGTTTGATCTGCTCTCTCAGAAAATGATGTCCACTTTTGCTAGTTTCTTATTGAATTAGTTTTACGGACTCGGTCCCAGTCCCCTGCTCTTTTTTGTAATGGGTAAATCTGTTACTTAAATATCATTATTATTATTAACTACTTGATTTGATTGATCTATAGGGCAACTCTACTCTCAAAGTATCCATTTATTAAGTCACAGCACCATTTATTGCCTTCTCCTGAAGGTAAAATCTCCTTAAATACAATGTCAGTTAATGCGTGAATGTAGCCTGAAAATCAGCCGCCTCCTCTGGGTCAAAAATTTCCCCGAGTGAGACGTCTGAACTCCGAAGTCGATAATCGTGTCCAGTGACGTCACACTACGACGGATCCGGGTAGTGTGTTCTGATTGGCTCACACGATAATTTATACAAATTCGTTGGCTTTTTCAAGATGGCGGGTCTGTTATTTCCAAACCGTCGTTCGAAACGTAAGTCTCTTGGTTGGAATAACAGGCCAGGGCTGAATCCACAGCAAGAAAAACTGAAGCTCTTTATGAATTTATTAACAGGAAGAATGTCTATGTTGACCTTCCGACTGGCTACGGAAAGTCGTTTATCTTTGAAATGGCTCCACGCCTGCAGCGAACTGGAGCGAACTATCCCTTTAGAAACTACATGTACTTGTACTACCAACTGAAGAGGAAGGGCTGCTATAAAGTTGTCTTTCTTCCCCGCTTCTTCTACGGAGTCTACTAGTCCTTCGCATACTGATTGTCTTTCAGTTTGGCGTTGATATTTGAACATAGATTTTGGGGATACGTCAGTACGACTGATACGATTTTGTCTTGACTATTATTTTAAATTTCGATAATTTTCGTATATTCTAAGGTGTTTCACTGTCTACTAGCTATCAACAATATTTACTTTGTCCTAATACCGGTCTGTCTTTATTTCTATTAAAGTCAAGCCACAAGTGTTGACATTCTAACATTTACATAAATTAGATGACGTCACTGGACACGATTATCGACTTCGGAGTTCAGACGTCTCGGGGAAATGTTTGACCCAGAGGAGACGGCTGATTTTCAGGCTAGCGTGAATGCAGAACATATATGTTTTTCAACATTTTGCATAGGTGAGCTAGCTCCAGCTATCAGTGCTACTGTAAATATATCTGGCAGCCTTGTTGATGTGATACTGGTACACATGGGGAATGACAGGTACATGTATAACTAAACTTATGGATGCGGGTACTTCATCTTTATGAAATGGACAGTCTTTTGTGAAGTTCTGATGAATTTTATTGATTTCTTTTGTAGAGATGACTTGGATCGTAAATTACAAGCTCAAGAGTTAGCAAGAATGATGAATAATAGGTAAACGAAATTGTGTGAATTCTTTCATTTGGTTTAAAGTGCTACTTAGACGAAAATCGACCGAAGTTTAATTTAGCTGAAACTTCACTGAAATAATCTCAAAGAGCCATACAATTACTGGTTAATGTGTTTTCTCAAAATTCCTATGGGAAGTATTACATTTTTATGAATCTTTAGAAGTGTCAGTGAGGTCATCTACTCAACCCTAACAATCAACACAGCTTCGCTCCATACATTTCTTTGTGTTTAGTTTCTTGAATTATTTTATTTCTATGAAGCTAAAAGTTTGGGTGAAGGAGTTTTCTTACATTATTTGTGCTTAGGATTGATTGTCTGACCAGTTGTCTTCAATGCAGAGCTGTTATCTGAACAAAACATTGAGATATTTTGACTCACAAAATACAAAGAAATGTATGGAGCTGAATGTTGGGTTGAGTAGATGACGTCACTGACTCGTCTAAAGATTCATGAAAATATAGTACTTCCCTCTGGAATATCGAAATAAGATTTTAACTAGTTATTATTAGACCCTTGAAGAATTATTCAATGAAGTTTCAGCTAAATTAAACTTCGATCGATTTTCGTCTAAGTAGCACTTTAAGAGTTGTGAAATAGTTTTGCATTTCTTTTGTTATATTCACACAGTTCAAATCCATTGGTTTTTCTTGGTTATGTAACATCTGCTCCCGGAAGTCGAGACTATGACACATTGCTACGTGATGGACGAATGAAGGTTAGTTAATGAAATATACTCGGGTATTACATGATCCTACATTCTAAGCATTGCTCACGGGGCACGGGAAATATACAGTCCTTTCAGAAAACGTTGTCGCTGACCACGACTATGGGTAGAAATCACTCAAGTAATAAATTATTCGCTCTGTAAATTTATTTTCTCATTATCATAATGGAGAGTAATAATAATAATAATAATAATAATATTAACTTTATTCTTATATAGCGTATTCCTTACAACTCAATGCGCTGAACAATAAAAAATGAATTTGAATTTATGATTAAAAACTATACAAAAGGCAAAAGAAATAATTATTAACTCAGTTCATTACAAAAAAGACTAGACGCTCTGCTTGCGTGAACTCGGGCTTCTTAATAAAGCATGTTTTGATAGATTTTAAATGTGAAACCTAATAACTTATTTGTATCATCATACAGAAGTAGTTTTAACCTATTACTTGCACAATTTAAAGCAGAATTTCCACGCTCAGAACGGGTCAGTGAATGGCAAAAATACAATCGAAAACATGCTTAGATTTGATAGCTGGTTTTAGGGACACTGCTAGCTGACAGCCGACGAAGCATATTTCGATAACCTTGCAAGAAACGAGTTCACAAATTCATCAATAAAATTACGAGTTCTTACTAAGCCACAGACATCTGTTAGAAATACACTTTCAGACAGAATTGCAAGGCCAAAAAATATTCTCTAGGATATTTGTATATTTAACTTGAAGCAGTATTAATGACAACTCGACTGGCTCGAGCAAGGGAGCACGGAAGAGTCCTTTTTGAATGCTGGTGATTTGATTTATCGTTTAATTAAGAGAATATTTTTTACGAACGCGCGTATTGAACGCCAAAAACCAATAGGCTGGAAAATACGTTTTGTACAAGGCTGAAACTGCTTTAGCAAAGAGTTCAAGTTATTTGTGATGGTTTTTGACCGATAAAAGTGAAATTAGAGTGTTAATCCAAAGTGAAAATTTGGTTTGAAAACTGTCCACATGGGCTACATGTAGATCTGTATATTTACTATTGTTGCTGATGTTTTCCCCTGAATTACCTCAAATTTAAAACAAAAAGCAGGAAAATGGCTTTGTACAACGCTAAAATAGCTTTATGTAGACAATTTACTTTGTTTTTAATAGTTTGTGCTTAGTTAAAATAAAATTAGAGTGTTAACCCAAAGCGAACATCGAAAGTCAAACTGTTCAAAAGGGCTGGTTTTTGGCGCTTTTGGCGGATATTACGCAATGGGCTCCTATTGATAACAGTGTATTATATACACTGAAAGGGCAACCCTGTTTAAATAAAGGTTTATTCATTCAATGTTGAAATAAATATCCTCTTAATACGTACGTACGTCCGCCATCTTGAATTTCGTTGATAAGCTGCTGACCACAACTTCTGTATACTAAAATTGGAACGATACAGAGAAGATCAGCATGGCTCCGTGATTTAGTACCGTGCTCGGCGTAGAGAACGAAAGCAAAGCTATTCATCTAGTAGATCAACTGCGTAAGCTTCTTAGCAGAGGAGGCTTTCGCTTGACAAAGTGGATTTCTAACTCCAGAAATGTTATTGAATCTGTACCTGAGTCCGAGAGAGCAAGCTCAGTAAAGGATCTTGATCTTGATCGTCTACCAACGGAAAGAGCTCTCGGAATCTTATGGAACGTTGAAACAGACATGTTTTGTTTCAAGACCACGATCAAGGACAGCCCTCTTACGATACCAACCAGAACCCAGCAGACGAAGCGTCTAGAGGCTTATCTGCGAACGACCTCATCACTAGCCAACGACGGATTAACGGTCTTGGCTTTTTGTGGCAAGAAGAAACTGAATGGCCAAAACAACCCGAAACGCAAGGAAGAGTCAAAGACGACGAACCCGAAGTCAAAGTAGAATGTAAAGTCGCCACAGTTGTTACCGTTGCTCAACCTGATCCAGTTACACGTATTATGGAGAACTTCTCATCGTGGTATCGAATTAAGAAGTGCATAGCTTGGATACTGCGCTATCGAGCAAACCTACTGAGGTCAGTAGCAAGACGAAAGGCGAATGAAGTTAAGACAATACAATACAATACAATAACTTTATTTATACACGATTAAAATTAAAGCTGAAAAGCTTGTGGGGTCAATGACAAGTCAAAGCCGATTACCTTACAAGAATTCAGCGATGAAATCGCATGGCTTGATTCTACAGGACAACAGCAGATAAAGAAAACAAGCCCCATCTACAAGCTGGATCCAAAGTATATTAACGGAATGTTGTGTGTCGGAGGACGACTGAAGCATGCACCAATTGATGTTGATGCAAAGTACCCAATACTTTTACCTAAGAATCATCACGTGTCTGTACTGATAGCAAGATATTACCATGACCAAAGTGGACACTCTGGCATAGAGCACACTCTGTCTTTGCTAAGACAAGTTTACTGGCTTGTAAACGCTAGAGCCACCGTCAGAAGAATCACAAGTCAATGCATTAGCTGTAAGAAACGACAAGCACCACCAGAAACTCCACGCATGGCAGATCTACCCGCTGATAGAGTGACCCCCAACAAACCACCATTTACATTTGTCGGAGGTGGACTGTTTTGGACCCTTCATGGTCAAAAGAGCAAGGAGTTTAGTTAAACGCTATGGAGTATTGTATACCTGTCTGACTACACGCGCGGTACACATAGAGATTGTACACACTATGGAAACGTTTCATTGCAAGGCGGGCCAAGCCAGAAGTCGTCAGGTCTGACAATGGTACAAACTTTGTCGGCGGTCAAAGAGAGCTTAAGGAGGCGATTCAACAGTGGAATCAACAGCAGATCAACGAATTTCTTCTACAGAGAGACATTGTATGGAAGTTTAACCCTCCAGCAGCTTCGCACCAAGGTGGCGTTTGGGAACGCTGTATTAGAACTGTACGAAAGGTACTCTACGCTCTACTTCACGAACAAACACTCGATGATGAAGGAATCTCAACCCTCATGTGCGAGGTTGAGCCGATTATCAACAGCCGCCCAATCACCAAATGTTCTGATGATCCAAGAGACGGGTACAGGATGGATACACCAGAAGTGTAACTGTGAAGACTACAAACTCAGTCTTGGTCCGCCCATTGACATCAAATCATCTCTTCCTGCTAAAACCTTGCCCAAACATGCCACCAGGAATCTTCTGCAAGGAAGACAATTACTCGCGACGAAGATGGCGCCAGGTCCAATATATGGCGGATATTTTCTGGCGCAGGTGGGTCAAAGAGTATTTGCCGCAATTACAAGAAAGGCAGAAGTGGCTGAAACCATCAAAGAATCTTAGTGTCGATGATGTGGTGTTAGTAGTCGAAGAAAGGCAACCAAGGTCATCCTGGCCACTTGGACGCGTGATCGAAGTACATCCAAACAAACAGGACGGATACCCCAGAAGTGTAACTGTGAAAACTACAAACTCAGTCTTGGTCCGCCCAGTAACCAAGATTGTACTGCTAGAATCTATCCAAGACCAAGAGCAATGAACACTGATAACAGAGTATAACCATACGTTCGATTTAAATTTTGTTGTATGGTCGATTTAATCTGATTTTGTAAATGTAGCGAGCTCCATTTAGGGGCCGGAATGTAAGATTCAAATCTGTATGTTAATTATGTCATGACGTAATAACAGTATAGAAAAGAGTGTACGTGCTCCCTGGGTCATTCGAGGGACGCAACTCTTTGAACCTCGTCTCGAGTCAATCTGTCTAATGTAAAACTCAACTATGGAAAATAAACAAGCGTTCGAGAGAAAGCAACATTCTACATCTACAAGTCCCAAAAGATGTCATCATCAACTGAAGGACATAATCTCAAGTTATATGGAAAGACGCGATGGCTTTTATTATACAAAAAAATAGAGAAGATTCACTTACTTTTCTTCCACTCACGCCTCATCTTGCGAATTCCGGGAATTTTCAAAATGGCGGTAACTCTGGCGTTTGCTCTCTTAAAGGGAACTGAAAACAAATTTTATTTTTTCAAGAAAGTTAGATATCACTTATATTAAATTACTTGAGTGATTAATTTTTGTAAATTGTTCTTAGATATCATCATAATTTACGTTCAATATGGAATATCGTCCGCCATTTTGCCGTTTTACCGTCGTCTCAGATCTTTTTGTTTGTGACGTCGTTTATGGGGAATATTAAAATCCGTTCACAACATTCTCTCGGGTACAAGAAAATACAATGCACTTATAATTACTCTATATTGTGACTGCACTTTCCCTTAGGTAGGTGACGTCTATTAGGATAGGTGACGTCTATTATGGGGAATAATTACTGAAGTGAGCCGCGATCATTTCAGCGGTAATCTATGTCTTTTTACAATTAAAACTCAAGTTTCTTCATCAAAATAAAAACAATTGAAAATTATTTCAGAAAATGAATGTACACAACATTCTCTTTGTTTTTATCGAAAGATAAATTTAGGCTACAGTTCTCCTTTAACAGTTATTTGATCGTGTTCAATATCGAATATATTATTCTTTAGTCCTAGATAGTGACGTAAAATAGACAGTGTACCCTGATAGCAATCGAACCTATAACTTCTGATCTGGAGTCAAATGTGCCATTCTAAAACTCATTAATAATTCATGAGCAATTGGTCCAACCAGGTTTGTTGAATCGGTCACATGCATGGATCTTTATACCCCGGTAAAGTTAAAAAATCGAACATGGTTTTCCATTGTCTGTACTCTCGTCATCCGTTGTCGATAAGAGTACAGACAATACACCTTTTTCACGCGTGCTGGTTTTCGAGATCAGAATACTAGGATCTTTCACATACAAATGACCACTGCCATCCGAAAAAGCAATTATTCATCAATATTTTTGGAAAATTTCATAGTATTGGATAAAATCTCAAGAAGATATCGTAAATGGCATTTATAGAGTTTAGTATGGGATTTTGCCTTCATGCGTACCAAGCCTCGTTCTGATGTATTTTCAGAATTAAAACCGTTCATAACTCCGCAAGGACATATCATTTTTCTCTAAAACTTTTACACTTATCTTATATATTATATCAATACAGTCATTTGCAAAAATTCTGGCCGCCACGAAATATCAATATATCAATATATCGGGTGCATTATGGGTAATTAACTGGCCGTCTCTCTAAAAACCTCTCAGTCGTTTTCGCTTCTAAAATAAATATCTCCCAAACTCTAGCTAAGGAAAGACTATATCAAGGTTATTACTAAAACGGGTTTGGTTTGCTTCAAAAATATTTTTATTTTATTTTATTTTATTTTTTGAAATGATTCCGTCTGAGAGCTGGTCAAGAGGTCAAATTTGCATGAAATTATGCACTTCTTTACGGCGCTGTACAAACTTCGTCTCGCATTATCCAGCGAAACTTTTTATATCATGTTGTAGATAAATGTATCTAGTTTGTCTAGAGGTAAAGCGTTATTCAATCGGTTCAGCCGTTTATGAGAAAATTAGTTGATAATTAACCCCACTAAGATCTAACTGAACGGCGGCTCAAAATTACCCAATTTTACTCGATTATTTTGCAAAAGTGGCACATCGCTGGACTCTCTCATTGACACAATCGGATTGAACATCATTTCATTTACACAAATCTGTAAAAACCTGTGTACGTTTTGGATATTTCAAAAGTTACAATAATTTCAGTTGGTGCATGTTAGACGATTTACGAATATTAATTAGGTGCAATATCTCAGATATCTTATCCATATGAAGTTGAAAACAGCTTACCTCCTTCCTAAATCGCTCATGTTTCCCATTTTACCCATGCTAGACTTCATTCCAGGTCAACATTTCCAAATACATAATAAATAATAAATACATAATAAATAATACTATTTTGAGTTTCCTATCTTATTAAATGAAGCAAAATTTGCAAATAACAAACGTAAGACTACAATAAACATCATACTAAATATTTCTACCAACTTTGCTGGCGTTAACCCGCTTTAAGGGGAATTTTCGATTATTTAATTACCCATAATGCACCCGATATATTTATATATTGATATTTCGTGACGGCCAGAATTTTTGCAAATGACTGTATCTTCTTTTAGTGAAAAGTGTTAAACCTTGAAATTAAGCAATTTCGAAAAATTTGGTACGCATGACTGCAAAATCCCATGCTATACTCTATAAGGTCATTTACGAAATCTTCTCGCGATTTTATCCAATATTATTGAAATTTTCCAAAAATATTGATGATTATAAAATAATTTAGATATAACGCGCGCTCTCATTGGTCAAAACACCGTTTTAGATGAGAGTATATAAATGTTACACAACAGAATCACTGATTTAATCCAATACTATTAATTGCTTTATATTCTCAAACACTTCTAGATAAGCTAAGTTAATATCATTAAGACTTTAATTCCATTATCTCTAGAACCAGATGGTATTCCAGATCATGCAATTTCTTATAATCTTATCATTTAGTCTCCTCCTATTTTGGCATAGACCACACATAATTATCTACCACACCCCAAGACACTATACTTCGTCAGAACTTCTTATTCCTATTTTCCACTTACAATATTTAGACACAATCAGATAACTTATAATTATTATTATCCAACAGTGTAACTTTGTTGCAGTGTTGCAGAAGTTAACTATATAGAATCTTTAGATTACTTGTACGACTTAGCTGCGTATTTGATAATTGTAATCTAGGAGCACATAGGATATAGCCAATCACAACCCTAGATTAAACTGACATTGATATAATGATAGACAATTAGTGCGTCACTATAAAGGTGACCGCACCACAACTTGTAATTAGTCCTAGCCAGCCAGAGCTTGATTAAACAACGATCCGACCACCTCTGCCTAGAGTCTCCCTTAACATAAACACGCTACGTCATGACCTTGAACGACCTTGAAGCGATGCAGTGGATTTGATCGACACCAAATATTTGTTTTTCTGCTGTTAAACATTTTATTTAATAAACATATTTTCAACGAAAGCCATATAATTAGTTTTTCTTGTTTTCTCAAGTTCAAGTTCTATCTAGATGTGATTTTGCTGTTTTGAAACTGAAAACTTGCAAGAATTGAGTTTTAAATACACCAAAAACTGGCGACGAATCGTCCATTTTTGTCGACAAATCACAATATAAACGAAGAGAACTAAATAATCTAACTGCTCAGTTTTCTCAATCACATACTAACCGTTCTATGAGTTCTATAGTTTGTCAAGTCAGTTAACGACTGAAAATACCAAGCAACGATAGCCGTATTTAATATAAACTTACTCACAAAACAGAGCGATTCTTGTGAGTTCTATCACAGAACGAGTCAAGTTCGAGCCCGAGTCAAACACGAGTCAATTTCGAGTCACAAAGAATTATCACATAAACTTATTGATTCCTTTATCAATGAATTATAAATCATAATTTCTCTATCCTACTATTATTTATCAATGAAATGTTTAAGCTTATCATAAAGTAGCTAAAGCCGTAAAGTTTCAAGTCTCAAACTAAACCTAAATAAAGTTTTTTATCGGATCAGGTTTTCACAGAAAATAAGCCTTACCAGTTTGAAGATTGATTTATTGAAGACACTGAAAAGAACTTCTTGGAAACAACTCAAACAAGTTGACATTAAATTGCTCAAAACCTTCGTCTTTCGAACCAGGTTCGCCATCTTGAATTCTCAACACAGGAAGCCCAAACACTACCCAAATTACCCCCCCCCCTCCCCTCCCCCCACAAACACCTGTTGTCTTATGTAGTGTCCAGTCCGACGCTGATTCTAAACGACTATCAGGGGAGTTATTTTTTCATGCAGAAGCACGCTGTTTATTTATTTTACAAGGACGATATATGAAATAAGAACTATTTTGGCAAATTTCATTGTAATGCAAATAGATTTTGAATAGAGAAATTCATACCTTCCGAATCCATTCTGAAGAAATGCGGTTTAGAATCAGCGTCGGACTGGACACTACATAAGACAACAGGTATTTGTGGGGGGAGGGGAGGGGGGGTTAATTTGGGTAGTGTTTGGGCTTCCTGTGTTGAGAATTCAAGATGGCGAACCTGGTTCGAAAGACGAACGTTTTGAGCAATTTAATGTCAACTTGTTTGAGTTGTTTCCAAGAAGTTCTTTTCAGTGTCTTCAATAAATCAATCTTCAAACTGGTAAGGCTTATTTTCTGTGAAAACCTGATCCGCTAAAGTACTTTATTTAGGTTTGGTTTGAGACTTGAAACTTTACGGCTTTAGCTACTTTATGATAAACATTTCACTGATAAACAATAGTAGGATAGAGAAATTATGATTTATAATTCATTGATAAAGGAATCAATAAATTTATGTGATAATTCTTTGTGACTCGAAATTGACTCGTGGTTGACTCGTGACTCGTGTTTGACTCGGGCTCGAACTTGACTCGTTCTGTGATAGAACTCGATTCTTGTAGCTACAATTACAAATTGACAAGCTGTTCGCCGGACAATATCTCTAGTAAAATATGTCAAAGAGAAAAAATATTGTCAAATGTCTCAAAAACGTCCATCGTGTATACATTCTTGTCGAGAAAAACGCTGAAAAGATTTAAAAATACGACAAAACTGTGGATATTTGGCTACCTGACTTCGAGCTCATTCATCTAGTTGTCAAATATTTCGGCAAAAAGTTGGCGATTCGTCTTCATTAGCTCAGCTTTTCTTCGTTTTTCGTATTTACAGGATACACAAACTGATAAAGGAAGCCGTAAGAAGCATTCTTCTTTAATTTTCTGACAGAAAATAGCATTCTTCAAAACGTTTTTCCTGTCAAAACTCTTATTAAACGGCGAAACGGCAGAGATAAAAGTTGTCGAGTCGCTTGCCATTTTGATTTCTTTCGCGAGATTTGATTGGACGATGGGCGATTTCTGATGCTTTTCAGGAGAATTGCAAATTTGATCAGTAGAATCTCGCGTAAATAAACGTTTTTTTCAAAAAGAAATCATTGTAGTTATTTTATAAAAGAAATATAAAACAGTTTTCCGTTTTATATACTCTGATCTAAACACTTGGAATGTTGGGAGAACACTTGAGAAGCTGGAAACCACTCCGCTTCGCGTCGTGGTTTCCTACGCTTCTCTCGTGTTCTCCCAACATCCCGCGTGTTTAGATCAGAGTATATAAAACGGAAAACTGTTTTATATTTCTTAAATAATTGCTTTTTCACATGGCAGTGGTCATCTGTATGTGAAAGATCCCAGTATTCTGATCTCGAAAACCAGCACGCGTGAATAAATGAGGTCTATTATCATATGACCCGTACGGCCCTGCTCGCGCGCTCTTAATAAAACCATTGGAAAATGTCACGTGGTATGGGCCGGACGTGTTGACGTACCCGGTCCGGAAAAAGCCGACCGGCCCTGCTCGATTTTTGTCAGGAGATTTTTTATGCTTTTTTTGCAGCAAAATTTATTTTTTAAATGTGAACAACAAAAGTGAACAATTTTGTTTATTTTGATAACATTTTTTGATTGGTTCTCGTAATCGCGCGTTTGTGTTCTTGAATGATGTTTAGTACCAAAATGGTCCATATGAAATGGTCATATGATAAAATGCTTATTGAATGAGTTAGGTCGGGCCGGACGGGAAAATATTTGGCTCTCGGTCATTCTGTACGGACCTCGCTGCGCTCGTTCCGTACTTCCATGACCTCGAGCCAAATATTTTCCCGTCCGGCCCTCCCACTCATTCAATAAGTACATATGGAAAACCATGTTCGATTTTTTTTTTTACAACAGTATAAGGAATTTGACAGGCTATGGAGCTTTCAGATAGACTAGTTTCGTGACAAATCGTGACGACTAGAAAAGAGCAAGCATTGTCTATAACTTTCTCGAAATCTGATTGGTTTATTTATTCAATTCGACAAATATGATTGGTTAATACAACAATCGATAAAGTATGAATAAATTATGTTCTAGTTCTCGAAGAAATCATTTACAAAATACATGTCAAAAACTGAGTTCTTCAAACAATGTTCAAAGCAAATAATTGTGGTTTGGAGGATACAAATAAACGTTAGCAGTTGTGATGGTGCAGCCATGAAGTAGTCCATTTGGTAAGGACATAGCATTGGCGTTTGAATCGGCCACGTGTCGCTGGAGCAATGGCAGTTTGGCTTGCACTTGCTGTGGGTTTTCCAGCTAAAGCATTGGATAGGATGTTCGAACAGTTTTTAAGCTGTTCAGGAGATGGCCTGGAGTTGTAGCTGGCAATGCTCTGTTCGTTAAGCGTGTCCGGAAATTGCCATGATGTGGCGTGAAGGTACTTCGGCGTTTGACCAGGACGTGATGGCCGTCGCCCGTACACAGTGGTTTGTGTACAGCTTAGAAAGGCCAGCACCTAGTGATATTTCTTTCATCATTTTATAGAGTGTGTTGATACCAAGTGGCTTGTTTTCATACCATGTACAGTCGGCTTGTGTGGCGTTTGCAATTGGTCGCTGAAAGAATGCCGGTTGTTTTGGATTTAACTTTTGCAAGTAAGTGTTGAGACACCAGTACGAGTCGCCAATCTCTCCCGTTGAATAAAGGCACGTCTCCTTTTCATGGCTGATTTTCTCTGATATTCCTCCTTGGTGGTTTTTGGTCTGGGCATCATGGTTCATCACTGCATATTTCTGTCCTTGGGCATCTTCCAGAAACCTGAAACTGTCTCATCGAAGTTGTCTCTGTCCTTCGCATCCTCTTCTGCACCAATGTAGTGTTACTATAAACCAAACTCGGCGAAGGAGACCCGCTGGATCATCAAAGTTGCTCTTTTGCAGTTTCTGGATGTCTGATGGTTCTATTATGGGCTTGTGCTGCACATTTTCTTTCCCTTCTCTACGGTTAAGCCTTAGTTTACACTCCAGCATTTTGTTGGATTTGGCAAACAGAGGATTTCTTGCAATCTTGACCTCTCGGTTGTTTGTGGCGAGATGTCTTTCTATGGCGTTACGGAAACCAAGCAGGAACGACGTACTGTATTCTTTGCCATTCGTGGTTCTGGCTTCAGCGTAAAACCGTCTCAAAACGTTGTCTAAATCCGAGAATCTCATCGTTAACAAATTGCTTGATAGTCCGCGGTCACTGCACCATTCTGGAAATGTAAACAAAGCAAAACTTCGTGAGTACTGTGATATAAAACTTTTACATACCCGTATATTTGTATGATCTATTTACCTTGTATTAAATTGACAATCCACTTTGTGTTTTGCTTTGTTCCTTTGGCCTATGCGTTGCTTATGATTCTTGTCAAGTCATCATCTGTTAATGTAGCAAAGTGCGATGTTTCTCTCTTCTTCGCTTTGTATTCAATTTCTTGTTATGCCGTCTCCGCTTCATGTATTAATTGATCATCTGGTATGTCATCCATCCAATCTGGCCAAAAACTATCTACTTTTATCTCATCAAGCTCGAAATTTGGAAAATCGATATCCATTAAATAAAATTATAATTAGCGGAAAGAAAAAGCGTACAAGAAAAGCGAGAAAAAAGTTTTGCGTGACAGATTGACGTCAGCACCATTGGTCTGTCCTCTCTTATCGACAATGGCTCTTAAAACCAATCAACGCGCGAGAAATTTGACAAAAGTTGTAAAAACACTGATTAATAAAGCATTAGGTCTTTATC
This sequence comes from Actinostola sp. cb2023, assembly GCA_033675265.1. Classification (NCBI taxonomy): domain Eukaryota; kingdom Metazoa; phylum Cnidaria; class Anthozoa; order Actiniaria; family Actinostolidae; genus Actinostola; species Actinostola sp. cb2023. Next base: position 417,976 of record JAUJYZ010001448.1, read on the forward strand.
ACTGATACAGACCTAATGTTTTATTCATCAGTTCTTTATTAGTGATACAGACCTAATGTTTTAATCATCAGTTCTTTATCAGTGATAAATACCTAATAAAGACCTAATGTTTTATTCATCAGTTCTTTATTAGTGATAAAGACCTAATGTTTTATTAATCAGTTATTTATCAGTGATACAGACCTAATGTTTTATTAATTAGTTCTTTATCAGTCATACAGACCTAATGTTTTATTCATCAGTTCTTTATTAGTGATACAGACCTAATGTTTTATTCATCAGTTCTTTATTAGTGATACAGACCTAATGTTTTATTAATCAGTTATTTATCAGTGATACAGACCTAATGTTTTATTAATCAGTTCTAATGTTTTATTCAGTCTTTATCATATACAGACCTAATGTTTTTTTTATTCATCAGTTCTTTATTAGTGATACAGACCTAATGTTTTATTTCATTCATCAGTGATACAGACCTAATGTTTTATTCATCAGTTCTTTATTAGTGATACAGACCTAATGTTTTATTCATCAGTTCTTTATTAGTGATACAGACCTAATGTTTTATTCATCAGTTCTTTATTAGTGATACAGACCTAATGTTTTATTAATCAGTTCTTTATTAGTGATACAGACCTAATCATCAGTTTTTTTTTTCAGTTTTATCATCAGTTCAGTGATACAGAACTAATGTTTTATTAATCAGTTCTTTATCAGTGATACAGACCTAATCTTTTTTATTCATCAGTTCTTTATTAGTGATACAGACCTAATGTTTTATTAATCAGTTCTTTACCAGTGATACAGAACTAATGTTTTTTTATTAATTAGTTCTTTATCAGTGATACAGACCTAATGTTTTATTCATCAGTTCTTTATCAGTGATACAGACCTAATGTTTTATTAATCAGTTATTTATCAGTGATACAGACCTAATGTTTTATTCATCAGTTCTTTATTAGTGATACAGACCTAATGTTTTATTAAGCAGTTCTTTATTAGTGATACAGACCTAATGTTTTATTCATCAGTTCTTTTTTAGTGATACAGACCTAATGTTTTATTCATCAGTTCTTTATTAGTGATAAAGACCTAATGTTTTATTCATCAGTTCTTTATCAGTGATACAGACGTAATGTTTTATTCATCAGTTCTTTATTAGTGATACAGACCTAATGTTTTATTCATCAGTTCTTTATTAGTGATACAGACCTAATGTTTTATTCATCAGTTCTTTATTAGTGATACAGACCTAATGTTTTATTAATCAGTTCTTTATCAGTGATAAAGACCTAATGTTTTATTAATCAGTTCTTTACCAGTGATACAGAACTAATGTTTTATTAATTAGTTCTTTATCAGTGATACAGACCTAATGTTTTATTCATCAGTTCTTTATTAGTGATACAGACCTAATGTTTTATTAATCAGTTATTTATCAGTGATACAGACCTAATGTTTTATTCATCAGTTCTTTATTAGTGATACAGACCTAATGTTTTATTCATCAGTTCTTTATTAGTGATACAGACCTAATGTTTTATTAATCAGTTCTTTATCAGTGATACAGACCTAATGTTTTATTAATCAGTTATTTATCAGTGATACAGACCTAATGTTTTATTCATCAGTTCTTTATTAGTGATACAGACCTAATCAGTTCTTTATTATTCATCAGTTCTTTATTAGTGATACAGACCTAATGTTTTATTCATCAGTTCTTTTTTAGTGATACAGACCTAATGTTTTATTCATCAGTTCTTTATTAGTGATACAGACCTAATGTTTTATTAATCAGTTCTTTTATCAGTGATACAGACGTAATGTTTTATTTCATCAGTTCTTTATCAGTGATACAGACCTAATGTTTTATTCATCAGTTCTTTATTAGTGATACAGACCTAATGTTTTATTCATCAGTTCTTTATTAGTGATACAGACCTAATGTTTTATTCATCAGTTCTTTATTAGTGATACAGACCTAATGTTTTATTCATCAGTTCTTTATTAGTGATACAGACCTAATGTTTTATTCATCAGTTCTTTATTAGTGATACAGACCTAATGTTTTTTATTAATCAGTTCTTTATCAGTGATACAGACCTAATGTTTTATTAATCAGTTCTTTATCAGTGATACAGACCTAATGTTTTATTAATCAGTTCTTTATCAGTGATACAGACCTAATGTTTTATTAATCAGTTCTTTATTAGTGATACAGACCTAATGTTTTATTAATCAGTTCTTTATCAGTGATACAGACCTAATGTTTTATTAATCAGTTCTTTATTAGTGATACAGACCTAATGTTTTATTAGTGATCAGTTCTTTATCAGTGATACAGACCTAATGTTTTATTAATCAGTTCTTTATCAGTGATACAGACCTAATGTTTTATCATCAGTTCTTTATCAGTGATACAGACCTAATGTTTTATTCATCAGTTCTTTATCAGTGATACAGACCTAATGTTTTATTCATCAGTTCTTTATCAGTGATACAGACCTAATGTTTTTCATCAGTTCAGTGATACAGTTCTTTATTAGTGATACAGACCTAATGTTTTATTCATCAGTTCTTTATTAGTGATACAGACCTAATGTTTTATTAATCAGTTCTTTATCAGTGATACAGACCTAATGTTTTATTCATCAGTTCTTTATCAGTGATACAGACCTAATGTTTTATTCATCAGTTCTTTATTAGTGATACAGACCTAATGTTTTATTCATCAGTTCTTTATTAGTGATACAGACCTAATGTTTTATTCATCAGTTCTTTATTAGTGATACAGACCTAATGTTTTATTCATCAGTTCTTTATCAGTTAATGTTTTTCATCAGTTCTTTATTAGTGATACAGACCTAATAATGTTTTATTCATCAGTTCTTTATTAGTGATACAGACCTAATGTTTTATTCATCAGTTCTTTACAGTGATACAGACCTAATGTTTTATTCATTTATTAGTAATACAGACAGACCTAATGTTTTATTCATCAGTTCTTTATAGTGATACAGACCTAATGTTTTATTCATCAGTTCTTTATTAGTGATACAGACCTAATGTTTTATTCATCAGTTCTTTATTAGTGATACAGACCTAATGTTTTATTCATCAGTTCTTTATCAGTGATACAGACCTAATGTTTTTTATTCATCAGTAATGTTTTATTCATCAGTTCTTTGATACAGACCTAATGTTTTTTTATTCTTTATCAGTGATCAGACCTAATGTTTTATTCATCAGTTTTGTGACAGACCTAATGTTTTATTCATCAGTTCTTTATTAGTGATACAGACCTAATGTTTTATTCATCAGTTCTTTATCAGTGATACAGACCTAATGTTTTATTCATCAGTTCTTTATTAGTGATACAGACCTAATGTTTTATTCATCAGTTCTTTATCAGTGATACAGACCTAATGTTTTATTCATCAGTTAATGTTTTATCAGTCTTTACAGACCTAATGTTTTATTCATCAGTTCTTTATTAGTGATACAGACCTAATGTTTATCATCAGTTTCTTTATTAGTGATACAGACCTAATGTTTTATTCATCAGTTCTTTATTAGTGATACAGACCTAATGTTTTTTTATTCATCAGTTCTTTATTAGTGATACAGACCTAATGTTTTATTCATCAGTTCTTTATTAGTGATACAGACCTAATGTTTTATTCATCAGTTCTTTATTATCAGTGATACAGACCTAATGTTTTATTCATCATCATACAGACCTAATGTTTATCAGTGATACAGACCTAATGTTTTATTCATCAGTTTCTTTATCAGTGATACAGACCTAATGTTTTATTCATCAGTTCTTTATTACAGACCTAGTGATACAGACCTATCATCAGTGATACAGACCTAATGTTTTATTCATCAGTTCTTTTCAGTGATTAGTGATACAGACCTAATGATACAGACCTAATGTTTTATTCATCAGTTCTTTTATTACATCAGTTTTTTATCAGTGAGTGATACAGACCTAATGTTTTTTTATTCATCAGTTCTTTATCAGTGATACAGACCTAATGTTTTATTCATCAGTTTTTCATTTATTAGTGATACAGACCTAATGTTTTTATTCATCAGTTTTATTAGTGTGATACAGACCTAATGTTTTATTCATCAGTTCTTTATTAGTGATACAGACCTAATGTTTTATTATCAGTTCTTTATTAGTGATACAGACCTAATGTTTTATTCATCAGTTTTTTATAGTGATACAGACCTAATGTTTTCTTCATCAGTAATGTTTTATTCATCAGTGATACAGACCTAATGTTTTATTCATCAGTTCTTTATTAGTGATACAGACCTAATGTTTTATTCATCAGTTCTTTATTAGTGATACAGACTAATAATCAGTTTTTTAATCAGTGAGTTCTAATGTTTTATTCATCAGTTCTTTATTAGTGATACAGACCTAATGTTTTACAGACCTAATGTTTTATTCATCAGTTCTTTATTAGTGATACAGACCTAATGTTTTATTCATCAGTTCTTTATCAGTGATACAGACCTAATGTTTTATTCATCAGTTCTTTCTTTATTAGTGAGTTCTTACAGTGATACACCTAATGTTTTATTAATCTTTTTAGTTAATGTTTTATCATCAGTTGATACAGACCTAATTTATTAGTGATAGTGATACAGACCTAATGTTTTATTCATCAGTTCTTTATTAGTGATACAGACCTAATGTTTTATTCATCAGTTCATCAGTTAGTGATACAGACCTAATGTTTCTTTATCAGTGATACAGACCTAATGTTTTATTAATCAGTTCTTTATCAGTGATACAGACCTAATGTTTTATTCATCAGTTCTTTATTAGTGATACAGACCTAATTTTATTTTATTCATCAGTTCTTTATCAGTTTATTAGTGATACAGACCTAATGTTTTATTCATCAGTTCTTATTAGTGATACAGACCTAATGTTTTATTCATCAGTCTTTACAGTGACAGACCTAATGTTTTATTCATCAGTTCTTTATTAGTGATACAGACCTAATGTTTTATTCATCAGTTCTTTATCAGTGATACAGACCTAATGTTTTTAGTGATACAGACATCAGTTCTTTATTAGTGATACAGACCTAATGTTTTATTCATCAGTTCTTTATTAGTGATACAGACCTAATGTTTTATTCATCAGTTCTTTATTAGTGATACAGACCTAATGTTTTATTCATCAGTTCTTTATCAGTGATACAGACCTAATGTTTTATTTCAGTTCTTTATCTAAGTGATCAGTTTAATGTTTATTCATCAGTTCTTTATCAGTGTGATACAGACCTAATGTTTTATTCATCAGTTCTTTATTAGTGATACAGACCTAATGTTTTATTCATCAGTTCTTTTAGTGAGTGATACAGACCTAGTGATACAGACCTAATGTTTTATTATCAGTTCTTTATCATCAGTTGTTTTTTCATCAGTTCTTTATTAGTGATACTAAGTTTTATTATCAGTTCTTTATTAGTGATACAGACCTAATGTTTTATTCATCAGTTCTTTTAGTGATACAGACCTAATGTTTTATTCATCAGTTCTTTATTAGTGATACAGACCTAATGTTTTTATTCATCAGTTCTTTATCAGTGATACAGACCTAATGTTTTATTCATCAGTTCTTATGATCAGTGATACAGACCTAATGTTTTATTCATCAGTTCTTTATTAGTGAGTTTACATCTTTACACCTGCAAATGTTTTAAACGTGGAGCAGTTCATGACAGTGACGTCAAAAGTACTTCTAAAAGAACATTTTGTATTTTCTTGAATTCGTGTAATACTGTTTTAAATCTAGGTAATTTGGAATGGAGGTTTAGAAGTCGTTTATAAAATTCGCGTCCGTGTTATATCGGCTCTAAAGATATATGCCGTTCAAAAACTCATGCATAATTAATGAACAATTCGTCCAATCAGAAGGACGAAATCCATCACGTGCATGCACCTTTATACCCGGTAATGCACTGCTTATTGCTTATATGGGAAGGTCTCATATTGGTGTCGTATCATTGACCTCCCAGTTCCCTGTTATGGGAACATAGGGGAATTTTTTATACACAAGAAGTACACGAGACAAGCTATTTGGATCAAATGTTTACAGATTTTGCTAACGTTTTATGAGTATTTTTATCCAACGAACACAAACAGAGGAATTCAAAATGATGTCCTTGTGCCTTAAAATTATTTTATTTATCGAAATATTAGATTATTGTGCTTTTACTTGGTGGCCAATGCCTCTTCGTTTGCTATGCTCACTACTCAATTTTCGACAACATGGCATCCAGCTGACATGGAGTAAACAATTCTTATAAGTTGCAAACTCAGTCGTGAAGAGGATTCAAGAGAAAATAAATATATTTCGTCAATTGTTATAGATATTGAATGCATATTATTATATTTTAGCTTTCATCAACACTTCATCAACTTCCAATAAACGAAGGTAAACTTAAGTATTATTTCTGGAAAAAAATAAGATTTTTTTGTTTTATAAGGGCTTTTATTAATGAAGTGTTCACTTTACAATTTACAACTTGCAACTAAGTGTTACTCTATCATTTACAATTCGTTTTTTTTTACAATGTTTATGTTTCCTGTGTTGTAAAATATCAGTAACTTCGCTTGGAAAAATAGGGAAGTTGGAGATTTTTGCCAATTTCTTCGTCATGATATCTAAAACGTGCATTTGTCGATAAAACATTAATTATATTATTGGTTGTGTGGTAGGGCCTTTATTGCCAGTGTTCCAATATTCTTGTAATGTATCCATCATAGATCACATTTTAAATATCATATTGAGATCGATGAAGGTCAAAATATTTTATTGAATACTCCCGTTTCGAGTTTGTTTAGACACCGCTGTACTCCTTGACAAAAGACGCGTTTGCTCAGGCTTAGCCTCAATCCAGAGAATAACCCGTGCAATTAAAAATGGTTTCTATTGTTGAATGTCAACACTTTTTCGCGTTCTCGTCGGTATTTGTGAATAATTTACACTGAATTGAGGCTTAGCCTGAGCAAATGCGTCTTTTGTCAAGGACAGCGGTCGTCGCTTAACAACCCGAAACTGGAGTATTGTAAAGTAAATTTCATTACAAAAGAATAGATAATCTGTGCTTATTGCGTGTAATCCAACATAGATATCTAAAGCTATTCTACCAGATAATAGAAGTATATACAAAATACTTTCAGTGTACATTATTGAGATCGTTAGGAATAATAGGGATCAGAGAGAAAATAACAGTTTTTAAAGATAATGACAGCACTATAGTGTCCAAGGTCTCTAAAAATCGGCTCAAATTCGAGAAAACTTTGTACAGGCGAGTAAATATATAACACAAGACACTAAGACAATTTCAAGATTATAAACCTCTACCTCTATTTATTACAGTATTTACTAAAATAATGATTTTACGATATAATCTACAAAATCGCAGCTTGGGCTTCCTGTGGTTTCAATATGAAACAAAATACGCCTTTTGTGAATAGCCAATGTGCAGTAAAAAACCAGAATTAAATACAGTTTAACTATATTGAGCATTTTTGTCGGACTTTGCTGATAAAATAGCATCAGTATAAAATATTGCATTATTATCGGCATTTGTAATGCTTTTATAGTCAGCGGTTAAAGGGGCACTCACGACGCACGCATGCGCCAATTTTAATGATATGCAGATATTTTAATGATATTCAGAGGTCAACGAAACCGTTTGTTTACGAAGAGAATCGCGCTGGTGTTTTACGATCAAGCTTTCGCAGAGTGCTTCCAAGTTATTCGAAATTCGAATACCATACAACCTTTACAGTGTGTGACCTAAAGATTACATGAAATAAGTACTTATTATAGCGACTTCTGGTGAAGTACAGGAGTTAAATAGCAGACATTTCGGAGGTGACAACTCAGGTTTCAGATGAAGTTTATATTCACATCGCTGAAAAGCAAGTCCGTATTGCTTCTTTGCTTCAAAAAAGACTAACGAAGATGTCACTACTATATAGGGTGCTTGTGTTTCCTTTAATTGTAAGAGTACGCGCTCTACAAAAAGAGCTGCACAAGATAATTCAAAATCGCGAATGTTGTCAGTTCGCTTTTCCGTTGTGTCACTACTTCTGGAGGTTTCTTGGTGTTGCAGAACACCAGATGACGTTAGACAATGAACACAAAGAACGAGAAGAATGAACTTGAACCAAAACAATACCCTGCATACAAAGAAACCTAACCAAGAATACAATGCAGACTGTAGCACCAAGAAACACCCCTACTTCTACACCTTGCAGAAATAAAAACCTCATGCAATGTGACAGTTGTTTGCAATAGCTTCAGTTCATTCTATAAATGAACTCGAAAGAATACATTATATACAAGTTCTTTTTTGAGAACATAATAATTCGAGTGAATAAGTCAATGAACGCTACTGTCAAACGTTGTTGTCGTTCGGCTTTACATGTAATACTTCCCTACGTCCTTTGGTACTCCAGAGCTGTTAAAGAGAAGCATAGCGAACTCAGAATCTGTAGTATAACCGTATTCTATCTTCCCAGTAAACCAAAACTTATAAACCTGTCGCCTGAATACATTCGTTGTCAACCAATACATCCCGGCGGCTGCCATGAGAAGCCATCGCTTTCGCCGATTAAATAAAAAGTGTATAAAATTGGCCTTAAAACCAAAAATAACTACTTACAAATACGAAATAACAATCAGTCTAAATAACTGAACAAGTATAATCTTCTAGAGTGCAAGGAATATAATTCGATATACAGTCATTTGCAAAAATTCTGGCCGCCACGGTATATCAATATATCGGGTGCATCACTAATACTTTTAAATGAAGCAAAATTTACAAACAACAAACGTAAGACTAAAATAAACATTATACTAAATATTTCTACCAACTTTGCTGGCGGCAGTTGCCCTTTAAGGGGAATTTTCGATTATTTAATTACCCATAATGCACCTGATATATTGATATACTGATACTTCGTAGCGGCCAGAATTTTTACACATGACTGTATTAACACAATGAATTTGAATTTTCCTCGGGTCTCTTGAAAGAGTTGGTCACCGATTTCAAGATTGAAGCCAAGATTCGCGCATGCGCGTGTCGTGACATTGCCCCTTTAAGCGCATGCTCGTGCAAAATGCCCCTCTTTTCTGTACGGGACGACATAAATGTTGTCCGGAAAGATTGCTCCTTGGTCACAATTTCGGACCGTTGTTCAAATATGGGATTTTTTTAAAGAGTGTCAGTAATATCGGAGCGCATGTGTGAGGCGTTAGAAGCAACACGATACTGCTTTTTACCACAATCTATAAATTTCTCGCATTTTGATTGGTCGAGAGCCGTGGTAAATAGGAGTACATACCACGATCGTCTGATGCAAAAAATAATAATTTTGGCGAGCGAAAAACATGTTTTCAGCTACATATTTTACAGTGACTAAGAGTACATACCGAGCTGACTATCGTAAATCACAACCACAGTTCATAGCAAGCCAAATTTCCCATCAATTGCAGCACTTCTCCCCAGTTTGTTCTTTCATTCAAGTATAAACTAGATCTATCGTATCAATGATTAGATTCATGGCGATAGAAGTTCATTTGTTGAACTCTCAGGTTCTGATAATACTGAATTCCATCACTTGCCAAAATCCACAGACCATCAAACATTCCGCTGAAGTAATGTTCTCTAACGTTATTTCATATTTTTCAAGACAAGTCGTGCTTTTTCCATTGACTACATTTTCCAGATTTTAGAGTATGTTTAATTATTATTATTATTATTATTTCTGAAAAATGCTACATTGAATTCTCAAGCTTGAAACTTTCTAAACTGAAAGAGCAAACGTGAAAGCTTTCCTGGGGCATGGCGTTTTCCTAAAAAAAATCCGTTTTCGTACATCAAACATTGCCTATATTTCAACGTTCCGTTCATGGCGCTCAGTACACCTTTTTAAAACCAAATTTGAAAAATAGCTACAAAAGTTACAAAGAAATATATACTACACTAGAAAAGACCAAGAAACGTGTGGATGTCGTTGTTGTAGTACTAGAGGTGAACACACACCGACTGTTCAAAGTTGCCCTATAATTTAGCCGAAAAATTTCAGTCGTCAGGCGGGTTTTTAAAAACTGCAAATTTCTCCTAAAATAAAAATCGCTGGAACTTTTTAGTATTTTACCCTAAAAGTGATCATCGAAAGGAATGATATGGCGAAAGAAAATTAAATTCGATTTTTTTTAGTTGACCGGCGAGTCTCGAACCTTACTGATATCATCTCTTAAGTATTCATTAGGTAACCAGCCAATCAAATGCGCAGAATAATACCACGTGATATAACTGGAAAGTACGGAAAGTACTGGCGAGAGTAACTGGAAATTTGTCCAGTAACTGGAAAATACATTTTCCAGTTACTCTCCCCAGTACTTATCATGAGGGACGATTAGAACTAATCGTCCCTCATGACTGTACATGAGTTCTTATCCCTCATATAACAATCATCGGGACCTTGAACAGAGTAGAGGCAATACCACTCTGTCCGAATTCGCTTTAATCTGAAAGCAGGATCTACTCCATGCTACTCAAGAGTCCAACACATGTGGGATACGATGTTCTCGACTCTGCGCATGAGCAGATCATATGCAAAGACTGGAATTATTGCTTTTCCGGACTAAAATCTTGGAACTCTTTATTTATTGCCTTTAGGCCATTGCATGTAATAATTAATGAGTATGAGAAGTCGTTTCAAAGCCTCGAATTCGGACTAGACGGGGTTTTCAGTCCTCCGCTTCGCCTCGGACTGGATTCCCCGTCTAGCCTTCATTCTCGGCTTTGAAACGCTACTTCAACAAACCTGGTTGGACCAATAATTGCTCATCAATTATTAATGAGTTTTAGAAAGAAACTATATGTAACCATATGTTATACCATCCAGGATATTGACAAAACTGACCATGATCGCTGGTGTGAGTACATCATGTATCGTGATGTAATACGGCTTGGATACGCACGAATATCTCATGGAGGTCTAAGTGACACAGAAATACAAATGGCACGGTTTCGTATCCCTGCTGAAGAAGAGAAAGACCATCCGATAATGACCAAGTCATCTATTGGAGTGCCAAAGCACTTACATTTTACAGACAGGTAATCTTCCATGCATGCAATAGTTCACAGGACGTTGGACACATACATATTTCAAGAGCACATTTTTGTGTGTTTGTTTGTTTATTGCATTTTTTCGTTATTTTTTTTATACAATACATGCCATGCCAATATCATTTATGCTTATTCATTAATAATTCATTAGATTTTTAATAAATCAGAACATCGTATTCGATGAGATGGATGAATCTTGATACCCAATGAAACACCAGATCAAGATCTTAAGGTGGTTCCCGCATAATGAATGACCGTTTTGCCGTATTTTTTAACTCGCTCGCTCCGCGTCAATATTGCTTGGATTTTATTGTGCTTAACACAAATACTAATTCAACTATTCTGCTTTTGGACAGCGTATTCAAAATTATCATTGTAAGCCGCGTTTGTGAATGCGAGCTGATATTCAAACGACACTATTTTCACTAAAGCTGCTGCCAAGCGTTATTCCCTCGTACGATTTTTTTTTTGAAACTTCGTGAACAGCCTTTTGAGGTCCCTAGTAATGTTCTGACGAAGTAAGAAGGAAATTGATCGGGTTTTGATCTCAGTTCAAACACTAGATTAACTTAACAGATTAAATAGATTAACTTATTCTACATCAGGGGCGGTGGGGCGAAGGAGGCGCACTCCCCCTTTTGGAAATTCGAATAACTTTTTTGCCAAAAAAATTATTATTCGTGCCCAGGCCTTTGGCCGGCACGAGTTGAAAAACACTGCCCGTAACACCATTCTCGTACCCAGAGCCCACTCCTCATTTGGTTGGTCGTTGGCTCTGGGAAACCCTGAAATTTTAGCGAATTTCATTGGCTGTTGAAATCAACAATGAATGATCGTATTTGATTGGTCCATGAGATAAACAAAGATTCAAACTTGCAAAGTGAACGAAGCGAATGACAGCGACGGTTGTAGTAATTTCATACAATATTATTTTCAAAAACTATATACCTTTTTTGAATAATAAATCAATGGAAACTGTGTAGACATAAATTCGTGAAGGGAGATCTAACAAAACATAAATTATAAAAGTAACGGCTACAGACACAATCTGGACACAATCGATCGTACTCGCTTTGAGCATTCAAAGGAATATTTTTATAATTCGAGAGAAACAATAACAAAGCGGAAGACAGGAAGGCTCACATGCAAGATTATATTAGAACATGTATTTATCGTCCAGCCTTTATCGCAACAGAGCCAGAGAAGAACCGGTGATGAACGTCGAAGGACTTTTAAACGGCTACACGAAGATAAATGTACAAACTTGTGTACTTGTTACATTGTTTGAATATTCAAACCAACGTAAACACTACGTAGCCAGTAGACTCTTCCACAGTACCCGCTCTCAGCGGTCTTTAGTATGAGCATGCGCTCTGACGACTTGGTCGTCAAAATTTGACGACCGAGCAACAGGGTTTCCCAGAGCCAGCGACAAACCAAATGGGGAGTGGGCTCTGGGTACGAGAATGCCCGTAACACAGGCAGCCCAACCATTGCTTTTGAGGCTATTTAATAATAAATATAAATACATTTATCGCGCGTTTTTATGGGTTTCCTGTGGTAGAGCGCGCGCGCAATACGTTCTGGATACGTGCATAGAAATGTATGATGTTGGGCTCCCTGTGCGCGTCCCGCAAGAAGCGCCCGCACAAGTGTATATTGAAACAAGGTGTGAAACTGATGGCGTATCATGGCCTGATGTGCGCCGCACTTCTCTGGTGCACTTTTCCGTGAACCGAAGAGCCGAAGTCGTCATACGCTACAGGCCCGTGGGGGGTACCCAGGGTGAAGTCGCTGAAGTTTTGAAAAATGGCGGAGATGTAAACGTTGGGATTCTATTCTTGATCCATGGTAAGTTTAGAAGTTCACAATTCATGTCAACTTTAAGTAACTTTAGAAGAAATTCGACGGTTTTAAAGTAGTCTTTTTTCATTTTGAATGGTGGAGAATTGCATGTTGTGCTCGACACACGACAGTTTTGTTGAAAAGTAAGCTGAACTAAATATATTGTCTGAAGTATTTTCTTGAGGTTTTAGTAGTTTTTGCTATAACTGTTCTCTAATAAAAGACACTGAAAAGGACTTGCCTATATCATGGCAGAAGCCAGAAGGGCTGCTTCAGTTATTTTTCATAAATTATGACCGAGCTATTTGACTTGTGTACAGTTGTCAGTGAAATGCACTTCAATCAAGTTCAACAAAGAACCTAGTACTTTATCTGTTTAAACATTATGACTCTCTCATCTACGTTATTTTGTACTTTCTTACAGTACTTCTTAAAACACAAGCCGGAACGCCAACACAGCATAAACCATCTGAAGAAAAAATATAGACGAACTCAAATTCACTGACATCGAAGGAGTCCTGATGAATGGAGATGATGGACTCATGAAGCTGCCGTGAACTAAAATATTAACAGTTGTTCATTATTGTCATTGAAATAGCACAACTCATTTAGCAAATACATTCATCTAAGAGAAACACAGAAAATTTTTAAATACGGTTCACGGAAGAACGTAAGTAAGCTTATCGCACTCCGATGTATTATTCATTCACAACTTCGTCGATTGTGGTGACAGGCATAACATTTATTAATGTCGTATCTTTAAATACGAAAAAACATCCATAGTATTACTGATCAATATAGTGAATGAATTGCATAGAAAGAACGGCAAAACAGTATGTAAAAAGCTAGTAAACTTATTTTAACTGATTGTTGAAATAAATACGTTTGTTTGTCATTTTGTTTATAAGCACTGATAGCAAAAATGTGTTGTGCAGTACTAAATATTGAGACTATTCTGCAGTTATAAAACACATTGCTTCAATTTTAAAACATTTTAATCGATAAAAATCAAAACACAATACAAATACTTTATAAAAGTCAAAACAGAAAACAAATAAAGTATATTGTAGATGTTTTGACTTATGTTTAGTGAAAATATAAATATTAAAACTTGCAAAAAAGAGCACAATTCAGATTTGACGAGCGCTGGCCGATGTCCTCTCGAAGGTAAAATCCGACTGCTTCACGGAAAAGTGCACCAGAGAAGTGCGGCGCACATCGGTCCATGAGGCGTAAAATGTCAAAATTAAAATTTCTCAGCGTACGGTGAAGTTACACGACTGAAACTTATGAAGTGTTTAAAGAATACGGTAAAGTTTAGTTATTCGAAGAAAAATTGAATTTTCACGTCATTTTGACAAAGATTAGGGGCAAAAACGTATTTGTCACGTGATCGAGTTTCATACCTTGTTTCAATATACACATGTACTGCGGGACGCGCACAGGGAGCCCAACATTATACCTTGCTCAACACAGGAAGCCCAATATAATACGTATTGCGCGCGCGCTCTCTACCACAGGAAACCCATCAAAAAAAGACGCGCGAATATAAATGTATTTATATTTATTATTAAATAGCCTCAAAAGCAATGGTTGGGCTGCTTGTGCCCATAAGAGAGATTACAAACCACAAACCAATCATGAAGCAACGGAGGTCAAGGGGCAAGTTCAGCTGTCAAATTCACTCACGTAAAGATCTCAAGCAGGTCTTTATTGTACGATCTAAGCCTACGAGCACGAATGTAGGGAGCAAGAAGTAGATACAAGAATAATACACTATGTCTTTAAATGTAATTTAGTTCGATTAAAACTGTTCAAGGTTTTAGCACTTTCTGAAATAGTTCCCCAAAATCTAAGTATGTTTTTTCGATTTTGCTAGCACTCTTAAAGGAGAACTGAAGCCTAAGTTTATCCTTAAATAAAAACAAAGAGAATGTTGTGTACATTCATTTTCTAAGCGAATTTCCAATTGTTTTAATTTTTATGAAGAAGAAATTTGAGTTTTAATTGTAAAAAGACATGTATTGCCGCTGAATTGAGCGCGGCTCACTTCAGTAATTATTTCCCATATCCGACGTCACCTATCCCAAGGGAAAGTGCAATCACAATGTAGAGTAATTATAAGTACATTGTATTTTCTTGTCCACGAGAAAATGTGGTGAGCGGATTTTACTATTCCCCATAAACGACGTCACAAACAAAAAGATTTGAGCCGACGGTAAAACGGCAAAATGGCGGATGATATACCATATTGAAAATAAATTATGCGATATCTAAGAAAGATTTACAAAAATTAATACTCAAGTAATGGTAATATGAGACATATCTAACTTTCTTGAGAAAATAAATGTTGTCTTCAGTTCCCCTTTAACCGTCTTAGGGATATGGTATACGTTCGCGCGGTCTCAGAACTCGAATTTGCTTTTTTTAGCTTATCAGCAAGAAAATATTACAAACTATGATTTGGTGAAAAAAAATTCTGAATCGGAATTTTTCTTTTTAAGCTGTGGACGAAAATGTGCTCCGTCAAATAATATCAAGAATCACGAAATGTGTCAACTAATTAACACTTGCTGGGCGCACTGTTGATGGCGCGCGAAAGAACGGCCGGGAATTTGAATTTCCGTAGTGTTGTGATAAAAAGCTCAGTTCGAGAGCAAAGCGTCTTGCCGTCTATATTAGTTTATACATTTTAGAAGTCTCGTTCGTTGGATTCTCGAGGCTTGTAGAACCAGTTTGGCGAGAGTTTTCTGGCTCAATTAGTTTATGATGACCTCGGTGACCTCATCACGATTCTGATTGGATAAGAAGGTGTCCCAGCCGGAAAATGGCGGAAATGAGGTGTCTTTTGTTTACACAACTTTGGAAGCTTATTTCTCCGAAGTATATTTTGCCGTGAAGCTCGACATAAACGTGAATTAATAGGGTATCTAGAAACGTCTAATTTCCACCAAATTTGGCAAACATCATCTTTGGTATTCGATCTCAAAAAGCGTGTCGGGGATTGTTTGATTTCGCTTTAGATTTCAAGTTATTAGCGTTCATATTACATCAACTCCAAAAATATCTAACATCAAACTTTGAATGCTTGTCATTTTTTTTAGGAATCAAATATCGAAAATCCCCGACACGCTTTTGGAAAACAATACCTGGGTGATAGAGATTCAGCATTCAGATTCATACTTGACCGTAACTGGAGCGCTGGTAATTCGATTTTATGAAAGCCTCCATTTTTCGGAATCGGGCCTTCTTTCTCAATGAGATTAAAACTTTTACGACTTTTTATTATTTCATGGTTTTCTACAGTTCTTAAGCTTTACAATGATATATAGTTTTCTATAGTTTAGCCTTTTGTGTTGCGTACAGAATTTCTGAAGCGCACGACACCCGCGAACGTATACCATTTCCTTAACCAGCCGTTTATACAAATTCTGAGCTGGCCGGTATTATGTTGTCGAGTGCCGGGCGATTCCAAATTCTAAATGTTCTATCGAGTCACCCAACAAGTAACCAAACACTGATTTGATCACTATAATCGTTATCTCAGATCTAAACATTGAGAAATGTTTAAGTAGAGAATACACCTATGATGACTAAGCACAATCTGCAATCGCATAAGTATGCGTCTTTCAAGCCAGTCGCTACGTAGCGACCATCGTTCCTGATCTCTTCGTTCTTCACAGCTCCCTCACGAATGGAAGGTGGAGGCCCATAAGTATGATAGTGAACGCTTGTAGAAGCGTCTAGTTTACATAAAATTTGGCTGAAACAAATGTCCAATCTGCGCACCCCCTTTGCAAATTAAATCTCTGGATCCGCCCCTGTACATTATTAATAGTATGAATTAGTATAATTTTAGACTTGAATATAGAGTTTCGCGCGCTGTGATTGGTCGAGCGACCAGTGATTATGAGACGATAATCACTGGTCGAGAGCGGAAGTAAAATCACCAACGCGAAAGTACCAAGAACAGGTTTTTTTATCCTGAATTTCGTCTTTTCTCTGATATTCAAGTCTAAAGTTATACTAAGACAATTATTCAGTGATTATGGTGAATATTCACCGATAATCACTTCGCCTTCGGCGAATAATTGTTAAGTAATAGTTTCGTCCGATATCCAAACACGTAGACTGATTCCATAAGTCGGTCCCAGTTCGCTCTCTGTCGATCCTGATGTCGCTCACTAACCGACTTATAACATATCATATCAGATTTTGTTCACGTCTCGAAATACGGAGACCTCCAATCAAATCACTCGTTATATGGTCTGATAAGATTTGAACCAATCACAGAACAGCTCTTATTGTTCGAAACTACTTCCGTTGCGATAACTCTTCCAAGATCATTCCGAAGCTAACGAATGCATATTCCGATTGAATGTGAGGCATGGCTCATGTTTAGTGAAACTCTGGAAGGAAAAGAAAGGGTTTATTTAAATAATTTGTAAGAGAGGCAATGTAGAGGGCTCTATTCAATCGGAATATGCATTCGTTAGTGTTCTTAGGGCCGTCATACAAAGCATTTATTGTGGGAATTCACTCGAAATATTCAACGGCCAACGCTGGGTCCGCCGACTGACGCTCGTCGAATAAAAACACCGATGGTTTGGACTTGGTTCGACAGCTGGAGGCACAGGCAAACCACAGTGATAAAGTGACATTTGCACTAAAAAATACCGAATAAAACGTGCATGTTTTAATACATTTTAGCCCGAGTAAATGCACCATTGTTCCCCACCCTCCCTCACTGAGTCGGAATAGGTCAACCGGAGGACGTATATTATTACAAGGTAGGCAACTTTCAGGATTCCTGTGGTGAATCTCGACACAAATCTGCTAAAATATATACCAAATCTTGTGAAAACTCATCCCTAAATCCGTCCAGTTACTAAAATACCTTCAATCTATCATGTCAGCTCAATTGTTTGGTTGTATTTTGAAGAAAATGCTGGTTTTGGGTCCAAGGACGCAAAAAAACAGCTTTCGTACTATGTGCCGACAGTTAGGCTTCGACCAGCGCAGTCCTGGGGACGAAAATGTGGAGCAAAAATAACCCGCGTACCCCTTCCCTTGTATTCCTTTACTCACCTGATCAAATGGACAAACGCAACCCTACATAGGCAAACATTCGACTTCCGCTTTCGTAACATTTAAATATTCATCGCGTGTGAATTCTTGACGCATGCAAGTTTTGCAAGACGGAATAATACAATACACTGCACAATAATTACAAGCAAAAATTAAACTAGCTACAACATACAGATGAATGACAGTAACATTTTTGAATGTTAATCTTCACTTTCACTTCTCTGTTGAATTTCGTCCCAGATTGTTATCTACAATGCACATGTTGCAGAGCTTGCTAGTTATATTACTGTTTATATTCTAATGTCAAATAAGTCCGCAAATAAGCGTTATTCATTTCGAATAATCACAGGTAGCCCAAGGTATCTATGAGAGGCTTGTTATCGAGCTGTATATAAGGCTTTGTTGGGACCTTAGGCTCTGGTCGATAACTAACAACGACACAAACAACACTACAGGAAGGTTAGAGTTCATTGGCTTTATTATTTACGGAAGGCAAACGAAATATTTGCATTGAATTATACAAATTTCAGTAGACTATAACGAACGAAACCCAAGCTTTCTTGTAATTATTGTACAGTGTATTGTATTATTCCGTCTTGCAAAACTTGCATGCGTCAAGAATTCACACGCGATGAATATTTAAATGTTACGAAAGCGGAAGTCGAATGTTTGCCTATGTAGGGTTGCGTTTGTCCATTTGATCAGGTGAGTAAAGGAATACAAGGGAAGGGGTACGCGGGTTATTTTTGCTCCACATTTTCGTCCCCAGGACTGCGCTGGTCGAAGCCTAACTGTCGGCACATAGTACGAAAGCTGTTTTTTTGCGTCCTTGGACCCAAAACCAGCATTTTCTTCAAAATACAACCAAACAATTGAGCTGACATGATAGATTGAAGGTATTTTAGTAACTGGACGGATTTAGGGATGAGTTTTCACAAGATTTGGTATATATTTTAGCAGATTTGTGTCGAGATTCACCACAGGAATCCTGAAAGTTGCCTACCTTGTAATAATATACGTCCTCCGGTTGACCTATTCCGACTCAGTGAGGGAGGGTGGGGAACAATGGTACATTTACTCGGGCTAAAATGTATTAAAACACGTTTTATTCGGTATTTTTTAGTGCAAATGTCACTTTATCACTGTGGTTTGCCTGTGCTGGAGGGAAAAAAATGCTTTCTTTTTGTCTTTCTTTGTCTCCTGTGAATCGATTGTGAATCTGTGTCCTGTGATTTCAGGGCCAGTCATTCTCTGTATTCATACATATACATAAAATAACTCAGTCTTATAGATTCAAATGATATTTTAAATATTTATTCAGAATTTTGGGATCAACGGATTTCGCTGAAATCTACAACCTAATTAAAATGCAAGAGCCTCGTTTTCGTTTGAACAGAATATTAGTGTAAACGTGATAAGTCGCTAGTTGAGCGACCACCTATCTAAAAGGAGCGAAAACAGCGACTTATGTAATCAGTCTACCAAACACGGGGCAGCCGAGTTCTTTTTACCAACTTCGAGGTGTCTGGATATCTCTGGATATCGGATGAAACACTATTTCTCGTGTTTGATATTGTTCATCTACATTTATTAGTTTTTACTCGGCGGGCTGCCTGTGGCAAACGCCGAGTCTTAAATGGGCTTTTTCCCGGTTAGAAGTGTCCAGCCATCCCGGCCGCAGGAAGCCCGGTAAGAGCGAGAGATCGATTCGATCGTAGTTCTTTTCGATTCTTTGAGGTTTCGAAGTTCTTCGTCGGCTTTCCCCCTCAGAATAACAGCTTCTTACTTTGAGGAGTAAAATTCATGTGTCCAGTGGTTTTCCAGTGGCAGTTTTTCAAATTGTTGGCCAATATAAGTTGGTTTTTTTTAGATCAGTTTATCTTTGTAAAGCACTGAGACTTTGTGGGGTGCTATAATGTTGTTGTTGTTGTTGTTGTTGTTGTTGTTGTTGTTGTTATTATTATTATTATTATTATTATTATTATTATTGTTGCTTCTCAAACTGTTAATATTTTTTTTGGAGAAATTCCAAGTTAAAGTTATGTTTTGTCCTCATGAATTATTAATGAGTTTGAACAATTTATTCTTAGCGATTTGTTGATCTTGACAGGGTTTTCTTAATCCTCCTTTAGGTTTGGTTCATATTTTGTTGGCCATTACACAGGAGAGCATCATTACCATATGTCAACGCCTAAATACTTCCTTCCAAAATGATGAGTAATAATGGCGGCAGTAGTATACAAATGGGGGTTCTGCGACAGGGAGAGCGCCGGAGCAAGTTGGAACTGGGACCAAGACCCGATCGGATCGGAAAGTGACGTCTGCACCAGCAGGTTTGGACAAGTCTACATTAGCACATGAGCCGCAGGAAGTGACGTCAAACACAATGTGCATAATTGGCCCGATGCGCGGGAGGAAGGAAAAACAATTTACATCGTAATGAGATTTTTCAAATTTGCAGGGACCCAGACCTGCGCGGAACGCTGCGGCGATGACGGACAAATGCGATTACATCATAGTTAGAGTCGTTTTCGTATGAGTGGGAAGTAGCTACGGTACGGTTAGTGCCGTACTGTGACCGTATCGCGCCATCATCGTGCTGTATCCAAGCATTCTGATTGGTTGAGTTGATATTGAGTTGAGTTGATATTCTGATTGGTTGAGCGATGATTTTGCGCGCTGTGATTGGTTGAATACAATGTCTTCGATTCCGTACCGTGACCGTAACTCCGTACCGTAGGTTTCCCACGAAAACGACTCTAATAGCTAACTATGGTCACATCCATCCTGAAGCGAATGTTGTTGTTTTCGATTACCTCGTAGTTTGAAATCCAAAACGTGTTGTTTAGGTAGTTCGAATGTTTCTATTTGTGAGGATTCTTGGTTCCTTTCAGACCGATTAAATCAGAGTTGCAATACATATTTTCGTGACATTCGACTTGAATTTTCAAGCGGTCAAAAGGTTATATCCGGCGGTATTTAGGTTTCGCTGTCTTGATGAATTCTAATGAGGTAGATATGTTTTGGTTATTGGCCATTACAAAAAAGAGCAGGGGACTGGGACCAAGTCCGTAAAACTAATTCGTATAGGTAATCGCACGAATTCGAGTACAATTTAGGATAAATAAACACGAGTCAATTTTTCAAAGACAAACAAATTGCACGAGACCGCAGGTCGAGTGCAATTTGTGGGCTTTGAAAAATTGACTCGTGTTTATTTATCCTAAATTGTACGAGAAATTCGTGCGATTACTTATTAATAATATACATGAAATTTTTCTGAATTCTGATTCAAGCAGGCGTCTTTGCGTTTCGCGCGCTCAATGACAAAACGTACGGTTTCTCAACTGGATTTTTATTGGTTCAAAACTGACACATGACCATCGTCAGAAAACAGTTTAGACGTCGTTTACAAAATTAAAACATTCTCAATCTCAGTCAAGTTTTCAATGAACTAAATGTAAGCTCAAGCAAGTTAATACATGGAAAAAATCCTTCAAGTTAAAGTGTTTTCGTTCAAAGAAATGTTTATTCTATTTCAAGAGTCGGGGATTTTTCCTCCAACATAGAAAGCAATCTGACAGTTGTGGAAAGTGTTCGGCATATTCAAGCACTGCCTTTCGGTGTTTTGCTGACTTGACATGTGGCTCTGGTTGCTGAAAGTAATCGTTGTTCTTCGCTCCGCTGATGGCAGTTGATAGCTGTCGCTGCTCGTTCTCATCAGCTTCATCGTAATCGTCAAAATAGGAGATATTTCTGTGTCCAGTGACCTTTATTATAGAGCTTCTCTCGAGGCCGGCTGTCTTCATCTTTTTCACAACCGTTTTTCTAGCACTGTGGTTGGTGAGGTTTTTAGTAGAGCTTTCAAAGGATGTCCCAGCGATGATTGACTTCATCATGTCGTTGATCTTGTGGATTCCCATCGGCTGTCTTTTGAACCATACATGAGATGAGGGATTTTGCATGCATGACAAGTAAAATGGACCTTGTGCTTCTTGGTTTCGCTTTCAAGCCAGCTTGGCGTGTTTTGGTGGGATTCTCTACAAACTGTACGTACTTTGTGCCGTTTTCATATAAGCTTATAGTATATTGCATAGAAAAATCATTACTAACTTCAAATCTAGGAAAGTTTTCCGCCATACTTGTTTTTGTTGTTCAAGAATCGGAGTCATGTACTCGTAAGACGTAAGCAAAATACCTTGGTAACTGTCTATCATTTGAAATTTTACTGTACAATTTCAACCTTTTCCAGTACAATTTCAACCTTTTTGGGATAAATTGAATACTTCTCGACCAATCAGAATTCAGAAATTATTTCATGTATATTATTAAATAAGAAACTAGCAAAAGTGGGCATCATTTTCTGAGAGAGCAGACCAAACTTAGCTAATCTGGAAAGTTTGATGAACTTTGGCTTAATATTGACGATGCTAGAGGGCATCAAAGATGTACATTTTCCCATACAAACTCACTATTTTTTTACGTTGTCTACCCAAACCATACATTCACTGTAAAATTTCAAAATTTCAAAAGTTTATAATTCCGACAGAATTCACTCAAATCACATCAAACTTTGCACATATGATAATTTCAACATGTTGTTTCATGTTATAAACTTAATTTCGTAATTACATTAATTATAATAAACTCGCTCCCAGTCCCCTGCTCTTTTTTGTAATGGGCAATTGTTAGACTCTCGCATCAAAACGGCACACGTCGCGGCTACAAAACCGGGTCAATCAGACATCACTTGCAAGTTCAAGTTCTTTATTTCGCACTTATTGACAATATTGACTGTATATACTTTATTTTTCCGAGCTTTCGGGCTCTTGGCCCATCATCAGGGACGAAAGGAAAAATAACGAATTTTCACATGACGTGGAAAGCAAATATAAACAAACAAAACAATTATCTTATAATGGTATATACCCGGGTATATATCTATCTTGAAGTTGCAGTCAGGTTTACGATACATTGTTGATTATACAGTGTTTGTCTCTGAATTCTGTTTTTGTAGATAGACGTTTCATCAGTATTAACATCGGAAACGTTGCGATCTTTGAAATATACTTGACGTTTGCGACGCGGGTTTGATGTCCTTGCGCGCGGTTATTTCTTAGTCCCATGATGGTCTTGTAGACTTCAGAAATTTGCACGCAATCGTTCCCTACGTTAATTAGAGAGTTTAAACATCACGTTTAAGCATCACGTTTACGCGAACGCCAAACGTCAGATTGACTTTTGAGTTTCGCTTTAAAAACGTCAAATTAACGGGGGGGGGGGGGCCCAACCAAATGAATACTTATGTTTTTAAGAACGAGAAAATTTAAAATGACCTCATTTACGTCTAAACGTGAAAGGGTAGAGAGCAAATGCAGCAAAACCATGATCACGTGTACAGTTTTGACGTCTGGCGTTCGCCGTAAACGTGATGCTTTAACTCTCTACGAACGATTGCGTGCAAATTTCTGAAGTCTACAACACCATCAAGGGACTAGGAAATAAGCGCGCGCCGCAAACGTTAGGTAGGATTTCAAAGATCGCAACGTTTCCGATTTTAATACTGATGAAACTTCTATGTACAAAAACAGAAGTCAGAGACAAACACCATAATCAATAATACAATTATCTTATCTTATTATCAAATCCCATCAAATTTTCAAAATCTCATTACGATGTAAACGATACAATACAATAAGCCATGTCAGAGTTTAAGGATGACCGTGATTCCTGGAACCGAATTGGGATAAAATCCAACCGGAAGTTGAGTTTCGCCATACATTTACTGTAAATCTGCTAGAATCTTAGGTGAAAATATCAGTCGTTTGCGTGCCTTAGTTAGACTTACTTACTTAGACTTAGAAAGATTTACTTGACTAATGGTGAGTATTTAAGACATAATGCGCCTTTGTGAGCCAATATTTGAGTGTCAGGACAAAAAGAACACGATTATAGATGGTCTTCTTTTGACTGAGTGACTAGAGATTCGCCCGGCATGACACACCGGGACACCGAAACTTGCCTAGAACAATTTTATTTCCCTTGAATATTTCCTGATAAACTATAACTTTATATTTAGATGAGGATTTGTGCATTTACCACTGCAGTCACAGTACTTATCAACTCATAAACTGCCATAATAAAAGCAAATAAACTGATTGTCTGTCTTTTAATACTTGTCTTCCTCCTTTCGTCCTTCACCATTGATAGCAAATATTGACACTAGAAGAGAGTGGATTAAACTCGTTTTGATGTTTTTTCAGAATTTAAATCGTTCATAACTTCGCAGAGATATATAATTTCGTCATGAAATTTCTACATTATACTTATATAACTAATTTCATGACGAAATTATATATCTCTGCGAAGTTATGAACGATTTAAATTCTGAAAAAACATCAAAACGAGCCTTGCAACGCATGACGGCAAAATCCCATACTAAAGTCTATAAATGTAATCCCCGATAACTTTTAGAGATTTTATCCTATACCATCGAAACTTTCCAGAAATGTTCTTTCAGACAAACTCTTTCAGATCATATAGGCTGTTTGCACCAGAAAGAAACCAGTTTGCTGATCTTAAAAATCAGTACGCGTGAGAAGAGTGAATTCGAGGATTATTTAACGATATTTGAAAATTTTGGTTCCTATTACATAAAAAGTGGAAAGGCTGGAGACCGAATTCAGAATCAACCGTTGCCAGAAAATCGACAGAAAATGCCGTGTTTTCCACTTGTATCGCCAAAAGACCTCCAGCAGACTCCATTGTTCTCGAATTAGCATTTTTGACCGACTGATAGTTACCAGTGTGACGTCACGGCTCGTTCGTGCGAATTTCAATATGGCAGCCAATCTGACCTTCTTTATGCCGACTATACAACGCTCAATATTCTGTTCAGATCTACATGTACAGTCTATATGAATATTTTTTTAGTATCTAGAGGTATTAATGTGTAAGAATATCTCTACCGAGATAAAAGTAATGCAAGGATTAAGTGGGTTTTTTCGGAGTTTTAGTCTTGATGGTCATCAAATGGAGAGCGAAATCTTTCGACCGGGTAAAGGTCTCGGCTTTCTAGAGAAGCTAAATTAAGTAATGGTGACTTCAAAAAAGGAGGTTCTGCTTAGAAGGTAATAACCATGGACTGTGTGGAATATGGTGGATGTACATGCTCTGAATCTTTGTATCTTTGCCTCCAAAGTTGTTGTGTACAAAATAAGGACACGATGATTGGAGACCGTCATATATATCCTTGGATTTCGTGGTGAAACTGTGTTCTCTTCATTTGCTAATTACTTTTACATTAGTTATTTATGTATATCACTCATGAAGTCGAATGTGCCTTGGTTTCAATACCAATTTAGTGAATTTGGTTAGTTTTATGACTGAGTTTCTGACAGTAAATATAAAGATATTTTAGCTTATGTTTAAGATATTAATTTATTAACACAATAATAATATAAAGAGAGATTTGGATTATATCAAAACGAGAATAAGAATAAATATTGTAATCAGTGTACTCGAATAAAGGTGTGTGTTTTTTAGGAGCTGCGGAGGGTGCTCAGGTCTTGATCTGGGTTTAGATAGGGGGTGTATCACTGGGGTTTGTAAACCCTGACCCTATCAACATGGCCCATACCCATATAGCAAATATATGGGAGTACACCTCCCCAGTGTTTTATTCACCCCCCCCCCCCCCCCCCCCCCCCCTCAATTTCAGAATCACTAATAAATATTACGCTTTGTTTATAGAATGTATCTACCAGTATTTTCAGTTGTTTATTCTGAAAATGAGAACTGTCTTACAACAAGACTAAGCTCAATATTTCAGAATCAGTCAAGCTTGATTTTAGAATTGATACAATTAATATACAATGATCTCATTCTCACTGTTGTTCAATGCAGAAAATGGTAACTGCATGCATGTTCTTAGTAATTAAATAATACAACATATGCTATAAGAGCAAGACTATTAACCAGTTGAACTGAAAACCTTGAAATTTCTGGGAATTTTTGATAACTATATGCTTTGAAATCAACTGAAAATTGTTAGTAATTCCTATGGGAATACCCAATAATTCCCAGACTGACAAAGAAAACTTCTATACTATTTAATTCAAATCTGAAATACTGAATATTATAGACCATGTTAATAACATAATATATATAAAATATAATTAATAGAGTGATGGCACTTAACCCGTGAAACAGATATTAGCCAAGTAGATATTACTAGACACTTATAATTCCATTGTTTTCTTTTGATTTGACTATATTAATCACTAATTATTAGATTTTGTTTCACGGGTTAGAGTGATTCCAATAAACCTGGCCACCACTAATTAGCTGTCAGTGTTTATTAGATGCAAATTAAGAAACAAAAGAAAGCAAAAGAGTGATCGAGTGTCTAATAGTGTGTATTGGTGTAGTTAGTGTATTGGAATCACACTCTAAGTGCCACAACTCTAATATTAAATAATAATATCAATTAGTAATAAGCTAATAAATATACTAATTAATAAATCATAGAAATTAGCTTAATAAGCTACTTGGCTGGGCAGTTTGTTCCACTCCTGTTACAAGGTTCTTGGAAAGAATGAGTATTAAAAAAAGCATGTATATATGTTATGATTGTGTCTTCGGATTTTGGGCTTCCTGTGGTGTACATGTGCTCAAAGATTAAGAAACGCAAGAAATTCGGTTACAAATCAACCTAAGCGCAGCAGGTTATAGTTTTCTCTAGCTTTCTATAGATATTTCGTATTTCTAAAGTAATATTTGTCTCAAATTTTAAGCTTTGAAAAATTTCGATTTTGCGAACGAGGTAAATTACAGTGCATCGTGTCCTTATTTTGTACACAACAACTTTGGAGGCAAAGATACAAAGATCCAGAGCATGTACACCCACCATATTCAACACAGTCGATGATTATTACCTTCTAAGCAGAACCTCCTTTTTTGAAGTAACCATTACTTAATTTAGCTTCTCTAGAAAGCCGAGACCTTCACCCGGTCGAAAGATTTCGCTCTCCATTTTGATGACCATCAAGACTAAAACTCCGAAAAAAACACTTAATCCTTGCATTACTTTTATCTCGGTAGAGATATTCTTACACATTAATACCTCTAGATACTAAAAATATATACATGTAGACTGTACATGTAGATCTGAACAGAATGTTGAGCGTTTTGTAGTCGGTATCAAGAAGACCAGATTGGCCGCCATACTGCAGCTAGCTGTGACGTCACACTGGTTACTATGAGTCGGCCACTTTTGAACAATAGAGTCACCTCCTCCCTCCTGACCTCCAGAAATGGAAATGTCAACTATTTTCCCCTTAGTTTGTGCTTTCAAATTGTCTCTGAATCAAATGTACCTCGAATAATCCGTGATTTAAACCGAAGAAATCGCTTTCTTCGGATGCGTGTGATCGTTGGGGTTCGCATGGATCTCAGCCAATATAAGGGACTACATTTCGCGTTTGGTGCAAGTTCTACCTTGGAAATCTGGCAGCTGGGCCCATCTGAGCAACAAGACGGAAGGATAAGTCAACACACAGTCTTCTCCCATTTATGTTGTGGATGAACTGAATGCCATCATTGACGGACGTCGAAGAACCCTGGGGCCAGCTGAGATTTAAACCTCTGGCTTTGGCCTCATACTTTTGTAAGCTTATATCTGGGAAATTTCCTAATAAATCAATCAATCTTCGAGATCAAGGATGATCCGCCTTGCAAGGCCCCCATCCTTTAATAATATTATTAATATTAATAAATAGTTTTAGGAGCGCTACATAATTCTAAGATGAAATAAAATAAATGAAGACTATCTAGTAAAATATATGCTATCTTGGAGCCGTTACCATGAATGTCACCATAACCAATCAACACAGCTAAGCTCCATACATTTTTTCATGTTTAATGTCTTGAATTATTTTATTTCTATGAAGCTAAACGTTTGTGTGAAGTTTTCTTACAATATTTGTGCTTAGGATTGATTGTTTGACTAGTTTTCTTCAATGCAGAGCTGTTATCTGAACAAACCGTTCGAAAGCGGGTTAATGCTAACCCGGGATTCAATTCGCTAACTAGAGTTAATTCTTAAAGGGGGACTGTTACGTAACTCGTTCAAAATTTGATTTAGCTGAAACTTCACTGAAATAATGCCAAAGATATCCATACAACTACTGGTTCGATTTCTTCTCAAAAATTCCAATGGGAAGTAATGCATTTTTATAAATCTTTAGAGGTGTTAGTGACGTCACGTACTCAACCCAATTAAACAATCAACATGGCTTCGCTCCATACATTTGTTCATGTTTAATGTCTTGAATTATTTTATTTCTATGAAGCTAAACGTTTGTGTGAAGGAGTTTTCTTACATTATTTGTGCTTAGGATTGATTGTTTGACCAGTTTTCTTCAATGCAGACCTGTTATCTGAACAAACCGTTGAGATATTTTGATCATAAAATACAAAGAAATGTCAGTATGGAGCTGAGTTTGGGTTGAGTAATAAGTGACGTCACAGACACCTAAAGATTCATACAAATGTATTACTTCCCATTGGAATTTTTGAGAAAAAAATTAACCAGTGATTGTATGGGTCTTTGAGATTAAGTTTCAGCTAAATCAAATCTTGAACGATTTACTTACTAGTCCCCCTTTAACCTCGCTCTGCTACCATGTCGTAAGTGAAGCTTTTTTCTCGTACATTTCGGCTTTATTTCAATCTCTACTTATTAAACTAATCGTACGAACTACAACACATGCCAACTCAGTCTGGCGTATGATTGCGTAATCAACTTTTAAAGTTGGATTACACGCCACCCACGACCTATATGTCCTATGACCCACGACCTATATGTCCTATGACCCACGACCTATATGTCCTATGACCCACGACCTACATGTCCTATGACCCACGGCCTATATGTCCTATGACCCACGACCTATATGTCCTATGACCCACGACCTATATGTCCTATGACCCACGACCTATATGTCCTATGACCCACGACCTATATGTCCTATGACCCACGACCTATATGTCCTATTGACCCACGACCTATATGTCCTATGACCCACGACCTATATGTCCTATGACCTACGACCTATATGTCCTATGACCCACGACCTATATGTCCTATGACCCACGACCAATATGTCCTATGATCCACGACCTATATGTTTTATGACCCACGACCTATATATCCTATGACCCACGACCTATATGTCCTATGACCCACGACCTATATGTCCTATGACCAACGACCTATATGTCCTATGACCCACGACCTATATATCCTATGACCCACGACCTATATGTCCTATGACCCACGACCTATATGTCCTATGATCCATGATATATATCCTATGTGTTGGTCAGAACGTCTTTGTATAAACGGCACCCGTATTCCATCATTATGCAAGAGTTCTGCATTTATTCGCTATTGTGTGCTGCAGATGATAGTACATATTTGTCTGATGGGTCAAGTATTTACTCATCAAACTTTTATACGGTATTTATGACATACACACAGTTCCCAAACTGATTCGATATCTATACTAGATTATTATTATACTAGATTAGTAAAAACCAACTAGCATGCTATCACGAATCCTGCAACCTGATTGGCTAACGTACTCACTATCTATTTAAACAATAGAGTAGTTCCATCGAGGGAATTACGCTGTGATAGTTGCCCGCGGAAACTGGATTTCAGCAAAACAAATAGACGCCCGAGAACGCAGTTCAAGGGCCAATATGAAGTTTTGAGGAACATCCAGTTTCCGCGTTCAACTATCACAGCATAATTCCCGTGATTATGAACTACTCTATTGTCTTTATTATTCAACAATAACATTTTCCTTAGCGGGGAAAACAACGCACGAGAAAACCATTTCACTGCAAAAAGCCGTCAATTTTTCACGTTCTTAACTTTCTTGGGAATTGTCTGATCAACTATCGTTTCTTTTTCGTGCTTTCACTAACTTATGGAAACGTGCAGAGATCATTATTTAAAACTCACTTTGTTTTCTCTCTCAGCGGGCACTATGCGCTGATCGTCGCCCTCCGAAGCGGGCACTATCGCGTCATGTGGTCGACTTCTGACCAATGAGAGCGAAGGAAAATTTATTGTTGAATTATAATGTGTGATAGATAATGAGTAGCGAAAATTGCCGACGTTTTGAACAAAAACAAAGCGAAAACTCAATAAATATTGGTATAAAATCGAAGGTAGTATGCTAGTTGATTTCTACTAAAACAATTAGACCATTCGTTCCTGTTTTATGTGAGTCAAATAGTCTACTCGACGCTCGCTCCTCGTTCACTATTAGGGACCTTAAGCATCGAGGACGGGGACGTGAGGACGACGAAGCTCGAATAAAGTGTTTTGTTGTCTATTGTTTTCATATTTGTTTCTTTTTCCGTGTTTTCACTGAATTTGCGCCCTCTGATGAATGACATCGTCTTTTTGTGGTCCGGTTTACTAAAAACAACTATCTGCACAAATAACGAACTAACGTTCTCGTTCTCTTTGCATCGTCAAACATAGGTATTTCACGTTGTAGTTTAGTACAGAACGCCAAAGTAAGACCAAATCGAGCTCATTTCATACATTCCAACAAGAGGTTATTGAATTTTGTAATTAGCGCTATTGTTTCTCTGCCGTCGTCCTCACGTCCCCTCGATGCTTAGGTCCCTATTGACTCATAGAAAACTCGTAGTCTAATTGTTAATTATTAGCTCACCAAATATATTTATATAGCTTAGATACATTTATATTTTATAAATTATTTGATGTACACCTATTTCAAAAAACGTCGCATTCAAAGCAACAAGGCGAAGCGTCAAGCCAAGACCGAAGTACGTGAATGCTGGTTTTGTGCTGGCATATTATTCAAATCAGACCTATTTTCTATGGAACGAAGTGTGATATGCAAACAAGCACGTGAAAATGTTCACATTTTGTAATTAGTCCTTATAGAAACAATTGTAATTTAATAATTTGCCAGCACAAAACTAGCATTCACTTCGGTCTTGACGCTTTTTAAATATGTACGTATTTTTAAATAGGTACTTGCTTGTCTTTTTAGAAATTGGAAGCTTCCTCAGCCCGCTTCCATTATTTATAAATTGATTAGCAAGATTTCGGACTAAACGTCCATCATCAGGGTGAGAAAATACATTTGCAAATCGTCACACTCAATTGCAAATGTATTTTCTCACCCTGATGATGGACGTTTAGTCCGAAATCTAGCTAATCAATTTATAAACAATGGACGGTTGAGGAAGCTTTATCGTTCACTATGAATACCACACCAACCTACAAACCTCTACTAGATATGTATAGCTGTTAGTAGCTCAGCTTAAATAAAGTTTAGGTGTAAATTAAAAGTAGAGACAAAGCATTCAACTTTTGTCAAGTTGTGGGCCAATCATTAAATGAGCTTCGTGCTGTTAACGTGGTTAAATAAACTACCTACCTACCTACTGTACCTACCTACCTATCATTACTGGTGTGTTTTCTGCTGGAAACAGAAGTGCACGTGATCAACAAAGTCCAGTTAAAGACTCTCCGTCGACCGACATGCTTTGCGGGCGTTTGTTATGATTGCGTTGACTTGACTCTTCTTCGTCTGGATGATTGCTTAGTAAGCTTTGAATACCATCACCTATTTCTTCTGGGCGGTTAGCTGGACAGGAGCTGAAAAAAACCTTATTTATAGGACATTTAAATCGAGATCGAAAATACACGTAGCGGCAGAAATTCAGGGTCAGCACAGAACCAATACTTACTGCAGCAAAATTTCAGCAAATTCACTATCCGTCAGTTTGGAACTAACCTTGACTATTTGTTCTAGTTCTCCGCTGTTCTCGAAGAGATTCCCTTAGGTATATCACTGGTCTTTTGAGCCTACCTCGTCTTGTAGGTTTGGCCGCCATCTTGACTAGATTCTAAGATAATCGGCTCTTATTAACAGGCTGGATCTCCCACTCAAAACCATTATTTCAAACAAATAGAAGAATCAAAACTTAGACGATACTTTAGAGAATGTTCTCGGAGAACGAAAGTGATAAGAACTTCACAGATGAAGAGGATTCGAACAGATTATAACTTGATACCTTCCATACCGAGAAAAGGATGAATTTCGTATCATACGAAATTACGATGAGCGCCCGCAAAGCATGTCGGTCGACGGAGAGTCTTTAAGTTTTCATGATGAAGGCTCGAGTGTTCAGAGGCAAGTATTTATATGTTACTACATTCACGCGAGTAGACGGCGATTCGTCACAAGAGCATTTGTGCAGCTGCATCATCATTTTGCTTCAAATCTCGCCTGATATCTACCATGGCAGCAAAGCATGCGTTCAAATCCCTTTTTAAACTCGTCATTCATGCCTGCATACAAAAATGGATTGACAATACTATTAATGTATACAAACATCCCAGAGAATGTGAGAATTGTACTTAAATTAGAGTAGGTGGCACCGTTCCCGAACTCTATCCACATCCAGACCACTTGATTGGGCAACAAACAAAAAGCATAAAACAGTACAACTGTCACCAACATCTTCACAATCCGCGTATTACGTTCAAGTCGTTTCGCTTCTTTCTGTGGGTTTGAAGAATTATTAGGAGACGATATTGCTTTGTCGTTGCTATAGCCACTGTTATAGTCCTGAAGAAGGGCACACTCTTTGCGAGAATGTCGTGGTGATGATGTCACATTCTCACTGATGTCGTCCTTGGCTACAGTGTTTGCTACGGTTTTATTGGCCCAGCTGTAGTTTGACAAGAGTACTCCGCTTGCTTTTTTGTTACTAGCGATACGTTCAGCTTGTAGTTTTAGCTTCAAAGCGACCCTAGTGTATGCGAAAGCGATGATCATAAGTGGTAGTGAGTACGAGAACACAAATAGAAATGCAGTGTACATCTTTCGGTACAAGTCTTTATGCCAGAATTCAGAGCATTCTGTACTTTCGAGCTTCAGTACAATTACGTAGGGAAGAACCACTAACAGCGAAAACACCCACGTTACAAATACAACAACACCCGTCTGTTTTTGAGTCAGTTTTGGTTTCCATGGATGTACCACGGCACGGTATCTGAAAAAGAAACGTTTATAGATTGGCAAACGTTCATTGTCGATAGGGCCACTTCTCCCACCTTCGGCAAATGTCGAGCCGGCGTTGATGTAGAACTCAGTCGCATTAGTATACTACTAACAAATATACCACGTGACCAGGGCTCTCGAATATAGCCGACTAATTTATAATGCGTATATTTATCATTTGATTATATTATACTTCTTTATTATTTGTTAATTAATTATAGGCACGCCCCAATTGGAATAGAGCATGTCATTCGGTATCGTGATCAGCTCAGTGAAACGTTCCACTAAGAAACACATAATGTTTAGTCTTTCTCTCCTATATACGGGTATGTGCCGCGGAATAGGGTATCGTTTTTGCTAAAAGATGGGATAGGTTCAGTTTCGCAATAACGCGTCCTATTATACCAGCATTATCATAGTCTGTTACGACTTAAATATTTGGTATATGGCATAGATTGTCGAGCTTTTTTATTTGTTTAGCCCCCATGCAGAACTCAATCCAACAATTGCCGACACGATCACCAAATAATTGCTGAGCTATTGTCAGCGGTCTCACTAGTGAGCTCATATATGAGAACAACGTATTTGCATATTTCCCTTCGTGGCAGGTTCTTGCTCCTCGCCAAGGACAGACATATGCTTATACACTGCTTAAAGTGCAACTAACCCCTGTGAGATTGTTTTAAAAATCTATTCAATATATGCTGAATAGTTGGTGGGTTCAGTATTTTGTGATTTGAACCTTGTGTTTATGAGTTATAGAGGTTTGAAATCTTAATATGCAAATTTGATGACGTCTAAGGAATTTGCCATAATTTATTTAGACTTTTTCAAGAAGAACTTATTTTTTGAAATGGTGCAAAAAAGTTATAAAATAATTTATAAAGATTGTGAAAATATTCTGTAAGTTTTCAAATGTCAATAATCAGCACAAGGGCGTTTTTGTATAATAAATGATTCCTTAGTAGACGTCATCAAATTTGCATATTGAGATTTCAAACCTCTATAACTCACAAACGCAAGGTTCAAATCACAAAATACTGAACCCACCAACTATTCAGCATATATTGAATAGATTTTTAAAACAATCTCACAGGGGTTAATTGCACTTTAAAGCCTGCTCTTTCGTCTCAGTCCTTTCACAATTTGTCCTCGTTTTTCAACGGTCGTATTGAAATAAATAAAGTATTGTATTGTAGAATAGAGATTAAAAGAAGCACATTCACAAACCTGTCGTAGCTGATTGCTGCAAGTGTAGCGGCTGAACATGTAGTAACAAGAGTCATTGAAGGCCAAATAATCTTACATAGAGCAGCTCCAAGGACCCAGCGATCTCCGTAGACTCGGATGACTACATCAAACGGTATGCACACCAGTGCTACAGTGATATCTGCTACAGCCAGGTTCACAATCAGATAATTCCTGGTGCTTCGCATGCTGGGTGTCTTTAAGATTACCAAACACACTAAAATATTGCCAGCAACACCAACAATAAAGATGATAGCGAACAGAACGTACTCCACGATCATCAAAGGACTTAGTTGGTCGCTGTCTGCATTCTGATTAGCTGTTGTGTTGAAAGACAATCCTGACGCCGTAGTACCATTTTCCATGATAATAGTTATCAGTGTGTATCAGAAAAAGGCTTTCCTTCAACTCTGCAATACAAATACAAATTTGAGTCAGGCTATAGGATGCTGCGAAAACGTCAGTCCTTTGTCTAGATTGAGTTTGACTATATACTACTACTACTACTACTACTACTACTACTACTACTACTACTACTACTACTACTACTACTACTACTACTACTACTACTACTACTACTACTACTACTACTACTACTACTACTACTACTACTACTACTACTACTGCTACTGCTACTGCTACTGCTACTACTACTACTACTACTACTACTACTACTACTACTACTACTACTACTACTACTACTACTACTACTACTACTACTACTACTACTGCTACTGCTACTGCTACTGCTACTGCTACTGCTACTACTACTACTACTACTACTACTACTACTACTACTACTACTACTACTACTACTACTACTACTACTACTACTACTACTACTACTACTACTACTACTACTACTACTACTACTACTACTACTACTACTACTACTACTACTACTACTACTACTACTACTACTACTACTACTACTACTACTACTACTACTACTACTACTGCTACTGCTACTGCTACTGCTACTGCTAGTACACCTTATTCCCATTGTTTTCTTTAGTGTCTATTAGACACTACACACTAACATTTAATTTTTAATTCACGGGTTTATTGCAATCATTCTGGATCTACTACTACATTGCAATCACTCTACACTACTACATTGCAATCACTCTACTACTACATTGCAATCACTACTACATTGCAATCACTACTACATTGCAATCACTCTACTACTACATTGCAATCACTCTACTACTACATTGCAATCAATCACTACTACTACTACATTGCAATCACTCTACTACTACATTGCAATCACTCTACTACTACATTGCAATCACTCTACTACTACATTGCAATCACTCTACTACTACATTGCAATCACTCTACTACTACATTGCAATCACTCTACTACTACATTGCAATCACTCTACTACTACATTGCAATCACTCTACTACTACATTGTAATGGCACTCTACTACTACATTGCAATCACTCTACTACTACATTGCAATCACTCTACTACTACATTGCAATCACTCTACTACTACATTGCAATCACTCTACTACTACATTGCAATCACTCTACTACTACATTGCAATCACTCTACTACTACATTGTAATGACACTCTACTACTACATTGCAATCACTCTACTACTACATTGCATGACACTCTACTACTACATTGCAATCACTCTACTACTACATTGCAATCACTCTACTACTACATTGCAATCACTCTACTACTACATTGCAATCACTCTACTAGAAAACACTACTACTAACTAATTCACTACTACTACATTGCAAACAATCTACTACTACTACACTCTACTACTACATTGCAATCACTACTACTACTACATTGCAACTACACTACTACTACATTGCAATCACTCTACTACTACATTGCAATCACTCTACTACTACATTGCAATCACTCTACTACTACATTGCAATCACTCTACTCTACATTACACTCTACTACTACATTGCAATCACTCTACTACTACATTGCAATCACTCTACTACTACATTGCAATCACTCTACTACTACATTGCAATCACTCTACTACTACATTGCAATCACTCTACTACTACATTGCAATGGCACTCTACTACTACATTGCAACACTCTACTACTACATCACTCTACTACTACATTGCAATTGCACTCTACTACTACATTGCAATCACTCTACTACTACATTGCAATCACTCTACTACTACATTGCAATCACTCTACTACTACATTGCAATCACTCTACTACTACATTGCAATCACTCTACTACTACATTGCAATCACTCTACTACTACATTGCAATCACTCTACTACTACATTGCAATCACTCTACTACTACATTGCAATCACTCTACTACTACATTGCAATCACTCTACTACTACATTGCAATCACTCTACTACTACATTGCAATCACTCTACTACTACATTGCAATCACTCTACTACTACATTGCAATCACTCTACTACTACATTGCAATCACTCTACTACTACATTGCAATCACTCTACTACTACATTGCAATCACTCTACTACTACATTGCAATCACTCTACTACTACATTGCAATCACTCTACTACTACATTGCACTCTACTACTACATTGCAATCACTCTACTACTACATTGCAATCACTCTACTACTACATTGCAATCACTCTACTACTACATTGCAATCACTCTACTACTACATTGCAATCACTCTACTACTACATTGCAATCACTCTACTACTACATTGCAATCACTCTACTACTACATTGCAATCACTCTACTACTACATTGCAATCACTCTACTACTACATTGCAATCACTCTACTACTACATTGCAACACTCTACTACTACATTGCAATCACTCTACTACTACATTGCAATCACTCTACTACTACATTGCAATCACTCTACTACTACATTGCAATCACTCTACTACTACATTGCAATCACTCTACTACTACATTGCAATCACTCTACTACTACATTGCAATCACTCTACTACTACATTGCAATCACTCTACTACTACATTGCAATCACTCTACTACTACATTGCAATCACTCTACTACTACATTGCAATCACTCTACTACTACATTACAATCACTCTACATTGCAATCACTCTACTACTACTACTACATTGCAATCACTCTACTACTACATTGCAATCACTCTACTACTACATTGCAATCACTCTACTACTACATTGCAATCACTCTACTACTACATTGCAATCACTCTACTACTACATTGCAATCACTCTACTACTACATTGCAATCACTCTACTACTACATTGCAATCACTCTACTACTACATTGCAATCACTCTACTACTACATTGCAATCACTCTACTACTACATTGCAATCACTCTACTACTACATTGCAATCACTCTACTACTACATTGCAATCACTCTACTGCAATCACTCTACTACATTGCAATCACTCTACTACTACATTGCAATCACTCTACTACTACATTGCAATCACTCTACTACTACTCTCACTACTACATTGCAATCACTCTACTACTACATTGCAATCACTCTACTACTACATTGCAATCACTCTACTACTACATTGCAATCACTCTACTACTACATTGCAATCACTCTACTACTACATTGCAATCACTCTACTACTACATTGCAATCACTCTACTACTACATTGCAATCACTCTACTACTACATTGCAATCACTCTACTACTACATTGCAATCACTCTACTACTACATTGCAATCACTCTACTACTACATTGCAATCACTCTACTACTACATTGCAATCACTCTACTACTACATTGCAATCACTCTACTACTACATTGCAATCACTCTACTACTACATTGCAATCACTCTACTACTACATTGCAATCAATACTACATTGCAATCACTCTACTACTACATTGCAATCACTCTACTACTACATTGCAATCACTCTACTACTACATTGCACTCTACTCACATTGCAATCACTACTACATTGCAATCACTCTACTACTACATTGCAATCACTCTACTACTACATTGCAATCACTCTACTACTACATTGCAATCACTCTACTACTACATTGCAATCACTCTACTACTACATTGCAATCACTCTACTACTACATTGCAATCACTCTACTACTACATTGCAATCACTCTACTACTACATTGCAATCACTCTACTACTACATTGCAATCACTCTACTACTACATTGCAATCACTCTACTACTACATTGCAATCACTCTACTACTACATTGCAATCACTCTACTACTACATTGCAATCACTCTACTACTACATTGCAATCACTCTACTACTACATTGCAATCACTCTACTACTACATTGCAATCACTCTACTACTACATTGCAATCACTCTACTACTACATTGCAATCACTCTACTACTACATTGCAATCACTCTACTACTACATTGCAATCACTCTACTACTACATTGCAATCACTCTACTACTACATTGCTACTACTACTACATTGCAATCACTCTACTACTACATTGCAATCACTCTACTACTACATTGCAATCACTCTACTACTACATTGCAATCACTCTACTACTACATTGCAATCACTCTACTACTACATTGCAATCACTCTACTACTACATTGCAATCACTCTACTACATTGCAATCACTCTACTACTACTACTACTACATTGCAATCACTCTACTACTACATTGCAATCACTCTACTACTACATTGCAATCACTCTACTACTACATTGCAATCACTCTACTACTACATTGCAATCACTCTACTACTACATTGCAATCACTCTACTACTACATTGCAATCACTCTACTACTACATTGCAATCACTCTACTACTACATTGCAATCACTCTACTACTACATTGCAATCACTCTACTACTACATTGCAATCACTCTACTACTACATTGCAATCACTCTACTACTACATTGCAATCACTACTACTACATTGCAATCACTCTACTACTACATTGCAATCACTCTACTACTACATTGCAATCACTCTACTACTACATTGCAATCACTCTACTACTACATTGCAATCACTCTACTACTACATTGCAATCACTCTACTACTACATTGCAATCACTCTACTACTACATTGCAATCACTCTACTACTACATTGCAATCACTCTACTACTACATTGCAATCACTCTACTACTACATTGCAATCACTCTACTACTACATTGCAATCACTCTACTACTACATTGCAATCACTCTACTACTACATTGCAATCACTCTACTACTACATTGCAATCACTCTACTACTACATTGCAATCACTCTACTACTACATTGCAATCACTCTACTACTACATTACACTCTACTACTTGCAATCACTCTACTACTACATTGCAATCACTCTACTACTACATTGCAATCACTCTACTACTACATTGCAATCACTCTACTACTACATTGCAATCACTCTACTACTACATTGCAATCACTCTACTACTACATTGCAATCACTCTACTACTACATTGCAATCACTCTACTACTACATTGCAATCACTCTACTACTACATTGCAATCACTCTACTACTACATTGCAATCACTCTACTACTACATTGCAATCACTCTACTACTACATTGCAATCACTCTACTACTACATTGCAATCACTCTACTACTACATTGCAATCACTCTACTACTACATTGCAATCACTCTACTACTACATTGCAATCACTCTACTACTACATTGCAATCACTCTACTACTACATTGCAATCACTCTACTACTACATTGCAATCACTCTACTACTACATTGCAATCACTCTACTACTACATTGCAATCACTCTACTACTACATTGCAATCACTCTACTACTACATTGCAATCACTCTACTACTACATTGCAATCACTACTACTACATTGCAATCACTCTACTACTACATTGCTACTACTACTACTCACTACTACATTGCAATCACTCTACTACTACATTGCAATCACTCTACTACTACATTGCAATCACTCTACTACTACATTGCAATCACTCTACTACTACATTGCAATCACTCTACTACTACATTGCAATCACTCTACTACTACTCTACTACTACATTGCAATCACTCTACTACTACATTGTAATGGCACTCTACTACTACACTCTACTACTACATTGCAATCACTCTACTACTACATTGCAATCACTCTACTACTACATTGCAATCACTCTACTACTATTGCAATCACTCTACTACTACATTGCAATCACTCTACTACTACATTGCAATCACTCTACTACTACATTGCAATCACTCTACTACTACATTGCAATCACTCTACTACTACATTGCAATCACTCTACTACTACATTGTAATGGCACTCTACTACTACATTGTAATGGCACTCTACTACTACATTGCAATCACTCTACTACTACATTGCAATCACTCTACTACTACATTGCAATCACTCTACTACTACATTGTAAATCACTCTACTACTACATTGCAATCACTCTACTACTACATTGCAATCACTCTACTACTACATTGCAATCACTCTACTACTACATTGCAATCACTCTACTACTACATTGCAATCACTCTACTACTACATTGTAATGGCACTGTACTACTACATTGCAATCACTCTACTACTACAGTGATTCCAATAAACCTGGGCATTACTAACTACTAGCTTATGGGAAATATGTTAATTAGATGCAAGATATGCATTTTTGCATTCTGATTGCAAAACAGATAACATAGTCAAAATATTAATTGGTGTATGCTACTGAGTTTACTACTAATTACAAATAGTTAAAAATGTAAAAACACCACTTATTTTCTTCTAGTATATCAGGAACACCAATTGTAGATTAGTATCGCATCGAGTCAAGCTAAAATGAATTTTCAGCAATATTTTGTTGTTCGTATTTTAGCATGTTTTATAATAATACACCCGATATGTTGATATATTTGACAAAGTGCTGCGGCGCAATGTTTTTCTCTCTCGCTGGTTACAAATTAAATATTCTAAATGTCATTAATAATTCATGAGCAATTGATCCAACCAGGTTGGTTGAATCGCCGACAGCAAGTTTCCTTAAGCCGAATCTACAATAGCAAGTTTTCCTTGACAATTATATCCTTGACAAGTTTCATTGAACGTGTAGACGGCCAGCAAGTTTTCCTTGACAATTATATCCTTGACAAGTTTCATTGATCGTGTAGACGGCCAACAAGTTTTCTTTGACAATTTTCTATTGACAAGGTTTCCTTGCTCGTGTAGATGATCCGAACAAGTTTTCTTTGACAAGCGGTGTTGGTTGTGCCTGCAATGCTTTTCAATCAACGGAGCAATAGAAAGATTGATTCCAGTCTACTTCCTGTCGATCAAAAACAAATGACAGAAATGAGCGTGCGAAAAGACTGGGAACTGAACTCATTAAAATTTCTTGTCAATTAATTTTCCTTGTTGTCGTTTACACGAGCACATTTCCATTCGGCCTTGACGATTGCTCGTGTAGATTCGGCTTTATATATTGATGATAATGATAATTAAGTTCGCGAAAGAGTCAATTGCAAAAGTTGTTTTGTATCGAAACTTCGATCCATCGATAAGCACAGTAGTCTAGTGTATTAGATTAGAGCGGGCCAAAGTAATCGGAAGAGCCGGGATTTCTTCTTGACTCGAATTATCAATATTTTTTTTCCCTTCAAATTCGCCAAGTCTAAAATTTCTATGTCTATCAGCGCCGACATAAATATAACTAGTCCAGTCCCGGACTCACTTTCTATCCGCTCCGACAAACTGAAGTCGCGGAGGAAAGAGAGTCCAGTATAACTTGCATGTACATGGCAGCTTAGCAGCCAGGCGACGACCACCACAAATATATTACAAAGCCCTGTCTGATCTACATAATGGCGGAGGCTCCAGTAAATCTTAGTTTCTCAGTTTTGTATGAGCGATACCAGTCGAAATTTGATAAGAATTTCATCGATTCCGTGACGGAAGTTTTCCCTCGCAAACTGAAGAGTAATTATAATATTGTTCCAAAGTTTGAACAGCTCCAAACCATTTATCAATGACTCGTGGGAAGCCGGATGTTTTTGTTAATTTGAGTAGGGGATTTGGAAAGTCCCTGATTTATTCTTTCTTAATATGCACGCGCTGTCAGCCATTTCATTCCATTTTATTTTCAACAGCCGATCAGAAATGCGAACGATGAAAATCCACTAGTGAAAAATGTCGTACGCAGAAATACGTATACCGAACTGCGCCGGCTTTTCTGTCAACATGGACGAAGATTCGCCAAGGTTTGCTGTCTTGACGGTCCGTTGACGAGTTTATCGATGAGTTTATTTAATCTATAAAAAGAAAATTATGGGCAAGAATACGAACCAGTAGTTTCCCAAGCCTTAGAGTCGTTTTCGTATGAGTGGGAAGTAGCTACGGTACGGTTTGTGCGGTGACGGTACCGTGCAGTGACCGTGCCATATCCAAGTATTCTGATTGGTTGAGCAATGATTTTGCGCTGTGATTGGTTGAATACAATGTCTTCGATTCCGTACCGTGACCGTAACTCCGTACCGTAGATTTCCCACGAAAACGACTCTAATTGCAAGCAACGACAAAACCATTACAGCGTCAAAACTACACGGCAAGTACGACAAAACCATTACAGCGTCAAAACTACACGGCAAGTACGACAAAAAGCTATGAATGAAAGCATAACATGGCATTATGAAATTCATTTTATTTGAATGTTGTTCTCTATT
Source organism: Actinostola sp. cb2023 (assembly GCA_033675265.1). NCBI lineage: Eukaryota > Metazoa > Cnidaria > Anthozoa > Actiniaria > Actinostolidae > Actinostola > Actinostola sp. cb2023. Next base: position 461,178 of record JAUJYZ010001448.1, read on the forward strand.
ATCAATTTTGATCTAATTGCCCTATACCACTATGACGTCACATCAAAACAATATATTGTTTAAACGCTAAGGATCATGGTCGCTAGAGGGGGACAAAACAGCAACAACACAAAGGATTACCCAAATAAATGTATTTTACAGACGGTCTGAAAGCGATAAAAGTCACCAAACACAGTAAATATTGTGGGAAAAGCATCGATGAACATAATATCTGGAAACTAGCCAATTTGAAATCTAGCGAACCTCAGCAGAGCAGATTTAGTTCAAATTTCTATTGTTCTTCACGATTCTGTCCCCCTCATAAATAAGCCGTTACGTCATAATGGTATAGGGCAATTGTTACTTTGAAGTTCATATTTTTCTCATTCTTCTGAACTAAGAATATTTTGCTCGTCAATAGAAAATTATGCAAGCCTCGCTCGTTCGTTTTGTCATACTTCTCCACTCGTCGGCATAAAAATCGTACAGACGCACTTTCCATGGAGTATTCTCTATGTAACCTACATGTATACACTTCGGTTGTGGAATATAACATACACTTGACAACGATGTGCTATAAAATTCAGCGATGTTGAATAATAAACAGTATATGCAGGGAAATATGTATGCACAAGTTTTTGTCTTCGTGCAGTGGCCAAATACCATATTTAAATAGTTTTTCGTTATTTTGGTAAATACTAATTATATTCAGTAGTTATTCACCTCTAGCTCACCTTATTATTCAATTTAAAATCTAACCAATGCTACAAATACCTTCCTGCACGGACTGAAATAGAGAGGGTTGAGACCTTTTCACCATGTAAATGTACAAATGTGTCTATAATACTTCGGCTTGTTTCCAGTTGTAATTCTCACATCAATATTAAATGTTGTCTAAATCAGTCGGGAATCATGGAAAACAAGACGCTTTTCTATAACTCGTTTTACAGCCAATAGAAAAGCAAACACGAAATTAGCTTGGATGCGGTTGTATTAAAGATAGCACCTCAACTCTCTAACACTAGATCGACGAAGAAACTAAGATTGACATATCGCTTCTTATATGTTTGAACTAGATTTGACCTTGCATAGGGTTTGAATGGAATCAGTTAACTTGGCACAAGCGGATCATTGTAGTTTGCTGTGGCTTAGTATATCATATATTGTATTTCTAGTCTTTTCATTTCACGAAATGAGCGAATGAGTCAAGCTTATCCTATCAGTGCCCGCTGTTTGAGGCTAAATCGATCACATGTGAGTGATGAGCATCTACTTTGATGAAAGTCAGTTTGTAAACTCAATTTGATTGTGTATTTGGAAGTGTTGTGAGTCTTGTGAAACATGCATGGCTTTCATTAATAATTCTTCACAGCTGGAATAAGCTTACAAGATTGCTTTATATACACCTTCCATAACAGGTGTATATTGATTGTCAGTAGCTGAACCTGTGCAGTTTTGTCATTGAGTTTCACTGACAATGTGTTTGAATGAGGACTGAAGGTAGCTTTTCAGTCTTTTTGTATGGTAAACCGTACATCTCAAACCACACGTTTTTGGATCCCACTAGTTGTCTTCCGTCTTTGCAATTGTATAATTATGTCAATACAATAGAATAACGTTTAAGACTAATTCAACTAAAAGCGTCGAGGTAGTCCGGTATACTAGTCAGGAATAGACTAGGTTAATTGACAGGTTTGCAATTGTAGAAATTACCACAGCAAAGTAATGCTGGACTAAATTTTATCAAAATGAAAGTTAAAATTCAATTGGCTAATAATCTCCATTCAACTGATTTTTGAAGACAATTACAATGAACACTGTACATACTAACAACTAACAATTGAATTCTTCTTTTACAGTGTGGACACTCGAACCGTGAACACTTAGGTTTTTTCTAACACACATATATAAATTATCGATTGAGCAAATTGATCAGAAAAATGATTTATTTTGATCACTAAGTGTATTTAAACTCAATGCTCCATTTGAGAGGCTATGAGGCAATAGAAAGTTCGGAAAAAAAAGTTCGAAAAAAACTTGAAGTGTTCACGGTTCGAGTGTCCACACTGTAAAAGAAGAATTCAATTGTTAGTTGTTAGTATGTACAGTGTTCATCGTTGTATCTATTGTTAGTTGTTAGTATGTACAGAGTTCATCGTTGTACTGATCTATTGTTAGTTGTTAGTATGTGTTCATCGTTGTATCTATTGTTAGTTGTTAGTATGTACAGTGTTCATCGTTGTATCTATTGTTAGTTGTTAGTATGTACCGTGTTCATCGTTGTATCTATTGTTAGTTGTTAGTATGTACAGTGTTCATCGTTGTATCTATTGTTAGTTGTTAGTATGTACAGTGTTCATCGTTGTATCTATTGTTTGTTGTTAGTATGTACAGTGTTCATCGTTGTATCTATTGTTAGTTGTTAGTATGTACAGTGTTCATCGTTGTATCTATTGTTAGTTGTTAGTATGTACAGTGTTCATCGTTGTATCTATTGTTTGTTGTTAGTATGTACAGAGTTCATCGTTGTATCTATTGTTAGTTGTTAGTATGTACAGAGTTCATGGTTGTACTGATCTATTGTTAGTTGTTAGTATGTGTTCATCGTTGTATCTATTGTTAGTTGTTAGTATGTACCGTGTTCATCGTTGTATCTATTGTTAGTTGTTAGTATGTACAGAGTTCATGGTTGTACTGATCTATTGTTAGTTGTTAGTATGTGTTCATCGTTGTATCTATTGTTAGTTGTTAGTATGTACCGTGTTCATCGTTGTATCTATTGTTAGTTGTTAGTATGTACAGAGTTCATGGTTGTACTGATCTATTGTTAGTTGTTAGTATGTGTTCATCGTTGTATCTATTGTTAGTTGTTAGTATGTACCGTGTTCATCGTTGTATCTATTGTTAGTTGTTAGTATGTACAGTGTTCATCGTTGTATCTATTGTTAGTTGTTAGTATGTACAGTGTTCATCGTTGTATCTTGTGTTTGTTGTTAGTATGTACAGAGTTCATGGTTGTACTGATCTATTGTTAGTTGTTAGTATGTGTTCATCGTTGTATCTATTGTTAGTTGTTAGTATGTACCGTGTTCATCGTTGTATCTATTGTTAGTTGTTAGTATGTACCGTGTTCATCGTTGTATCTATTGTTAGTTGTTAGTATGTACAGAGTTCATGGTTGTACTGATCTATTGTTAGTTGTTAGTATGTACAGTGTTCATCGTTGTATCTATTGTTTGTTGTTAGTATGTACAGAGTTCATGGTTGTACTGATCTATTGTTAGTTGTTAGTATGTGTTCATCGTTGTATCTATTGTTAGTTGTTAGTATGTACAGTGTTCATCGTTGTATCTATTGTTAGTTGTTAGTATGTACAGAGTTTCATCGTTGTACTGATCTATTGTTAGTTGTTAGTATGTGTTCATCGTTGTATCTATTGTTAGTTGTTAGTATGTACCGTGTTCATCGTTGTATCTATTGTTAGTTGTTGTTAGTATGTACAGTGTTCATCGTTGTATCTATTGTTAGTTGTTAGTATGTACAGTGTTCATCGTTGTATCTATTGTTAGTTGTTAGTATGTACAGTGTTCATCGTTGTATCTATTGTTAGTTGTTAGTATGTACAGTGTTCATCGTTGTATCTATTGTTTGTTGTTAGTATGTACAGAGTTCATGGTTGTACTGATCTATTGTTAGTTGTTAGTATGTGTTCATCGTTGTATCTATTGTTAGTTGTTAGTATGTACAGTGTTCATCGTTGTATTTATTGTTAGTTGTTAGTATGTACAGTGTTCATCGTTGTATCTATTGTTAGTTGTTAGTATGTACAGTGTTGTACATATTGTTATTGTTGTATCTATTGTTAGTTGTTAGTATGTACAGAGTTCATCGTTGTACTGATCTATTGTTAGTTGTTAGTATGTGTTCATCGTTGTATCTATTGTTAGTTGTTAGTATGTACAGTGTTCATCGTTGTATCTATTGTTAGTTGTTAGTATGTACAGTGTTCATCGTTGTATCTATTGTTAGTTGTTAGTATGTACAGTGTTCATCGTTGCAGTATCTATTGTTAGTTGTTAGTATGTACAGAGTTCATCGTTGTATCTATATACAATCTCACATTAGACTCCAAGTCCTCGGATCCTTAATTTTAACGCAAATAGAAAATAAAACGAAAGCAGAGAAGAATCCAGAAATCAAGTAATGTTTCTATCGATCGATCTTTATGTCTCTACATGTATATATATATATATGTTGTGGTTTAATTATTCCCACTGGTTATTTTTTTCTGAGGGTTGTTCTAAAGTTAGGTTTAGGGTTTTATGGTGGGTAAGTTATGTGTGTTTAGGTTAGTTGTAAAGGATTCAACTGAAAGAAATGAATTAAGAAACCAAAACAATAGACTCTTAAATTTAAACCAGTGGAAAATTTCAAACCACAACATACACTTTCTATACACAAGGAAGAAAAACTAAGAATGATAATAAAATAGCAAAAAGTGTTCGTACCTGCTGCTAATTAAAGCAGAGACTCAAAGAATCGTTGGCCATCTTAATGTACGTGTTGACTAAAGATCTACTATTAGTACCAGTACTTTATCAATTCCCTGGCCTAAAGGTGTGATAACGTTATCGATTTGCATTTCAAATTTATTTTTGAATTTCTGATACCTACTGTACATTCACCAGCACCTCGTATTCACGAACCTCTTCGATTCCCGTCTTGGCGCCTTGTGTTTATTTTATTTTTTTCGAATCTCCCGAGTCTTTACTTGAAATTAGAAGCATATCAAACTCATTGCCCATAAACTTGAACATTTGCTCTAGCTAGCGTACAGTATCTCGCACAGTCGTGGATAAAGCCGGCAATCGAGTAAAACTTCACTGTGTTTGGTCGCAGCGATCGCTTCGACGAGTAGAGAGCAACGGTACGTGTATTGCTCGAAGACATGATCTCCAAGCCATCAAACTTTTCTCCAAATGCCTCCTCCGACACACAAAAGACCATCAACAATAGCAGGAAAGACCTATAGTTTTTTAAAGTTTGCCCCATTGAAATTAATCGTAATATACGTGAATCTTAAAGTTGAAGATTTTGTAATCAGGCATGATAAAAATATTGAAGACTGATGGGTTGACACTGATTAATGAACGTTTATTTTTATCGAACGTTTCGGTTGTGTACTGCAACCTTCCTCGGGGATGGAAAAACGGCTAATGTAAATTTACATCGAGGAAGGTTGCAGTATACAACTGAAACGTTCGATCAGAAACGTTCATTAATCAGTGGCTTCAATACGTGAATCTATACCGAAATAACGGAAATTTATCGCTGAATCCGATTTTCACGGTAAAAAATGTATTCGGAGCATAAGTATTAGAGTTTAAACACAGTTATCGCATCTGACCGTGACAACAAGGCACGCTCGCTTGTGAAAATCACTACAACCGAGCTCTACAAAATCTATTTTGCCCCATTAAATTTTAAAGCAGTTACTTTCAAAACTATCTTATTTTACAGCTAATATAATATATATTGTGAATTCATAGGTAAAAATGTTGTCATTTACGAATATTTCGAGTAAAATCACAAAATGTTGTAATTTGTACGTGATTTTGACTTTGTTTATATCATGTCAGAGAGGGAGCGTGGGCATGGAAACTAATTGGAGGCAAATGTTACAATGATTTTGATATGATACTAAATGCCGGCCATACGTAGAACTGCCAAGCACTATTCCACTAGTCGACTTATCGTTCACGAATATATAAATCTCAAATGTAGACATATTTAAAAAGTTTACCTCGGTGTAATAACCTCACAACTAACTCATGATATCAATCATTTTCTTCTAAATTGTAAACTCCCTAAACCCTTTGACTGCTGGTGGATCGATGAATCAATTGAAAATAATCGAGGAGCAATTGCTGTCTTTGTACAGTTCAGGGAATAGATTGACTAGCTTCACGCACAGCCCCTTTCCGAGGATGGGATTATCACGTCCTGTCTCTCTACTGATGACGTAAACAAACCTCTGGCCACCCTCGGCTGTACTGCCGGGAAGCGCCGAGACTGACGATTGTGTAACATGGGTTCCCAATAAAGTGATATCAATGTAATGTTATGGTTATTTTTCAAATCAGCGATGGAGTGAGGTTCTTAAACAGCTAATTGTGTATAATCAACATGACTCAATTTAAAGTAGCTATGCTAAATTGGATGAACATGTACGTTATATATTCAAATAATAACTCAAGGTTACCTTTCACTGGCGCGGTCATCTAAAGCTTTCTAGTGTGAGTTTATAAGTGTGTTTTCCATTTTCTACTGATTTTCTACATGCAGTTAACATGTCAGAAGAACCATTCAATACAGAGGAACATGAATGTCAAGTAGTCACGCTTATACTTGTAACATTAGTACTTAGTTGTCAACGGTGTTTGACAATTTCATAAAGCTATTCAGCTCGTTATGCTTTGCCATTGATCTTTTATGTACTTAGACAACCATGGTTCCAAGTCAAGTAGTCTACTGTAAATGTGTTGTAGGTGATATGCATGTAAAATAGGATTGGACTTTTGGATTATTTTCTGGACTTTTTTTGGACTTTTATTTTTTTCTATTTCTATTTTATTTTCTCTCACAGTAATTGTTCAGCTACGTTCAGAGAACTAATCAATTTGTTTTAGTCAGTTTCGTATTGTTTTAATAGAGCGATGCTAAACTGTGCAGAAGCGTTTATGATTATGATCTATATATTTACTATATATATATTTTTTCACATTAACACATTATTATACGTATATTTTAGCAATCGATTATATCTAGGTTGAGTATATATTTTGTCAATAGTTTTTTGCAGTTTTATTCTACGAATATTTACATTTTATAGATAGTTAGTTTTTTTTTAGATTTAAATTTCAATGGGCGAAGAGCCACCTCGTGGAAATACCATTGAATAAAAATTATTATTATTATTATTATTATTATTATTATTATTATTATTATTATTATTATTATTATTATTATTATTATATTATATTATTATTATTATTATAGTTAAATTCAATTTCATTATTATTATTATTATTATTATTATTATTATTATTATTATTATTATTATTATTATTATTATTATTATTATTATTTATTATTATTATCAACCAGCAGCTGTACTAAATCACTACAATCAATTAAGACGAGCAAAAACATGTAATAATCGCTACTAACCTTCTATCGACGCCTAATCTTAGAGGTCAAGAAAGAAAACACAATTCATTCACTATTATAGTAATATCCCAGCATGAGCTATATATACTTACACAGGCCCGTAGCAAGGGAAAAATTAATGGGGAGGGCACAATATGAGGAGCGGCGAAGGCGCGAGATCCTAGGAGGGCACGCTCCCTCGAAAATGTTTGAGGTTAAGGGTCTCTGAAATATCATTTCCCGGCCTGAAGTTTAAACTGACAGAAAATTGACCTTGTGGCCGAATCGAACTTTCGGACATATCGTTTACAGTTCATCTTCCAAACAACTGGTTTCTGTTTTCATTTCGACCCACAAACTCGTGGACAGCAGCCGCAATTTATAAGGTAAACCTTGCCAGTCCTGTTCAGTCCTGTGCCACACAGTTCACCTTGTAGGACACAAAGTATGAACGCCTTTGGATTCGTTTTACCGTGTCAAGACCGTCACCGTTACACATTTTACTGATTAGTATGGAATCAGAGACAGCTAGAGTTTAGAGCATGTCCATAGCAATGTGTGTATAGGCATATGATAGTCAGCATGTACTGAGGTTATTAAAAAAGCCACAATTATTGGGGGACCCGGGCCCCCTGGCCCCTCCCCCTGCTACGGGCCTACTTACATCCACGGCTAACGACGTCTGCGTATTACTCATATCGCACTTCAACACTTTATAACAGTTACAGTTATACGCCAAAGTTTATGAAAATAATGAAATGTGGCGAAATACACTGAACCGTATATAAAGACACATTGCACGTGACAAAAAGACGACAGCTATCGTTATCATTGATGTCAGTGTATATCAAAACAAACCAAGATAAGATAAGATTAGTCATTTTGATGACAGCTTTACGTTATCAATGTGTACGTCTCTGTAAACATAAACTGTAGATGACAGATACTCTAAATTACAAGAGAAAACAATAAAAAATAAAAATAGAAAAAAAGGGTAAAAAATGGTCCAAAAAAGGGTCCAAGGTCCAATAGTCCACGAGTCCATTCATAATTTTACCCTATGCCATTGTCGGTGGGATAAATTACGTATCGACGACACTTCATGATTTATTGATAAATTAAAAAAACAGTGTTTTTTTCATGTACTACATGATGACACCTTGATCAGTACTGTACTGAAGACAACGGGAAATAATAGCTGTAAAACTCGGCAAGGAAAACTTCAGATTCACCATAGAAATGCTACTAATCAATGGGCTCGTCTCCTTTATAATGACAATGATAATGTATTCGCAATTTGAAATGTATTCTCATCCTAAACGCTTTCTTAAGATGGTGACTAATGAGTTATATCAGTGCTTTGATCAAACAGTAATCATATTTATGTTTGAGAGCATCATTTCAGTACATCCGACACATGGCATCAATGGTAATAGTGGAAAACCATGCGTAGAAAGTGTGACTAAAACACTTTAAGAAAAAGAGTATAAGTAAGATATCATTAAAATATGGCATTAAAAATAACCCAATTAATCGGGAATTGGAGCTCGTGCTTCACCCACTGAACCATCAATCAATGCGCCCGCAATATTTGACATCAGTTTCATCCCTAATTATGACGGGGGAAACATTAAACAAAATGGTATTGGTGAAGATTAATTTCTCGACCAAAACAATCTTAGTAGTAATATATATTGATTGTTATGTGTGTATCATAGCATGTTCTTTTATGTCTGATCACTAGTTACACAGGGATCCCACAACAAAGATTAAGAAAACGAAAAAAACAGTGGTGACAGTGGTGCATGATTACTAGTGCAAAGCCAACAAACTCAGATCGACGATCGACAGAAAAACTGAGACTTGTTGAACATTTGAACGGGAGATCGAATTTAGAAGAAGTAAAATACTTTTACTGGCATACCGGGAACTATCAACTGACACTGGAACCTAATTATTGAAGAGAAGAAGATCTTCAAATTGTTTTCTGGGAGCAGCGACTGACAAGAAATCTATTCAGTTATCGGTTTTAAATTTGATTAATACAGATGCTTTGAAAATGAACCTTTAAGCCATTTTTGTTGTGATGAAGTACACGTTTCATGAACTGTCGTCCGCTGGATTTTGTAAATAAGAAAACGTAGTTCCTATTCACTCAGTGATCCCCAAATATATTATCAACGATTTCCTGGTCAGTCTTTGTGTTCGGGTTTATGAGTTTATACAGTTTAAACAATTTGTACAATTTGTATTCAATATATGTCGTTGACAATGTTCAGACGAGTTTAGGTTCAGTTTGCTTTTTTTCATTCGTCATTCACAAACAAAGTAAAACTCATCGTGTAATTTAAAAAGCTACATCTTATAATACTGGCTAATAAATTCGAGCGATTTGATTGGTCGAGAGCAGTGGTATTTTTCAGCGTAATTTGTAATTTCGCATGTAATTTTGTAATTTGTAATTTTTACAGTTTCGCTCTCATGGATCGCGGGGAAAAACAAGATGGCGGACGGAAGTCGATGGATTTCCTCATACCCTTTACAGCTAAAAGAGATTTAGAAACAAGTGAGAAAAACAGCACAAGTACATACACTGAATACATTTCTTGGCATTTCAAGAATGATTGATTTGACTAACTCTACAGAAAGCAACGAAAAACGATCGACATAATTGAAGGATTTTTAACTTTAGCGATGTTTAAATCAGCCATGAAAATCTTTACGAACTGTCGTTTACAGTATTCAATTAGTAGTTCACTTGCTACTATTAAGACTATTATATATGGCCGAGTTTATTGGAGCCTGGACGCTAGCAATTCGAGCAATCTGATTGGACGAAATCGGATATTAAGACCGTTTCTCGGGTCTAGATTCTCCTAGGAAAACGCGGTCCGAAAGCTGCTATTAATTTTGACTGAAATCCGGCATCAAAAAAGCATACATTTTTTATATGAAAAGGAGTTAAACTTTCTTCTTGGTGTTATGCCTTGAACGATTAAGAAAAACATTCCCAAGAATAGATGGAATCGATTTGACAGTGCATTAAAGTACTAAATCCGATGGAAAATCTAAGGATAAAGTCGTGACAATTGCTGGTTTTTCAGAAAGGCTGTTGTAGCGTGTGGATGCAAAGCTACCGAAGACTTTGAAAGGCATATTTTCGTCTCTTTCATCAAACTATTTCGTCAGAAAGTGACTTCAATTTATTCTCACTTGGATGTGATTTAGGTGTATCTTGTAAAGTTATCGTTGTGGAGTTGGAGAGTTTTCACAAGGCTAAACAAAATCAATTGAAATTCGCTGAAACTGCATGATGATGAGTGACAACACGAGTCACGAGTGAATCCGAAACAAGATTGGTGAATCGAAAGTAAGCGTGTCCTTAATTTCTTTACCTAAAATGACTTAAAAATGGATTGGGAATATTTGTTGTGTGTATAACGGCATCTGACTTGAAATCTCAAGTTTTGATGTTTAAAGGGGCACTGTCACCGTGCGACAGGAGGCCTGGGCCGAGTATCTAACTTGAAAAAATTGGCAAAGTTTTTCAAGTTTCCCGAGAGGTAGACAGCCATCGAGTTCATCTGTAAATATCTACAACATCCTTGCACTCTAGAAGATTATACTTGTTCAGTTATTTAGACCGATTGTTATTTCGTATTTTCAAGTAGTTATTTTTGGTTTGAAGTCCAAGTTTCATTACCAGAAATTACGGACATTTTACTCCCGCGATATTATGACCAGCGGTCTACTGGCAGTCCGAAATTCTCCTCGAATTTATATCAAAATAAATCAATTTATCAAAACCAAACTACTCTAAGTTTGTTTAGAAATACCAAGCGTTTATGTTGTGGTTGATATATTTAATATTGAAGAGCTTTCTTACGCTCGGCACAGAGTACGAACGACTCACTCTTGGCACTATATTAAAAAGAACACAGGAAACCCAATCCATGAACTATGAGTTTGAATTTCCCGCTTTTAGGAGCCTTCGCCTTTTTTGAACAGCAGTATGACACATACAACTACCAGGCTACTAAGTTCTTGTAAAATGGCCGAATCAAACGGCGAAAATTGCTATATTTTGGGTGATTTCTTGGTGATTTCAGAACATTCAACAGCTCAGATGTTTGCTCAAGGCCTCCGAGAAATAGTGCTTTTTCACTTGTGGTTTGCGGCCTTTTATATCATCGAAATCATATCATTTTGACGGATTTACACTTACTGTGAGTTGAGGCAATGTTTGAGATGTCGGCACCGATGGATCCATGCAATCATCGAAAGTTTAAAGCTCGGAAAGTAATGCAGGTAAAACTTTTTCGCTCGAATTAAGGGGCATGTATTGTCAATATTCGTTGTTGTTTTGGATCCATTTTGCGGCCAGTAGAATGAATTAAACGATGCAAAAATGTTCACAGAATATGTTATAAAGACTATATTTTACATCTGGAGGTCGGCACCTAAAATTAAAAGCTGTATAAATGTCAAAATTTCAAATTATGTTTGAAGTCCCATACATTTCTTTGTGTTGTTGAGCGGCCATTTTGAAATGTCGATCGTACTGAAAACTAATACCGTGACGTCAGATGTCCGTAATTTCTGGTAATGATACGTTTTTTATTTAATCGGCGAGAACGATGGCTTTTCTCATGGCGGCTGCCGGTAAGGTAGTGGTTAATAACAAATGTATTCAGGCGACAAGCTTATAAATTTTGGTTTTCTGGGAAGATAGAATACGGTTATTACACAGATTCTGAGTTCGCTAGACACTCTCCTAGCTCTGGAGTACCAAACGAGGGTTCAAAGGAGGTAGGAAAATAAGCCGAACGTTTCACTAAACTGACTTCACTCGAATTATTATGTTCTCAAAGAAGAACTTACAAGTCCGTATAAATCGAAATATTTGTAAATGCAAACAAGCCCACTACTATAGAACTTTTGCTATTGTATTACTTTAGACTTGAGTGCAAAAATCCTTATTCTGATAGGTCTGTCAATATATAATTATCTGTCCCTTTCCTCGCTGTTGCATGTACTTGTATAGCAGCAACTGTCGCTTCATCGCGATCGAGCATCAATCATAATTTGGGCTTTAATTGCTTATTTGACTACTTGATACTGCACAAATCGGAGAAATAAATCTTTGCAGTTTGCCACAGCCTGGAGGTTTCGTTTTCTTCAGTTGTATTTGCTCCTGAGTACTGAGTACGTTATCTGGCAATTACACTGGTCACTTGTCTATGAATAAAAGCAAGCTGAAGTCAATGTCTAGTACAAAAACCGTGATTTATCATCAGAAACCGTTATAGATACTTCAACAAAGAGTCTGGATAGCCTTCTATAACTATCAACCATTTTTTAGCGATTTACAAAAATATCCTCGCCGTAAATCACTGTCAACAAACGAATAGGGTTAGCATATGCTAATTAGAAAAAAAGGTCGTTACTGCGCAGACTCACCGGCTGACAGTGCCCCTTTAATTTACTGGACTCACTGAGTCAAGTAGGCTTATTTACGCACGCTTCAGTGTCAATAAAAAGTTGAGCGAAAAACTCTAAATTACTTTGTTGTTGTTGTTGAAATGGCCGTACAATAAATATCTTATTAACCGAGCTTGGTCGGTCTGTACTTTCACGACCTCGGTCAAGATTTTCCGCAATTACGATATTTTACTGATAAAAGAGGATCACTAAGTAATTACAATATTATATGTAGTGATGCATTTATTAGTAGTGGTAACCATTAGTGTGCGAGTGCAATTAACGATTAATAGTGTGAGTGATGTTTCAAAATCCTAACAAAATTTTAATTTGTGGGATTTTTAAACATGACGAGCACTATTAATCGTTTTAAATTGTACGAGCATACTAATGATTACCGTTTAATAATATTGATGCAAAAATTAGCAAAGCAAAAATATATTACGCGCGGTTTATGGGAAGCCATTCGATGGTAAATAAACAACACATCAATGTCAAACCGGTGAGTTTCTATTGGACAAAGACAAGCAACCGTGTTGAGATTGTACAAGAATACTCTAGATATAAAAAGAGCAGTCATCAAACAGAAGAAGAAGAAGAAGAATACTTTATTTGCACTTTACATAAACAGTGTTCTATAACTTAAAGGTCCTCAAAGAAAGGACCTGTTTATCATGTACTTCAGTATTACAATATTTACACTGCGACAAGCTGGCAATCAATTTAAGTGAATTGAAATGTACAAGTTTAGATCGGACCTCGTGCGTTCAAAATCACCGACACGGCCATGAATCAAACTTCAAAGAAACTTCAAGTCAGTTGACTGGTTAAAAAAACTACACAATTCACTCAGGAAATCGACTTCTGTCCGACTTTAAATGTGACAGCGCAGTTGTAGTACTGGCTTGGAAAAAGCGATGCCAGTTCATGTCTGTTTTGGAAAAAGACTGTGGGTTCCAAAAATTCTGCCGAGTAGCACTTCGTCGTTGGCGCTTTCGTTACCGAACGACCGTGGACCATGTAATGGACAACAACAGGGTTGATAGGATGGACTGATATGAATGGTGGTTTATCAGTTGGTATTTTCTTCAGCTTGCTCTTCTGGTAGTGGATGACTGATGTAGTGGCTAAGCTCTCAATTCACGCTCGTCGCCCTCTTCGAAGTCCTCGAGCTAGCTTTTCTCGCTTCTGTGGCCGTCACCTGGACATCGCCGATCTTGGAACAGTAATTTGATTTGAGCTTTCATAAACATGGCCGTGCTCAACCAATCAGAATTGAGTATTTTTGCATCTATATTATTATTATTATTATTATTATTATTATTATTATTATTATTATTATTATTATTATTATTATTTATTATTATTATTATTATTATTATTATTATTATTATTATTATTATTATTATTATTATTATTATTATTATTATTATTATTATTATTATTATTATTATTATTATTATTATTATTATTATTATTATTATTATTATTATTATAACTTTATTTCTCGAAACAAATTACAAATAAGAGATACAAAATAGATAAAAAATCCTTATTTACAAAATTTGAAATGATCGCTTGGATTGTTACTTGAACCGTTCAATAATAATTAACTTTATTATTATCATTATTATTATTATTATTGTTATTACTCATGATTATTATTATTATTGTTATTATTATTATTATTATTATTATTATTATTATTATTATTATTATTATTATTATTATTATTATTATTATTATTATTATTATTATTATTGTTATTATTATTATTATTACTATTAAAATTGTTATTATTATTATAATTAGTATTATTATTTTATAAGAAAAATTAGTGATGTAATCTGGACGTTTCGATGACTGCATGTCATCATTATCAACAGTGAATGAAGTAATTTTTACAGTAACTTAACGAATGTACATACTAATGTAAGAAGAACAATGGAAAAAGAACAATGACAAATGACATCATTGACATCACAAAGATGTTTGCTAATCACTGACGAAAATCTTTTATGTTCTTCGATCCTTTGGTGGAGGGGTCGCCGAGTATAACCAACATAGCCTGCATCGCCGGGAACAGGCCACATTCAAATTTGTAATCAACCCTCTGTTGGTTGATGATGGATGGTTTTTCAGTTGTCTTCGGACGCGATCATAGGACTTTTGATATTTAAAAGGTAGAACAATTCGGCTTGTTTTCCCTTCCGCTTGACTGCTTGATATGTGTTTTGATTGACCAATTGTTTTAGAGTTCAGGAACTGTGAGATGGTGCAATCAATCAGAGGTTGCGGGTATTCAAGACGCAAGAAAACAGTTTTTACTAGACGGTCGCATTCATCTGAAAATGAAATCCATGTGGTACGCACGGTGAAACATAGTTCTTAAGAGAGGTCTTTTATATCTCCCGTCAAGCAGTGGCTGTGATAGTGCGTCAATAAACCAGTTTCGGTGGGTTTCACGTTGGTACTAGTTTCAAGTCGACGGCCATTCTTGAATATTTTCATACCCAAGAAAGGCAATATGTTGTTGGTGGGCAATTCAAACGTGAACTGGATGGCAGGATGAACCTGATTAAGAGTTTGAAAGGAACGACTGTGCCGATGTCAGGTACCGTAGTTAGGGTGTCGTCAACGTAGCGCCTATAAAGGGCAGACATTTTTCCTTGGTGTTGGAGACTATCTTCAACGAAGCACATAAATGCGTTGGCTCTCAGTGGGCCAAGAGGGGATCCACCTGTTCGTATACCATTAAATTGGAATAACTGGTCCTTCGTTGCGACGAAGACGAATATTTAACTCATGAGTTCAATTAAACCAATTGTTGTTACTTACAGTATCTACCAAAATTTGTTTGGCTTCATCTAGCGGGACATTCGTGAACAAAGAGGATACATCATAAGATACCAATATATCGTCGATATATCGAATTTCCTCAGCAAACTTAAAGATATCAGTTGATATGCGTACAAACAGGATTCAAACCTTACAAACGCTCCCAACAATGACCATTGTTGTGCTGTGCGTCAATGCTCACAAAACAAAAGAAACGTTGGAACTCGTAATTGTTGGCTCAAAAATTTGCAACAACACCCAACGTGGTATTGAAACGCTGCCAACGTGTTTGGCCTAACAATGTTGGTGAACATTGCATTTAGTACGTACACTTACTAGTGTGAACCCAGTATTGAGGCAGTAGCATCACGGTAGCGTGAAGGATTAACTGTTGTTGTGTTGTTGAGTATAATTTACTCGATGGCCTTTGTTCTCGTGAGCATACTTCAAACAGTACATGATGTTGACTAACGATTGGAAAGGTCCTCGAGTCATTGAGCCTGGATTCGCTAGACACACGAGTGTATATGTAGCTAGTTCTATTATGATTATCGCGTACTCAGAGTGATTCTATCCCTCTTCGTGGCGACGATACTGTAGGTGGAAACTACACTTTGTATAGATAGATATAGATAGATAGATAGATAGATAGATAGATAGATAGATAGATAGATAGATAGATAGATAGATAGATAGATAGATAGATAGATAGATAGATAGATAGATAGATAGATAGATAGATAGCAAACAGGGTGTAAGTCATCACTATAACAACATAGTCTTACACGCATAAAGCAAACTGTCATCCAAATTTAAGCTAGCTAATTTACTTGTAGCGATATTATTGTAGAACAGTTCTATAGTTTGCATCGATCCCTACCTTTGATATTATGATCAGGTTGTCGGTATATTGCAATTAAGCCATCTACTACCGTTTCGTTCGTCTAACTGTTAATAATTATATCGATTTCATGATCTGTTGTTGCGCAGTAGTGGAAACTAACCCTGTAATGAAGCTGTAAATCAGCTCTCTAACCTAGCTTGAAATAATGAGTTGTGCTATATACTTACTAATATTGCTCAAACTGGTGTGCACTTGGGGTTATCGCAATGAACCGTAGAGACAATTCAAACAGTTGTGTGTAGAATGCATGTGTCTGTAAGTAGTGATTCAAACCGACAATGAGAACTGGTTACCAGACCTCGTTCCAGGAGCTGATGCGCAGCCGAAGACTGGAACTATAATTGCAAGGACTGGTGACCCGGCTTTGGAACGACTTTTCGTACTCATTAATTGTTCGGGAGGAAAATGCTTAGTGGTGGACCATTAGAAATGTTGGGAGGGAGGGGGTGACAATTCCCAAAAAAAATTGCTGCAAAGAACAAATGTCCCAAAAACTATTCGTGTAGAGAAACACAGGTAGAAAAACTATTCGTGTAGAGAAACACAGGTAGAAAAACTATTCGTGTAGAGAAACACAGGTAGAAAAACTATTCGTGCCTAAAAACTTTTACCCAAAAAGGGTTTTCGGATAAATTGTCAAAACAAACTTTATTAGAAATGGTATTTATACATGTAAATATGAATAAAGAAGAAATAACCCACGTTACAACACACTTCAACCACTACAGAAAAATCTGAGCCCCAGGTGGGAAACGAACCCACGACCTGCCGATTTTCTAGACGGTTGCTCTACCACTGAGCTACTGGACACTATGATTATCTGAGGGTTGAGTGTGATACAGCACTGAAATCCATCAGATAATCATAGAGTGTCCAGTAGCTCAGTGGTAGAGCAACCGTCTAGAAAATCGGCAGGTCGTGGGTTCGTTTCCCACCTGGGGCTCAGATTTTTCTGTAGTGGTTGAAGTGTGTTGTAACGTGGGTTATTTCTTCTTTAAACGTTATTAGCCACTTTAGAAACGAGTGAAGGACTGGGAACGAGTTTTAAGAATTAATCTAATTAAGAATAGGTTCAAAAGGTTTTATCAAGAGACCATCTATTTCTAGTAAATCTAAATCTATTTTTAGTAACACGGTTTTTGCAGCGCGCGCTCGATCGATGGCGTGAGTGGCGTCAGTAGCGCGCGCACGACTACAATTTTATTCAAAAACACAACAGAATCCTCAAGTGTGCTCACCTTCCGGTTACTAAAAATAGATTTATCGCCACGAGCATATATATCCCAAACATCATTCCGCGCGATTCGCTCTCTTAGTATTATGGTCTCTTGGTTTTGTTAGATATTGAACGAGTAACAGCTTTCCAAAAATCGCAAAAATTACAAAGAAATTTATGCTTAGTAGGGACACTTGTCCCGAGTAACCATACCGTCATTTCTTTGTAGTTTTTGCAGTTTTTAAATGTCTGCAGTTCAGTTGCTGCTTCTCCAAACCCTATCAAACTCCTAAAACTCCTAATTCTGTTATGCTTTTTCTTGTGATGGGATTCATTTCTTAAGGTAATGCGATCGTGCAATTTTTTGTCGAACAATTTGTTTTAAACTTGGCACAAATATTGATTTTGAGTGCTAGAGTAGAAAAATGAAATAAAAAATGGTGGTCACCGAATCCATTGAGAAGATATAAGTGTGAACACTATCTATAGTGAAACATGTTTCGTTCGTAATCAGACTAAACACGCAACGAATCATAAGTGTGAACACTCTCTATAGTGAAACATGTTTCGTTCGTAATCATACTAAACACGCAATGAATCATAAGTGTGAACACTATCTATATAGTGAAACATGTTTCGTTCGTAATCAGACTAAACACGCAATGAATCATAAGTGTGAACACTATCTATAGTGAAACATGTTTCGTTCGTGATCATGCAGACTAAACACGCAGTGAATCATTCGTAATCAGACTAAACATGTTTCGGTCTAGTGTGAACGCAGTTCATGCAGATTCTAGGGTGACTAAGCGAAACATTCTTTTAGTCCATCGAGTCCAATCAGTGATGTTACGAATGCGTGAACTACTCTCACAGTTGTCTATACTTCCGAATTCTACCGATGTTACATGCATGCGAAGTGCACCAAGATCATGATGTATAACAAAGAGAGTTTGAAGTTTCTTTTGAATGTAACTCATGATCAATTTCTATAATTAGGATCCCGTAATTTGACACATTCCAACTCTTGACTTGAAACACGGTGGGCATAAATGACCCCAAAAATGATCAGGTTAATGGTTAAATGTGTTATTTTTCATAAAACAGTCATATTTTCAAAAATCTTCAATGTCATGAAATAAAAATGTCAGAGTTTATTTATAGTAAAGGTAGTATGTGATTTTAACTTACTCGTTGGCAAAATCTGACGCAATGATGACGTCATAATAAAAAGTTGCAATTGTGGTGAAATTTGAACTTAAACACAAGCATAAAACAAAGTACATATTTCGAAAGATAGTAACATATTGTGCATTTTGTGCAATGTTCATAATATTACGATTATTAGAACCTGAGTTATAAAGGATTTATTGTTTTGATGACGTCAATTCCTATGACGTCATCCGAAAAAGAAAATCGCAGTTTGCAGGTACAGAAATCATTAAAAGCACAGTAATGATATTTATTATTGTCATAGAAGTGTATCAACTCTACAAAATGCTGGATTTTTTTGTTCGTTAACTCTATTAGAGATATTTTAAAATAATTGTGACGTCATAATGACGTTTCAACCTTTTTTATTACTTTAAAAAAAATTATTTGAACTACTTACACTCAAAAAATCAAAAATCAAAAAACACACGATTTTCCACATATAAAAGTTCTTTCAACACGTAAAGTTTGGCGCTAAAATGTTTTCAAACCAAAAAGTAGTTTGAAGAAGTTTGTTTTACCCCATGGTTTTGTATGAATTATTTCCCGCCAAATTTTCCCGGGAAAAAATATCAAGTGAAAAATATTCATAACTTTAGTTTCCCTCGTCCAATTTCAAAACGGTTTTCGATTTTAGTATTGTTATCTAGAGAAGAACAAAATAATATTAGTTTTGAGATTTTCATAAAAATTCAATCTGATCATTTTTTTGGGTCATTTATGCCCACCGTGAAAAGTTCAATCAACCAAACTATCTCGAATTTTTTTTTTTTTTTGCTACAACTCGCAGCATTCACTTACTAATCTCACGACTATCCTCAGCGGTCTCACTAGTGCTCATTTATGAGAAGCTACATTAGCATAATTCACTTCATCGCAAAGGTTCTCGCTCTCTTCGCTCCTTGCCAAGAATAGATTCGTGATAGGCCTGGTCTTTCGTCTCAATACTTTTTTACGTCTATTTTGTCCTTGGTATTTTAACAGTCGTAGTTTGGACATTCTACTAACTCTACTCTCAGCTTTTTATTTTGCAGTCAGTGCAGCGGCTTCATGTACATGCCACTCTCGGCGTCGACTCCACGTGCTCCATCAATATTGCTGAGAAACACCTGATTTATTGAGTTTTTGTGACTGATCAATTTACAAATTCTCCTGAGAAACGTCAGAAAACGCACTTTAGGCAATGGAATTTCACGAAAGAAACCCAAAATCAAGGCAAGTTTGCATGAAGCGACTCAGAAATTCTATTTCATTGATCGTTTTGAAGAGCTTCATATTGTTATGCCACGCTTTTCAACAGATATATTATTTATTACATTTTCACGAATTACGTCTTGCTCAGCCAATTTAGGAAACAGGGGAATACCCGAATCATAGCTCAGTGACCTTGTGTCAGTGTGTTTAGTCTAACAGCTAAGTGGTAACGTATACGAAGAGGAATGTCTTCATTTTGCTTAGGTTGCACTTCCAGATTCAGTGATGAACGTTCAAAGATAGTGTAATATATACGTCAAGTTCAGGCCGACTTTTACGTTCACGTTTCTCCTAGGAAAGTTATTGAATACTTGTAATATTTAAAACTACGTATCAGTTCCAACAATGTCAAAAAGGGATATGTCACGTGATAGTTTAGCCTTGGCATTCCTCGAGTAATGCGTTAGCCGATATCTTTGTGTTGGCCACTATTTTGTAAGATTGGCATGTTTTATCATTCAACCAATCACGTTGGAAAAGGCGCCGTCCAACCT
Source organism: Actinostola sp. cb2023 (assembly GCA_033675265.1). NCBI lineage: Eukaryota > Metazoa > Cnidaria > Anthozoa > Actiniaria > Actinostolidae > Actinostola > Actinostola sp. cb2023. The sequence continues at coordinate 481,765 of JAUJYZ010001448.1, forward strand.
GATTGAGTTAACCAAAACACTCGTCCCGTTGTGGCATGTCTGGCTAAACATTGTAAAAGGAATTCACTCATTAGGAACAGGGTAATTGATCTAGAAGCAGCGTCGGAGTGACTAACATTGTATTTTATGGGCAACTTGTAATAAACCAGAAGAACCGATCCTGACTGTCGTGCTTGCCTACGCGTCGACTAAGGGGTCCCCTAACAATATACACCTATTCCAAAAATCGTTGTCCCCGCCGAAAGCAAGAAACAGACGACCGCAAAGGGCATTGGGACTTTCTTCTTATTCATTTATTCATCCGTAGACATTTTGACAACTTGCATTTTCAAATGGCCGAATAGTTCCAAATGATTGCTATTCAATGCTCGTAGGGATAACTACTCAAGTACCACGGATAAATAAATTAATTAGGAGATTCCCAAAGTCCTTTGCGGTCGTCAGCTTCTTGCTTGTTGCTTTCGGCCCGGACAACGATATTTGGAATAGATGTATATATCATACAGAAAAGTACACTGAGAGGAATGTATTTTGAACTTCTGATATGAACTCTACATGAACTTGGAAAAAGTGGGAAAAGCAACTGAAATTGAATGACAACGAATCGCCAAATTAAACAGCAAATTTTCAGAAATAATTGTCAACTTGATCAGTGGAACATGTAGTCAAATTATATCCAAATATTTGTATGTCTTTTGCCCTTTTTGCCCTTTTTCGACTAGAATGTATAAATGAGGTACTCACTCGAGGTATTAGAAGCTATTGCTTTGTTGTCTGGCATAGTTTTCTTAGTGTAAGAGAAAACAAAGTTTGCTGCACTACTGGCAGACCGGCCACTTAGTTGACTTTTCGCTACAACAATCGCTTCATTTTTCTTTTTTCTTGACAGATTTGTTAGGCAACATTTCAAAAGTTTCGTTTTAGTGACCAAAGTCAAAGATGGCTATCTAGCTATTGTTGTATAAGTCCCGCTACATTTGACTAAAGATTTCATCTCTACAATTTGAAAAAAACTGAACAGCAGTAAAAGTATACCCCCTCCCTCTCCCTCTACTCCTCCCCCTCCCTCTCCCCTCCCTCCCCATTATTGTAAATACCCCTCCCCCTCCCTCCCCGTTATTGTGAATACCCCCTCCCCCTCCCTCCCCGTTATTGTGAATACCCCTCCCCCTCCCTCCCCATTATTGTAAAATACCCCTCCCCCTCCCTCCCCGTTATTGTGAATACCCCCTCCCCCTCCCTGCCCATTATTGTGAACTGACAATATTTTTACGCAGAAAATGGTAGATTCATTGACTTCAAACTCACTTTTTTCAAGTAACCTTGTTATAAACAGCAAAATCAAGTTATTGAACAAATAATTAGAACAAAAGAACAAATTCCTAGGATAATTCCATTGTAATTCTATTCCTTTGCCTTCTTAGGAATTTCCAGCTTCATTTCACAAACCCCGAGGAATATGCGCTCATAGAAAGAAGTGTCTGATTCAGTAACTACCAAACCACTATAGAGTCCATATACCTAATCCATCTAAAATTGCTTAGTTACGAGACAAGGTCGTCCAGTTATATTTTGATGTAATTATAACTTGTATACTGGACCATGTTCTATTGTGTCGCCAACTCTCATCAACCACTGATTTAGAAGTGATTGGTGTAGTAAATAGACAAATCAAATACACCTAAAACTGAAACTGATTAGGAAGTAAAGACTAAACTAAATTGTACGTCGATATGGCGCCACTGTATTAGTTATACTGCGTCATTCGTATAGTCTGCGAGTAGGGTTATAGAAGCACTCAGCCTTTGTCCATCGAGCGGCGCAGCGGTTTCTAGCTGTGCCATTCGAGAAAGCTAGTGTCACTTCTAAACTTTATTTAATAATAATAATAATAATAATAATAATAATAATAATAATAATATAATAATAATAATAATAATAATAATAATAATAATAATAAAAATAATAACAATAATCAATTTATATACCTATGAGGGCCAGATTGAGAAAAGGTAAGGTCAAGGTCAATTGATGGGTTGCAATCAGCAATCAATCGCTGGATATTATTTATTGTACTCTAAAAGGTACAAAGGCGCAGCGGCCATGTTGATGGTACAAGATGCTTTGTTGTCAGGCACCAACATGGTCGCCATGACGTCACATGCAATAGTCAAGGAATCATTTCTTTGTTTCTTCTCTATTAGAGCGTTTTCGTGTAACTCGGTTGTTATCAGAATGCATTCAGTTCAGTGTTATTACAAATGTGTAACAGTGCAAATGAGAAAAACGATAAAAACACCAACAACAAAGCATTGCGTTCTTATTTGTTTCTTTGTTATTACTCGGGCCCTTCCGAAGGAAGCCCGAGTTATAAAATGGGCTTTCTTGTATATTTTTCTTTTTCTTGGTAGTACACAAAATACGGAGTATGTGATCGTATCGGTCAGGAATGTCTGTTTCAGGGTTTCGATTGGCTGAAAACGGGGGCGATGATATCCAAACGCCTAATGAAGTAATTCTATGCTCAAAGGGTCAAATACTAAAAATACTAAAAATGACAGTTGTATGATCCTTGTCTGAGTCATACATTTATTACGCGACCGTATTTTAGAACCGCCGCGTAGCGCTATTTAAAACAGAATTTCCACGCTCAAAACAGGTCAGTGAACGGCAAAAATACAATGGAAATCAAAACGTCCTTAGATTTTAGGGATCTATTACGACAGAAAGCTATATGTACAGAAGTCATGCAAACAATCGAACCAGTCGAGTTATTTTCAGTAACTCACGATGGATGTTTATTTTATTCCACGTTTGAAAAATTCAGTACGATTACAGTTGTGTGATCCTTGTGTGAGTCATACATCTATTACGCGACCTAATTTTAGAACCGCCGCGTAGCGCTATTTAGAACAGAATTTCCACGCTCAAAACAGGTCAGTGAATGGCAAAAATACAATCGAAATCAAAACGTCCTTAGATTTTAGGGATCTATTACAGAAGAAGACGCTCAGTGACGAGGGAGACTATTTGTGTCGGTGACTCATAGATAAAGATCTCCGACTCTTCAAGGTACGCTGTGATACGTCTTTAAACGTATTTGAGGTCACTTGAGGTCACATCTTAAATCTAACAGAAGCAGCTTTTGATTTTTAATTGATAATTCCTTTCTGATTTCGAGATAAATCGAACAAGATCTTTCAATGTATAGGCAGAGACAGCAGATTGGTCGAGCTTTGTCACATCATACCGTAGTCTGAATCAACTGGATGTTTAAAAGATACGAAGTTCGACTTTCCTCTGCGATAACGAAGAAACCAAAGACTTTATCAGAACCGTCTGACCATGAATATGAACCTCAACTGGACGTTCCAAGTACGTGCTACGGAAATACGATTCGGAGATTTTTATCTATGCTCACCGACACATATATACATAGTCTCCCTCGTCACGCAACTGTCAGTCATTGTCAGGTCCCTCCTCACGCAACTGACATTGTCCTTGTCATAAGCCCGAGTGTACGCTCATTGAGCGTCTTGTTTACAGGAATATTCCCACGAGCAAGCATTAAACAACTCCATCATTATTTAGTATCAGAAAATCTACTGCATTTCGTTGTAGTCTGAACCCTGCAAGTTTGATTGACAGTATTTTGTCAATGGTTAGAAGTGATTTCTTTGTTCGAGTGTATGTATTTCCAGAACTACCGATTAGTCCGAATACAATGAGTATTTGTAACAAAATAATGTAATGTAATAGATGATATGTCGGTGTTCATTGAATAATAACCGATTCGACGCTAGAGCTCACGTGGTGTACTTCATGTTACTGTCACCAAAACGTTCGTACATTGTACGTGAATTGCCGTACAAACGCACTAACTTTTGTAATAATAATAATAATAATTGTACAGTTTATCGACTGTATTTATTTAATTTAGTTTTTCGATTCTCTGAATATGAGCAAAACTATTCTAAACTAGACGCTTTAATAAGCGTTCACTCGTGCACTGGTGCGATTGAGCACTGGTCTTCTTGCAATCAGAGTAGTTTTTTTCAGCTTCAGAATTAGTTAATTATCAAGTCGATCAATAGTCATTGTTTTGTCATTTAAATAATAACTAGACGCTCTTCTAGCGTGAAGTCGGGCTTCTAAATTAAATGTAGCCTATTTGCTCGTCGTTGCGTGACTTGAGCTCGATAGAACATGCTTTCCTTGCAATTTCAGTACTGCGATTCACAAACTCAGCGAATCATGAATGACAATGACATAGTTTATTTGTTACCATAAATATATCCATACAAATACAAATACCGTATACATAAACTAGACATCGCAGAGTGATTAAACAATGTTTGTTGAAGTGTAAATATGGGTAAGTTACCTCGACGGTTATCGGTCGGCTGAAAACCATCAACTCACTTCGATTCGTTTTAAGTTCAAAAGATCTCTAAAGGCCCTTTGCAGTACTGGTACTGGATTGATAAATCCATATCTCTATGAACTAGACTAATGCATCAAACAAGTAGCAAGGTAATTCATTTACGCACTATGGTTTAGAATGATCATAAAGTATTGTATATGTACAATAATCAAATCTCCCAGCACAAGAATAGCTTTCACTAGAATATCACAATCATCAAGAGTATTTACCATGTCAGTTCTACTGAATACATGAAATTCCATACACAGGACGTGACGAGATAAACGATCGCTTCTACAAAAATAATACTGATTGTATAAGCATAATCTAACTGTATTTTATTCAATCTCGTCCCCAGAGCCTGCGTTACTTTCGGCCAGCGGCGAGAACGTAGGCTCTGGCATAATCCATTTTTTGGGAACAGATTTCTTGTTCTTCCGGTTTTAGAGCGCATGAGCAAGTTAGCTGGGCAGTTGGTTGTTGTCGATTCAAATTGTCGATTCAGTTTCAGTGGAATCCTTCGAAAGGTTTCATTAGGGAATAGAGTACGCTTTAAAAGCACTTGGTAAAGAAGATATAACAGTGAAAGAAGCGCAGTATCTGAAGTCTTTATTAAGAGCAGTGGTTTTACAGCAGAAGGATACGCGAACAGTTCTTCCTACGCCCGGCTACGGGCAGTTATATTTACTCGTGTCTACTTTACATATCAGTTAATTATTTGAATCTATCATCTTCATTTTCTCTGGTTATTGTTGTCTCTCCTTCAAATGTATTTCTTTTGCCGAATCTTTCGCCTTCGTAAGCACCTCGATTGGCACCGCCTTTCAGTTGCTAGCCTAAAGAATATTAGATTTACGATCGACATATTATGTTCTTTGAATAACCATCACTCTTAGCTTCGTGTAAATTTTGAGCTTCGCTTGAAAACTTTTCAAGACACTTCGAGATACATATAAGCTTAGATAAACTGGTGTTTCTCTGTGCTTAGAGATTTATTGCAGAGGCGACATGTGTTGAAACACGAATACAAGATTTTTAATAACATGTCAATGAAACCGTTGAAAAATGTTAATTTTTGTTTTGAACGGAAGTTGGGACACCGGGTTGTTTTGACAACTCAATTTTCATTGGATATATTTCATTTCCGGAATCTTGCGCGTGCGTAGTTTCTAAGATGGAATAGCCAATCAAATTGTCCCAAAAATGGATTATGCCAGAGCCTACGTTCTTCGCCGCTGGTCGAAAGTAACGCAGGCTCTGGGGACGAGATTGTATTTTACTAGCATTTAACACAATAAAACAACACAAAAGAATGACGAGATTTACTGTGAGGACTGTAAGAGCCACATATGCTGAATACTAGTAGTTTTCCAGTTGCTTCGTTGACGATTATCTTTCGCTTCATCCAACATGACGACATTCAAGTTCAGGTCATCAAGATCAGTCTTGCTCTTGCTTTTCTTGCAATCAGAGTAGTTCTTTTCAGCTTCAGAGTTCGTAATCAAGTCAATAGTCATTGTTTGTCGATGTCTCGTCTTCAAGCTTAGCATTCTCCTACCCAGAGAGCTCCTCGCGGCCGGTACAAGGCGCATGCGCCGTAGAACCCAATATGCGTTCTGGGGTCAAAGAATACGACGAAGAAGAACGCTCTGCATTTTTAGAGTCGGGTCTTCCACAGGAAGCCCGACTAATAATTGGTCGTAGTTTGTGTTCACAGTTTTTTCACTTGCATTTGATGATTTGATATTTCATAAGATTTTGATATGATATTTTCAGATTTTTCAGATATGATTTTGAGTCCGCGGAACGACCTGGTACGAATACGCTTGACATCTTTTAGAGTAGGTCTACGTACCGCTAACGGCGTGTGCATTTGTATGTGAGATAAGCGTATTAGACATACTTCCTTCAAATAGTGACCAAATCAGTGTTTGGTTACTTGTTGGGTGCCGACTCGGTATATTTAGAACATACAGAATTTGGAATCGCCCGGCACTCGACAACATAATACCGCCGGGCCAGCTCAGAATTCGTATAAATGACCAAAATCGAGAAAACATACTTAGATTTTGGGGAACTAGTCAGCTAGATATCTTTACGTGATTGATTCTGACAACTGAACTTGCCCCTTGACCTCCGGTGCTTCCTGATTGGTTTGTGATTTGTAATCTCTCTTGTGATCAGACTATGACCAACAACAAAAAATACGGTCTCCATTCTTCGATCCGAGATCGGTCCGAGACCGATCTAAACTAGACCACCTCGAGAGGTGGTCTCGGATCGATCTAAAGTAGCTCGCATGTAAGTGTGAACGCTAAGCGTACTAAGGGACGCACCATTAGAAATGTGAAGGGGGGGGGGGGGGGGAGTAGGACTTTCTCGACAGGCAGGTTATTTTTTTCCAAACTTCTTGGCGTTCAATATCTTTTTTTCATCGTCTAAAGCTTTGCAAGATTTTTTTTTAACGCGATTATTATAATAGATCTTATCAATCACATAAAATCTCAATATTCGCAATAGCGGAGTTTTATATGGACATGGTTAATAGATAGTTTTACCTATAAAGACATTCTCCTGCTGACGCACGTCAAATAAAACTTCATAATTTTCATATCTCCTCTCTTGGGGATATATCAGGTGATGGAAAGCAGGGGCGTGGTGTGCTTTTTTTCCCCAATGTACGCACATAGCAACGAACGCCGAAGGCGTGAGCTTCTAGGGGGGCGAGGGGACATGCCCCCCCTGAAACTTTAGAAATCTAGAGCCTTGGAAATACCATTTTCTTCGTTTTCCAGCGGACTTTCTCGCTACACTAAATACATAGTAAAATGCATTTATCACTCAGTTTTTTTGGGATTTATGTAAAGGTTAAAAAAGAATTTATGTTATGTATAGGTTATCAGGGCCGTACACAGCACAGGGCCAGGGGGGGGGGGGGGCATTTGCCCCCCCTAGCAAGGCGAAAAATATACCAAAAAGTACTGAGAACTGTACTATTTTTATTTTTTGCTGTTAAATATGTACTGCCCCGCCTTAAATTTAGGGTTATGTACGGCCCTGGTTATGTAAAGGATTCATGTAAAGGTTGTGTAAAGGATTTATGTAAAGGTTGTGTAAAGGATTTATGTAAACGGGTTATATACTGCTACTGTTATATATATCGCTAAAAGCGATAAAACAACCCGAGGCGAAGCCAGTTTTTTGGTATTTATTTTGTTTGAGACTGTACTAACTACAATTATTATTATACATGCCTACAATGACTGACTGCAAGGGGAAATTTATTGGGCACACAAAAATGATCTGAAGAGCATCGAAGGCGCAAGCTCGTAGGGGCATGCGAAATATTTTGAGGTATAAGGTCTCCAAAATAGCATTTAATAATGGCATTCTTTTTATAATTGATTCTCTTACTCCATCTTTACTCCATCCACAATGCATGATTTTTTTTCTGTTAACACTGACATGCATGATATTTTTGTTAGAAATATTTATTTGCAGGATTTTTTTTTTTTTTGGTTTTTGGACTACCCCCCCCCCCCCCCCCCCCCCCCCCCCCCCCCTTCACATTTGTACGATTTGGAAACAGATGCAATTATGAATATACTGAACAATTCACAGAAGAATACCGTAGTATACGGACAGATAAGCAAGGAGATGGAGGCTTTGGTATTCAAACGAGATGCGAATCAGTGCAGGACAAAAGTAAAGCATCTGAAAACTGCTTATAAAAAATTCATTGACGACCTGGCACTTTTCGCAACATCATATCGCCAGCCAAGTGATCTTAGGTCTTCGCCGGTAGCCAGGTGCCATACACAAATTGCCATTCGTTTCTCGACTGTAATAGCCTTGCGAAACCTGCATGGTATCCTCCCTTTTCAGAACTTTATCTAGCGATTCGCAGAGGAAGTGAAACGACTCTCTTGACATTCTGAAGTTGTCGATCCAAAGTTTATCATCCGTCCATTTGGTTACAGTCTGCTCCCAGAACAAACTACCCACTCTGGTTGGTTCTCGACTCGCCAAAACCGTCTTTCTGTTATTGACCGCCCGCATTAAACTTTATTCCCGACGTAGTCAATCGATATCGATAAAAATCAACTGATTTAAAAAAAACGGAAATCGGTAAAAATATAAAGGAAAAAAGGGTGATACCGATTTTTATCGATTTTTAACGGTTTGTTAATGTTTTCGCGTAATAACTTGTAAAAATAATCTGAATGATTACAAGATAGTACCATGCTATTCATTACAGACGCATACACCAAACTGTACTAATATTGGCAACTGCAACTTCTTTTATTCTAAAATCAATATAAGCTTATAGGTGTTCATAAATATGTAGCAAAATTAATACGGAACTGAAAAATCGTAGACTGCAAAATAGCCCCTACTTTTTCGCGAAACTGCGTCGTGACCGGGCAGCGAGAGAAGCTGACCGAATAAGTTCACCTCTGAATCCAGGAAGACACTGGCAAACATATTCTTCATGCGCAACTTTGTCTCGCCAACTAGTCAGCCAAGAAAAACAAACCGTCATATCCCCATGTGATTGATGAGTACCTATCTAATGAAGTTTCTTTGCAAAGAGTTGCGGGCCCCTTCCCCTTTCCCCCTATGCCTAACCCACACGTTAGCAGTTTTGGTGTAATTCCGCAAAAAGGTCAACCTGGGAAATGGCGGCTAATTCTAGATTTATCCTCTCCGGGGGGTGGAAGCGTGAATGATGGCATTGATCCAGAGGATTTTTCTCTGCAGTACATTAGGATCGATCAGATTATAAGCATGGTTAGTCAGTATGGCCAAGGGGCTCTAATGGCCAAGTTTGATATGGAGGCGGCTTACCGGAACATTGCTGTACCGGCATCCTCGGACGATGGTGCTTGGGGGGTTTGGGGTTGGAGGTTACCTGTGCTCTCCTCTCACAGACCCCTCCTTCTCCAAGCACATTGGAGGATGGTTTGGTGGTGGGTTGTGACAGGGTTGCCATGGTAACCTTGCGTCGCTAGCTTGTATGTCTCGGGATGCCATGGTAACTGTGAGTAGCCAATTGTAGGTCTTGGCATCCCCACCCTATAAGGCTCCTATACCTCCAAGCTCATCTATTGGTGATGAGTTTAAACAAGGGCGGGTAATGGGAGCAATCGCCTCACTCACCTCTCGTCTTTTCGTCTTGCCTCATTCTCTCGCGCCCCGATCAACGACTCGATCGATCGAACTTCAACTCTACTCGATTTATCGATTGGAAAACTGATATCGATTTTTATCGATTGGGCTACGTCGGGCCGGATTCATTGAGTATCATAAAATACATTTTTTGGACGTTTTCTCTGACGCATAAAACGCAATATTAGTTGAAAACGGTTCTTGGATATACGGCTTTGACGTCTCAATAATCGTTTATTGATTTCATAAGAAATTAAAAGTGGAACTAAATCCGCCATCTGTCCCTACTAGTTCCCAACCCCTTAGATTTTTAATTTTGAACCCGGTTTTGGTTAGGCTACCTGTTTTATTTTTTGGTGATATGTTTATACATGTTTATAGTGTGAACGCTCTCGAAAACTGAGCTCGGATCGATCTCGGATCGATCCAAACTAGATCGATCCAAAATGGTCTAAGTGTGAACGGCCCCTTAGACTCGTGCCTGGCCTTAGGCCTGGGCATGAGTAATAAGGTTGATAAATGAGATTTTGCTAATATTTAGACAATCGAACACCTAAATCAAGTCGATAATTAGTGCGTTAGTACACCACGTGAGCACTAGCGTCGAATCGGTGAATTGCTATATTTTTGAATTGAAATTGATTTGTTCAGTAATTCTACATTTCAGGCAAATAATAATGACACGAGATAACAGATATATCTAAATTTAATCGATATATATATGTTAACTTTGAAATGTAAACATACATTCAATAGGCGATTGATTTGAGTTTTGGTTTGATTTAGATTTGTTTTCCTCAAAAAAGCGTGCGATTGAGTAGTTGCGACGATGGGCGACGACTAACGAGCTCGATCTGGTAGATAAAAAGGAAACTGAGAATTTCTTTTCTAAATCAGACTCCCACACGGCAAACATGTAAAACAGTTTTATTTTTAGATAATTATATATTAACTATATTTTAAATTATTGTATATTATTCTAAATTTTGTCTGTCTGTCTGTCTGTCTGTCTGTCTGTCTGTCTGTCTGTCTGTCTGTCTGTCTGTCTGTCTGTCTGTCTGTCTGTCTGTCTGTCTGTCTCTGTCTGTCTGTCTGTCTGTCTGTCTGTCTGTCTGTCTGTCTGTCTGTCTGTCTGTCTGTCTGT